>VDFB02270651.1:494349093-494432954 GCA_007258455.2 Sequoia sempervirens
GACAACTTTATTGACCGTGCACTAGATATCCTCAAGTGTAGAATCGTCAGAGATGAATGTTGTTTATGGGCTCCTCCAACATGTCTCCCTCTGGTGTAGACAGTCGATATGCTCCTGATCCATAGACTGATATGATTACATAAGGTCCTATCCAGTTAGGTTCAAACTTTCCCTTCTTTTCTCTGTCTGCTTGATTTCTAGGGTTTTCCCGTAGGACCAAGTCTCCAATCTGGAAGACTCTAGGTTTAACCCTATGATTATAGTTTCTAGACATCCTTTGTTGATAGGCTGTCAAATGATTAACAGCTTGTTGTCGACGTTCATCAAGTAGCTCTAATTCCTGAAGTCTAGAGACCCTATAATCTTCATCTGAAATGAGTCCCTTTAGTGAGACTCGACGGGATGGAATTTCTACCTCAATAGGTAGTATTGCTTCTGATCCATAGACAAGAGCATATGGTGTAGCTCCTGTTGGTGTTCTGATACTAGTCCTGTAAGCCCAAAGAGCAGGATTTAGCTGAACGTGCCAATCACATCCCACTTCATTTACAGTCTTCTTGAGAATTTTGAGGATTGTTTTATTTGAAGCTTCTGCCTATCCATTACCTTGAGGGTAATATGGGGTTGAAAAGCGATGTTGGATGTGGAACTTTTCACATAGTTCTTGGACGTCTTGGTTCTTGAAAGGCCTGCCATTATCTGTGATGATTGACTGGGGTATCCCATATCTACAAATGAGATAATTAAGAATGAAAGATGATATTTGCTTTCCAGTGATTGTGGTTAAGGGAACTGCCTCCACCCATTTTGTAAAATATTCGGTTGCTGTGATAATGAATTTGTGTCCATTAGATGAAGATGGGTGAATTTTCCCCACCAAGTCTAGTCCCCACTGACAGAAAGGCCATGTAGTTGCAAATGGATGCAACTCTTGTGCTGGTGCATGTATAAGATTGCCATGGATCTGGCATTTTGAACATCTTTTGACAAAGTGATAAGACTCTTGCTCCATGTGTGGCCAATAATACCCCAAACAAAGGAGTTTCTTGGCTAAAGATAATCCACTTGAATGTGTTCCACAAATTCCTTCATGGACCTCGTGTAAAGCGGATGCGGATTCGTCATGTTCTAAACAACGTAAAAGAGTACCATCTAGGCCTCGACGGTAAAGGGTGTCGGCAATAATGGTATGTTTGGCGGATTGGCGTATGAAGTTGCGCTTTTGGTTGCGAGAAAGATCCGGTGGTAAGATATTATCTCTCAGATAAGCATAAATGTCTCCATAAATGGAGGATTGGGCACTATCTAAAAGGCTTATGGTTTGGGATTTGGGATTTGCGTATGCAGGATTTGATACTTATTCTACAATAAATCGATAACGATCTTGTGTTTCAGGCATTTGTAGAAGAGATGCTATTGTGGCCATGGCATTTGCTGCTTTGTTCTCTGATCTTGGTATCTGCTCAAATTTGATTTCTATGAAGTACTTTCGTAGGTCATCCACCAGCCTCTTGTACAAAATCAGTGTGTCATCCTTAGTTTGATAATCATTGTTGACTTGATAGATGATTAACTGGGAGTCTCCATACACCTGTAGTTCTGTGATTTTCCATTCAATAGCCACTTTAATTCCAAGGATAAAAGCTTCATATTCTGCCACATTGTTAGTGCAACGGAAGGTAAGCCTGTATGATCACGGGATTGTGTGCCCAAGAGGTGTGACAAATAGAATTCCTACTCCTGATCCATGTTGTGTGTAGGATCCATCGAAGTAGAGTTGCCATGGTTGTGTTGTTACATTGAGGATATCTGCATCAGGAAATTCCATGGTCATATGATGACTGTCAGATAATGGAGCTTCTGCTAATTGATCAGCGATGGCTTGTCCTTTGATAGCTCGCCTTTCCACATACTGAATATCAAACTCACTGAGGAGCATGACCCACTTTGCCAACCTTCCTGTTAAAGCTGCTTTGCTCAGTAAATACTTGAGAGGATCATTTTTTGCAACAAGCTTGATAGTGTGAGTAAGCATATAGTGTCGCAATTTTTTTGTTGCAAATACTACTGCTAAGCATGATTTTTCAATGAAGGTGTAGTTTACTTCATGTCCATTGAGTGTCCTGCTGATATAGTATATAGCCTGTTCCTTTCCTTCTTTATCCTCTTGTGCTAGCAAGGCTCCTAAAGAAATGTCTGTTGTTGCAATATATAACAATAATGGCTTGTCTTCACTGGGTGGTACCAAGATTGGTGGCGTCATCAGATAATGCTTGATTTGATTGAAGGTACTCTCACACTGTTCATCCCATTTGAAAGGCACATTTTTATGCAAGAGATGGTTGAACGGATGACACCGATCTGCTAGTTGGGAGATGAATCTTCTGATGGAATGTAGTCGGCCTTGTAGAGATCTTAATGTGCTGATATTCTTAGGAGGTGGCATTTCCATAATGGCCTGGACTTTTTCTGGATCTACTTCAATTCCCTTTGTAGAAACTATGTATCCTAGGAGCTTTGCTGATGTTACTCCAAAGGCACATTTCTTTGGATTCAATCTGACTTTGAATTTTTCCAACCTATCAAATATTTTGGCCAATATCTCTAGATGTCCTTCCCTGGTGTAAGATTTGGCTAAGATGTCGTCCACATAGTCCTCCATGAAGGTATGCATCATGTTGTGGAAGATTGTTGTCATAGCCCGCTGGTATGTAGCTCCTACATTCTTTAACCCAAAAGGCATGACGTTCCAGCAAAAAGTGCCCCATGGACATGTAAAGGCTATCTTTTCTTGGTCTTTAGGAGCTATCTTGATTTGATTGTATCCTGACAATCCATCCATGAGTGATAGCATTTTATGGCCGGCTGTGAGATCTACAATCATGTCTATGTTTGGCAAAGGAAAATCATCCTTTAGACATGCTTTATTTAAATCCTAGAAATTAGTACATATTCTGATGGTGTTATCCGGCTTTGAAACAGGCACAATGTTGGATATCCATTCCGCATAGTCAATAGATCTGAAGAATCCAGCATCTAGTAATTTCTTCAAGTCATTTTTCACTAATAATGCAACATGTGGATGCATTTTTCTCAGCTTCTGTTTTACTGGTTTAGTGCCAGCTGGTAAGGATAAGTGATGCATAATGAGATCTATATCCAAGCCTGGCATGTCAGAGTATGACCAAGAAAAATTGATGCATCGTTCTTCAAAGAATTTGATAAAATCTGGCTTTTCTGTATTTGTCATGGATGCGACCAGGTGTAATATTCTTGCTTTTTCCGCTGTGCCAATATTAATAGACTGTGTGGGTTCTATTAACACTGATGATCTTTCATGGTAATGTTGTGGGAGAATGTCAAACCTTCCATCCTTTGGTGCCTCAATGAGGTTTTCGCCATCAGAGGCGTTCTTTATTTTTACTATTTTAGGATCAAATACTGCCATAGAATGGTTTTCACCATTAGATCCATTTTTTCTTTCATATTTTTGCAACTGGAAGGTTTGGCATCCTCCTGCCTAAAAGCATCATTAAAAGAAGTATTGGTAGAACAAGCATCGGATTCCTCGCAGCAAAGGTAGTTAATAATGGAGGAATCATTGTCAAAAACAAGGAGATTAATAGGATGTTGGGCTTCCCATTCGATAAGTTCGGGATGTAGTAAAGGAAATGAATCATTAGATGGGTTGAGGTCAGCGATTGTGAAAGCTCGGACGGAAATGTCGTCTAGGTTGTCTATGGTTATGTCGAGGCCTACAAAGGTATTTTCTTCCACATCATTTATCTCAATCGATGTCCGTTCATCTTCACTTGAGTCATCAAAATTTTGCGTTTCAAAGACAATAGGATTAAAACTTGAGCTTTGACCCTCCTCGTGATTGGGGGTATACTTTTTGATAATATCAATCTGAATATCTTCATAGGAAACTTCTGATAAGTTGTCCCACTCATACTCATTTGAATCTGTTTCAGAATTATCTCTTATTTGAAGAATACACTCCACTGTTTTATTGGTGATTTCTGCTCTTGCTTTTTCTGTGTATCCTAGTCCAGTTTTATCCTTATGTTGGAGCGTAAGAGGTTGGATTGGTTCTGTTATTCCTTGTTTCCTTAACCCAAGAGGTCCCTGTCCTGAATATCCCATCTTCTCAAGAATAGTTTTTCCTTTCCCATATTGAGTTGTCTCTATGATGTTACTTGTGGAAGTGGGGGCTTCCTCATCCTTATAAAGCCAATTTAGTATGGCCTTATCTTTTGATTCTTCATCTAAGCTCCCAGCTTTTACAAATCTGCCATCTAATGCTGTTGTAGATTGTTGTGAAGTGTGGGTGTTTGTGGATGGCTGTCCATGTGTTTGTAAGGAGGGTAACATTTGTGATAGATGGAATGAGTGTCCAACACCATATTCACTTATTCCTTTGTCACTTATCTGTACTTATTTGGTGAATTGATGTGAGAGTGGAGCCAATTGTTCTTCAACATTTGAAGGGTTAGATTGTGCCACCCTTATCTCTTGTGATCTTTATTGTTTTGGAAGCCACTTTGAAATGAAGCTTTGTTGTTGCTCACTATCTGATGTGCCAACTTCTCTATTATTAGGTATGAATGTATCCTGAGATGTCTTCAATGTATGACAAGCCTGGGTGTCATTGTAGTCTGCTGTGATTGTTACCTCCTGTCCATTGATGGGAAATTTTAGGCATTGATGATAGGTAGATGGTACTGCTTGCATATCATGGATCCAAGGGCGTCCCAACAGTATGTTGTATGTCAGTTCCCTATCTAAGACTTGGCAAACCACTTTTTGGACAATAGGCCCAACTTGAATGGGTAATATGATCAATCCTGTAGAGGACCTTTCTTCTTCATCATATGCTTTGATTGTGATTTTTCTTCTGGTATCAATGGCTTCATCTGAGTATCCTAGTGCACGAATCAGCTTTAAGGTACAAATATTTAAACCGGCCCCTCCATCTATCAGGACACGTTTTACACGATGTTTATGGATAAGGACTTCAATGTGAAGGGCGGAATTATGCGGATGGGTGAGTGATACATCATCATGTTCAGAAAAAGAAAGGCAATGAGGTGCAGATAGATGTCCCACCATAGCTTGGAATTGACACACATCCAGATTGTTAGGTATTGTAGTTGATACGAGAGCTTGTTCAAGAACCTCTTTGTGTGATGGGGAAATCTTCAAAAGTTCCAAGATTGATATTTGTGCCGGTATTTTCTGTAATTGATCGATGAGATTATATTGATTGGAGGGAGGATCCACTGATGGGGATGATATTGATGCTCCTTTCAATATAACTTTGGATTGTGCCCTTGTTGTGGCATTAACCGGTTGGTACTCTTGTTTCCCTTTGAGTGTGACTACATTGATTTGGTTTTCAGATTTGTCCATATGTTGTACCAAATTGGTAGATGTAATGTCGTTGTTTTGGTTGATTTGATTGCATAACTCTTCATCCTCTTTGGCAGCAGAAAAACAAAGGATTGTTGCATCATAAACATAACCAACGTTCTTACCTTTGGTGTTTGCGGAAGAAGATTCTCCCTTTTGATAATTGGGTAGAGGATTTTTGAATGTTGTATGATCCTTGTTTGTTTGAGGGCCCTCTACGAATACTTTCTTTTGATCTATGAGGTCTTGTACCACATGTTTTAATTGCCAACAATTTTCAGTCATGTGACCTTTATTTTGATGATAGTGACAGTAATGTAAGTCATTCCACCATGATGGTTTGACTTGAGGGTCCCAATTTCTAGCTTCTTGCACTTGAATGAGTTTTTCGTTTAAAAGTTCTTTGAGGACTGATTCCAACGATTGTCCTAATGGCGTGAATTTTCGTTTATTGGAGGGTCGTTGGAATGATTGGGTTTTCGTTTCTCCACTGTTTTGATTATTTCCTTGATCACTACTTTGTTTGATATTAAAACCATTGTTTTGTTTGTTTGTAGTAGTTGGTGTCAAGGTGAATACTGGTTTAGATGTATGTGCATCGATCATGGTATCAGTATTCTTGTTCTTTTGCCAAAATCTTGGCTTTTCGTTGTTGCTATTAGAGGAATGGTTATTGTTTGAACCTTCAGTGAAATGTTTGATTGTTCCTCTTTTGATTAGAGCCTCTTCGATTTTAAGCCCTTTTTCGATAACTTGTTCAAATGTGGATGGACATTGTAAGTCCAATCTGTAGTTCATGTCATCTACTAAGTTATCAATGAACATCTCTATCTTCTCCTCTTCAGGAATAGATCTAGGGTATTTAGCAAATAGCCTTCTCCATCGTTGGAGAAAAGAGAGAAACTTTTCGCCCTTTGCTTGTTTGGTGTTGTAAAGTTCTTTTAAGGTTACCCCATGTTGGATGTTGAATGAGAAGTGTGTTATGAACCTATTGATTAGTTCCTCAAAGGATTGAATTCCAGGTTCTAATTTAGAAAACCACTCCATGCAAGTGTTTCCTAGGCTTCTTGGGAATAACCGTAATAAGTAAGAGTCCTCGTGTGTGAACTCTATGCTCATAGCTCGAAATTCTCGTACGTGGTCAAACGGATCAGTTCTCCCATTGCATTTGTTGTATGTTGGGTACTCACAATACCTTGGAAATGGTATCATGTTGATGCTTGAGTCAAATGGATAAGGGAAAATGTCTTGTAATAGATACCTCTTTGTTGGCCCTTGTTGGATATTCTGGAATTGTAATTGTAACTGTTGGATTTGTCTTGTCAAAGCATCTATTTGATTTGGATTCTCTATATTAGTTGAGTTAGGTGTGGTTGCTTCCTTGAGTTGATTGACATCAAAGTCTTTAGGAAGCTTAGCACCTTTGTCAGCTAATAAGAGAAGATACTTTTCCATGTCTTGCTCTAGCATCTTTTCCATAAATTTATGGAAATGAGGGTCTTGTTGCACTTTCTCGATTTCTTCTGCAGTTATTTCCTTCTCATGTGAGTTAATAAGAGGATCAGTGTTGCTATATCGTCCCCAAGGGTTTTCTTTAGTCATGGCTGCTATTTTTTCATTTTCTTGTTCTTGTTGTTTTTGATATGCTGCTCGTGTGAAGATAGGCATACAAACGTTAAAAGGTTTACCCTAGACTTTGATCTTGGATTTGATTGGATAAGTGTCAAGGTTGTTGATTTAAAATCTGATTTTGTTTTGTCTAGTTTCGTGATGAAAGGATGATAGAATCCTTGATAGGGAAATTTTGACAGAAAATCTCAGATTTTGGTGATAACGACACTATGCAAGATGCTGCAAGATCTAGGTATAGGGGTAAAGCTTTTCTTTTTGTATGACTATTGTGTTCTGGACTGTAAAAAAAATGTTTTGAACTGATAGAAACCTTGTATTTGATATGGGAAAGCTGACAAAATGCCCTATTAACTCTCTGTTTTTCGGGTTCTATGGCACGCTAAAATAGATACCGGACGCGCTAAAACAGAGACTAGGCACGCTGAAACAGAAATCAGGCGCGCTAAAACAGAGACCAGGCGCGCTAAAACAGAGACCAGGTGCGCTAAAACAAATGCTAGAGGCGCTAAAATAGATACCGGGTGTGCTAAAACAGAATCTAGGTGCGCTAAAACAGAGATACAAAGCGCTGAGACAGAAACCAGGCGCGCTGGAACAGATTTCAGGAGCGTTAAAACAGATACCAAGTGCGCTGAAACAGAAACCGGGCGCGCTAAAACTATGACTTGAAGGGGTTTAAGACAGAAAACTATCTTATTCTATGAAACTCACTTGGTCTGGTATCATATTGGATGGTCGGTTGTGGGATGTATTTAGGACGAATTCTCTGACTATGATTGTGATGTTGCCTAAGAGCTCTTCTTTGAAAGTATGCTTGTGAGTCTAAGGGAGCTACGGCGTAGTCGTCTGTATAACCTCTAGAGAAATCGTGATACCTATGAATAAAAGTTCGATGTTGGAGTAGAACTTTCCTGCTTTGATATAGAAACCTTTGTTTTCTTAGGAGTTGTTTGTAGGCAAGTGTCCTCTTTGGTTTTTGGATTCGTTTGGCAAGAGATTTCTTGACAAACTTGGTGGATACCCAATCTCGAATCATGAGAAATCCACAAGTGTTTTGATTTTTTAGGATTTTTGTGATGATCTTATTTGAGTTTAATGATAGAAAATAGAGCAATCAAGAATAGAGTGGTTGTATTTAAAATCCTAGAATCTAAACAAGTAGTGTATGTTCTCAAGAATCAATGATTCTTCTTAATTTTTACTGGTTTGATAACAAGATAAGACAATCCAAAACAGACTCACTCCTAGAGACAAAAGGTCATCGTTATATACTCGAACGGCCCACAGCTTGGAATTGCATTGACTCACATAGCCATGTCACCCCCTAGAGGGCGCCCGTGTTTTTGTCTTTTCCAGGTGCGTACTCAGAGTGACAGAAGTGGATACCGGATCCCCTAAGCAAACAGTCCTTGGCAATTATATGGTGAGTGCTTGAGGGTAGATTCTTCCCCGCCCCTGCACCGCCGAGTATTACAATGTTCAGAAACTGACAAGCATGCTTCTAGTTCTAAGTTCTTAGATAGGGTTTCCATTCGGAGCGGCAAATGGATAAACTCCCTCGAGAGACCTCCCAATCTTTAAAACAAAGATTTTGGGGATGGTTATCCTGCACACTTCTGTTGAAAGAGGGTTTCCCCAAATTCACATAAATTTTAAAGTGGGTTGGAATACCATGGCTTTTGGTTGTCCCCACTTAGGTCGTTCCCGTAGGGTGAGTACTTTTTCCCACTACGGCAGGCCTGTCTAAAGGTTTTAACAAAAGCATAAAATTGCATAAAGTAAATGGTGAGTCTGGTATTCTGATGCACCTAGTTAAGGGGAGAGCATAAACCTGTCACCCAAACACAGCAAGATTTTGTTCTTTTTAAGCCCAAAAGACAAATGATTTACTTCTAATGGAGATATTGCTCCATGACAAGCAAGATGTTCAATTTTTAAAACCTCAAAAGAAGTGTGATGTTTCTATCCTAGGATTGGTACATTTTTAATCCATTTCTATTCTATGATTGGTAAATTTTATCCATTTCTATCCTAGGATTGGTAAATTTTATTGTTTCTACCCTAGGATTGGTAAATTTTAACCAAACAAAGAAATAAATGAAATATGGCCGCAGACGCGTCGGATCCAGATGAAAGAAATGACTTTAAATGAAAAGAAGTGGCGCGCTGGAACAGAAACCAGGCACGCTAGAACAGTGACTGGGCGCGCTGGAACAGAAACCCGGTGCGCTGGAATAGTTACCGGGCGCGCTGGAACAAGAACCTGGCGCGCTAAAACAGAATTCTGGCGCCCTGTAAAAACTCTCGATCCCGCAAAAACTTTTATGCCGATTCCTGTACGACAAGATTTTCAAAAATTAGCCAAATACGGGGTATGGCCCCACGGTGGGCGCCATTTTGTAAGCTGTAGAATGGGGGAAACAAGCTAAACTATGCATCTACGCTTCTAAATAAGATAACTGTATCTAAAACTCAATGAATTTAAACTAAATTAAACTAAAAAGCTTCAAAATGTTATCCTATTGCTCTCTAACTCTAAAGACTTCTCTAATTTACTTAGCTCTCAGATTCTTAAGCTAATTAAACTATTAAGTGACACTTAGAGAATGAGAAATGAGATTATGCTACTCTATTTTAATCTAAATATGCAAACTCTATGCTAATGGAAGCCATGGCTGCAAATGCTGAAGCTGGATGGATGCTGGATGGTTGCTGGATGATTGTTGGATGAATTGGATGCTTGAGTGCTTTGGAAACGTACAGAGTAAGATTACATTCGTTGGGATCCTTTTCTTGCAGCCTAAGAGCTGTATTTATAGCTTTCACGGTAGCACAATTGTACAGGAAACCGGGATGAGGGGCTGTGATTTCTTCTGGAGAATCCAAAGGCATGGGATGAGAAGAAGGAGCTGATCATGGAGAATGGTTTCTCCCCATGAAAACACCAGGCAAGATAAGAGGGAAGGTGGGTGGAAGGTTGTTGAGAGATCTTCCTGCAGATTTTCCCTGAAGCTTTTCCGTGAATGGCAGTGCCATTAATTTGATTGGTGAGAAATAAATATTTATTGGTGAGGGAATAGTGCAAAACTTTATGCAATAAATTTAAATAATTTTAATTTATTTAAATTTAGGAAAAATGAGGAATAAATAATTTAATAAATCAAACTATAGGGTTTGGTTTTATTAAATTAAAGGAGAGTGATAATTAAATAAAAGATTTTTGACAATATTTATTTAATTAAGAGGAAATGTGAAATTAAATAACACGAATTATTAAAATTGTGTATTCAATTTTAAGATAGAAGAAATAATGATAATAATTAAATAAAATAAAGTTTTTAATTTTGTTTATTTAATTAAGAGAGAAATAATGTGATAAAATTGATAATAATTAAATAAAACAAAGTTTTTAATTTTGTTTATTTAATTAGGAGAGAAAAATAGGAGAATTGATAAATGAACTTAATATAAATAAATATTTCAATTTATTTACTAAGTAGAGGAATTTAAGATTAATTAATCAAATAAGGTGTATTCGATTAATTGGATTCTCCAGACCATTTTTAGGTGTCTACAGTAGCCAGTTGATAGGTTGTTTGAAAGGCTATTGATAGAAGGTCGATTGACATGTTTGCAAATAATCAAGAGTTTGATTTTGCGTTTAAAGGTTTGTTGTTTTGATTTTGATTTTGCGTTTAAAGTTTGCTTTTGTTGATTGTTGTGGTTTTTTTATGTTTGTGTTACCAAAGGGTGAGTGTGATGATTTGTTTATTATGGATGAGATTATTGTGAATGAAAGCGAAATGGGACGGATGGATTTTTTTGGGTTTTTTGACTGTTTTTGGTGTTTTGAAATGTTTTGAGGCTATTTTTTGGGTTTTTTTTGAGATGTTCTACGAATGTTTTGATTTTCAAATTTTCCAATATTTTTGTGTTTTATGAGATTTATGAATGTTTTTGGATTTTGTGTTTTTTTGGAATGTTTTTGTGTTTTTGTGTCTCGAGGGCTGATCAAAGATTAGCCTTTCCTATGTTTAAGATCAGAGATGACTTAGTTTAGATACCATGTTTTTGATGCTTTCTATCTTTTTAACTTGTTTTGTGATTTTGATATGATTTGGATGTTTTTGGATTTTCGCATGATTTTGACGATATGGATACGTGTGATGATATCAGTGATCTGTTTGGGATTTTGTTGAAAACCAAGCTAGGGTTGATTGATCGGATCGATGGATTGATGATGATAACATTGTTGAGGATACACAACAATGCAAGGATAGTGTTAAGCAACACAAGGATTGGGAAGGATATCCCGAGATGATGATGGATTGATTGAATTTGATTGATTAGGATTGTGAAGCTTGGTTTGGAACAAAATTTGGTCTTGAATGATTTGATGTGATGTTGATGTGCAAATTAGATGAGATTGATATTAATTGTTTGGATTGATGTTCAATGAAAGATAAATATTGATAAGGAAATCTTCTTGTCAAAATATGCCATGGGCTAGTGATTTGGATTTTGGCTCACAAATGCTTGACCAATTTGATTTCACATTTGGGGTATGTGCAGGATCATGATGGGCCAAAAAATGGTGATATGTAAGTGATATGATGTCCCATGTGGTTGACAACTTTATTTTTACCCAAAATTGATGAAACGAAAATGGTTTTTAAAGGAGATTCTCTGCTTCCCACCAATATAAATTATGCTTTACTTTGAATTTAATAAATTATTATTATTCATTTTCTATTTGAATTACGACTAAAGTCCTGATTGATAGGCTAATTGAAAAATATCTTTAGCTTTCAAATAGTATCACATTTTTTGAATCCAAAACATGCATCACATTCTATGCTTCACATACTATAGGATTAAAAAAAAATTGAATTTCATGAAGTTTTGACCAAGTTAAGGTGGTCGACATATGAGTTTTTATATTTTTTAAAAGTTAGAATAAAAAAATAATAATTAATTATTTACTTGGAAATAAACTAAAAAAAAAATATGCATCACATCGGGACATGAGTCCTCTACTTATATCTAAAATATTATAAAAAAATATTACCATTTTATTGTGGTTAGGGTGGTTAGACAAACACCTACTTCATATTTTTTCACTGAAATTTAAGTACTATGCATTGAAATTTCAAATTTTCACCAAATAGATTTAAAAAAAAAAAAACTAAACCTAGTAGTTTAGAGACTACATTCAATTTTCTACAAATTCTATTATTACATATTTTTGAAATAATATAGATAATTTATTCAAATTTATACGTCAAGTTGCCTAACTCTAATTTTTCTAATTTTTTTGCCACTTAAGGGCCTGTTTTTTCCATGATGATCATACACATACCCTTTGCCAATGTTCGGGTCACCACATAAGTTGGAGGATATAGATCAATATTTATTCCTGAAGCAAGATGTAAATATTTTCCCCAGTGTCTAGCAATGTATGGAATGCCATGGGTGGATGCTTGGATAGATGGATGGATGGATGGATATGGATTATCTTGTGCTAAGATAAGGTGTTTCGATAAAGAATGCTCATCGGATAAGTCTTCATGGCTCAGATAACGTTGGATAGGATAGGATCAATGAAAATGAATCATGTCAAGATGTTTACCATAAGCAAGTGTAAAGTGTACACCAAACTTTATCAAGATCAAGATAATGTGGAAGATGGATGGAGATGGATGAAAATGGATTGGATCAATGGTTTATGAATGAATGGATTTATTATGGATAAGATGGATGGAATGTTGGATTTATTATGGATGGGATGAGATGCTTTCACCTAAACTAGCACACATAGATGCTCAATTCTACACATGAAGCTTGTTTTCTAGGTTTTCATCATGGTACCTTTCCAAAGCACCACCTAAGTGATTTTCACTAGAGGATGATTTTTATCTTTACTGTTTTCAATCCTTTTTTGATTTTTTTTGGATTTTCATATTTTTTTATTTTTATTTTTATTTTCTAAAAGATTTTTAAGCTCATGCTAAATCACCTGGTGGTGTTGATGTAGAATCTTCTATCATGATGTTCCATCGATATCCTACTTGAAGAAGCTGCTTTGCCAAGATATGTGCACTTGAATGCAATTTTTGAGATTGTTGATCTACTTTGTTGATACCGGAGTTAACTTTGTCTTTGTGTGCACATCACGATAGAGTGCCTTATAAATCCTTATGATGAAGGGTGGCTGCCAATACATGGTCAATGTGAGAATTGGATATCATGTGTGGAGGCATGGATGGAGTGTGTATAGGAATAAAAGATGGATTGGTTGACAGTTTGGAACTTGTGACTCTCCAAACTTGGGAATATGAGCAATAATGGGTGGATACAAAAGTATGCATGGAATTAGGACCAACTGCTTGATATACTTTGTACATTGCTTGAAAATCTTGCTTTTTCCTTTGTGGACATCTTTGATGGATAATTTTCCCTTTTTTATTTTTCTCCATAGTTTCTTTGACTAATGGAGTTTGAAAGGGATAATATTCCTTTGTATTTTTTGGTATCCATGTGTATTTTGATTTTTCCATTATGCTTCCCAACTTCTTCTGCTTTGATAATTTTCTTTGTACTTTGATTCAAATCTTTCTTTTGATGTTGGTCCCAATTTTTGGATGGGATGGTGGGTGGATGAAGATTCATGACATGGCTGGTTGTAGTATTGACATTGGTTTCATTATAAGGATTCTTCATGCCCCCTACGTTGATGTTTTCTTGAGACATAGTTTCCCCCAGTATGGTGGTAGTAGCATATTTGTTGTTTGATTCTGCCTATTTTGATATGTCTTGTCCAATAAACATTCTCTGATAAATGACCACTACAGATGATGTTATTTCAATTTTTTGCTCTACTGACTCTAGAATATCCTGTTCTGTCTGACCTATTTCCTTGAGTGGATAATGCTAGATATCTTCATACATGATGTCCTCAATCTAAATTTTGGATATATCTTATCCTAATGTTGACAACTCAGCTTGACTATAGGAATCAATAACCTTCTCTTTTTGTGTAATAATTTTAGGAGTAAAGGAATCATGTTATGAATGAAGATCACCTACGTGTCCATCCACAGAAAGCATCTCATGGGTAGATAGAGGAGTATGCACTATATGGATATGATCATCTTGTATAGATAGGAGAGTGTCCGTTAGATCATTGTAGTATCTTGGAGATACAAATTATTGATCTTGATTAATTTTGGAATTGCTTTTGACATGCTTTGGATCAAGTTCTTGACATGGGTCAATTTCAAAGGATGGATTTCTTACAAAGGGTTCTTAGATGTCTTCATTAGGTATGGGAAGTGTCTCAATATCCTCTTGATCTTTGGGTGAATTTGGATCAAGTGTTGAGTTGAAGAATCCTTCAATATTTGCAATCATGAGGTCAAAGGATGTCAATATGTCTTGGAAAAGACCATTGCTAGACTTTGGTGAAAGATGTTGATCATGCTTTGGAATAAATTCTTGAGATATGTCCTATAACTCATTGGATGATGTAGAGACATTTTCAACATGATTATTGGTTGATGGATTGTCGATTATAGAATCAAATAATGTTAACACTCCTTTGAATAGATCATTGTTGGATATTGTTGAGGGGTATTTATCATGATCAAAAAGTGACTCTTGATGTATGTTGAGTTGATCATCGAATGAGGTAGAAACATCTTCAAGGTGCTCATTGATGGATAGGTCTTGATCATTGTTTTCAACAATTGTGGAGGAGAGATTGTCACTGCTACCGCTAGTGGTTGACTCCTGATCATTATCCCCAATAGTTATTATTTTTTGATCAATAAGGTCTTGGATGAGATTTTTTAGTTGAATACAATTCAATTTTGTGTTTCCCTTTATTTTGTGATACTTACAAAGGTTCTTCTCATTATACCCTGGTGGTTTAACTTGGGGATCTTGATAATTCTCATAAATAGGGATTTTAATGAAATTTTCTTGTACCAATTGTTGCATGATTGATTCAATTGGTTCCCCAAGTGTGTATTTCTATTTGTTACCTTGTGAGATTTGTACTTTAAATTGACCTTGTGGTGATTGATTTTGGAGATGTGGTGATTGATCTTCAAGATTTGGATGTTGGGTTTGTTGTTGATATTGTTGATATTGGTATTCAACCTCTTGACATTGGAGATATTGTTCTTGATGTGGTTGTGGACACAACTCAATGCTTTAATGACATGGTTTGACCAATGGAATAGTGTATTGATTTTTGGGTGGAGATTTCTCTTGGCGTAATGAATCAACTATTTTGGTAAGTGTATCAATTTGATCTCACAAAATTTGATCTTGATTTTCATCTTGACACCCTTGATATAGTTGATTTGGTTTTTGTTCAAGCAGATTTGGAATGTATACTTGTGGTGTTTGTATGGGATCATGTACAAATTTATTTTGGACAATATTCTAATTTGGGATGATGCTTAGATTTGGCATGATAGGTTGAAATTGAACATTGTTGTGGTTGGAAATCACATTACCTTGATTTAGGTAAATTTGATTTTGCATGGTGTTACCTTCACTTGGATCAATACATGGAGTCGTTAACATATTGTTTGGACTTTGAGCAAAATTGGTATGATTTGCAAACATATCCATCCCAAAGTTCCCCAAGTGTGGATTCAAAATTTCCATGTTTGGTAAAGTTGCACTTGGTATATTCACATTTGGCATGTATGGATTTGGTGGGATAATGTTATTTTGTTGAACACTCATGCATTGATTGTTTGGTTGATAGATTTGTAGGTTTGGACTTTGATTTAAATCTACCATTGGGAAAGGTGTTCAAAAATTTAGATTGGACATACTCACATTTTTGTACCATCGAGGTTTGTAGGAGATAATGATCCCATGTATGGATTGCATAAATGTGAGTTTTGATAATCAATCGACATTGTAAAGCTTTGATAGTTTGGTTGATTTAGACCACTCATGATGTATGAATCAAGTTTACATTCTATGTTTTTCTTGTGTTTTGACCTTGTTGACCTCTAAGGAATTTAGGACCAATGATGAGATGAAGGATGAAAGGGGTGAATGATATGGGTGTTGAACTTTTAGGAACCTTGGAGGAAATA
This sequence comes from Sequoia sempervirens, assembly GCA_007258455.2. Classification (NCBI taxonomy): domain Eukaryota; kingdom Viridiplantae; phylum Streptophyta; class Pinopsida; order Cupressales; family Cupressaceae; genus Sequoia; species Sequoia sempervirens. The sequence continues at coordinate 494,365,257 of VDFB02270651.1, forward strand.
CTAGACTTTAGGACTTTTGGATTTTTTTTATTTGGATTTGATTTGGCTTGGTTTGATTTGGATTTGATAATGAACTCATAAACTCCAAGAGGTTGGATGTTTTCTTGAAATGAATTTGTCCACAAGGTGATAATTTAACTAAGTGTATGAGGAAGGATTCATCCACACACACTTAGCAAAACAAGGAGATTTTGATTTGATTTAAAGGATTTTCCAAAAGTCTAGTATGAATGATTTTTCCAATGGTTCAAAAGTTGTTTGTGAGATGGGATTTGATAGATGTTTGAGATGGATAAAATGATTGATTGTTTTGATCCTAAATGAACCTAAGAGAAACTTGTTTACAAGACCAAGGTTTTGAAGAACATGATTTTCCCTAAGAGTACTTCAAACCAAAAGATCAATGTTTTCTCAAAAGACCATAAGACAAAAGATAAACAAGCACATGTGTGGGGTTCAATTGATTTCATCTTGATTAATGAATTTATTTTACCACATCCAATGTCTTGCTTAAGTTTCAAACTGAATGTCTATGTCTCAATTTCTTTTCATCCCACAAGGTCCATTATGTGGAAATCAAGAGAATCAAGGAAATAGTTCCCTAATGTTGAATTTAGTGAGAGAAAATTGAGACATAAATCCAAATACTTAGAAGCCTCTAAGGATGAAATCCCCAGGGACAAGCAGTAGCACTTGGGTTTTTCAAAGGTATTTGCTTCCTCTAAAGGGTTTGAAATTTGATGATCTTGTTGAATGTTTTTTTTCAATATTTTAGATCCAAGCAATGTGTTTAACTGACTCAAAGCTTGCACAATCCTAGGATTGAAAAGAAAATATTTGTTGAATTCCCACTTGGATAAATCTAGTTGTTCTTATCCAGAGTGGATGACTAGAAGCTTGACCACACTGGCTCCCCTCCATGACACTCACTTCTATGGGTCAGCCAAGCTTCAGTTCTCATGAATCTCCCATTATGAACTTTTCATCTCTACAAAGAACCGCAAGTATGTGGGATGGCTCCAAAGGTCTGACCTCTTGATGCCAACAAATATTGGGATTTTGGATTCTAAACAAAGGTTCATAGTAAGGGAGTCCAATTTAGGGGGTGCAATGATAAACTACATGTGAGAGATCTCCCAACCCTTGAAACAAGGGCTTTACACATCATAAAGATACTGGGGGAGAGTTATCATGCACTTCTTCCCATTGTTTACGACTTTCATCGTAACCATAAATTTATATAGTGATTTGGAAGAGCTTGGCTTATGCTCGTTACCACTTGGGTCATTCCCTTGGGGTGAGTACTTTTTCCCACCAAGGAATCCCTCTAAAGGTGAACAATAGTGAGTAAGTACATTTGTAGTTTGATCAATCTTTGTTTACGTGAACAAAGAGAGAACACACATGATATACTCAACTCACACTAGCAACATTTTGTTCAATTTTAAGAATCCAAATTCAAGTGTGGAGGCAATATTTTATACAATTAATATCACCAAAAGACTTTTGATTCTCAAGATCACCGTGAAGTGCGAGAGAAGTGCATGCCCCTTTTAAATGATATTACTTTGTAAAAGGGATTACAAAACACAAAATACACATGTTCATTTTAACCTTCAAAGCAAGAATGGATTCTTTTTAAGCATCAAGATTGAAATGTGAAATTTTCGTGTTCAATTTTAAAACCCCAAAAAAAACTCTAGTAAGTTCCTAAAGTTCTTTTTAATCCCTTTGATTTGTTATTTTTAAGCCCAAATGAAATTTATTGAGTCCTAAAATGCTTGAAGATGAGAAATTCCTTAGAAATGGGATTATAATTGCTCCCCAATGTGTTTAAAAACACCTGATGCAATAGAATGAAGATGCCATAAGAAGTCTTGCTTTCGTTTCCTCCTTTCCTTTTTTATCACTCCAACCTAGGAAAATTGGTTAAAACTACAAAAAAATAGAGGCCAAAAACTAGTTAGAAGTCAAAGGTGATCAAAATGAAAAAAAGCACATGTTGAAAAAACTTGAAATCTTCCTTTTACCCCACCCCAGTGGCCTAGTATGCAATGGCGGTGTAGTTTGAGAGAGGTCAACGATGCTCTGGTGAAACCAACGACACTCTGTGAAGAGACAGTGACCATGATTGCGGTGCTATTTCACCAAGTGACATAGTTTGGAGTTTGAATTGGTCGGGCTGAGTGGAAATGACAGAAGCGACATAGTTTGTAATTTGATAGCGTCACTAAATGGCGCTGCTAGACTGATAGCGGCATAGTTTGACTTTGGTAGCGGTGCAGTTTCGTATAGACATAAAAACTTGAAAAACAACAATTTTTTTGTGAAAAAACATGTTAATTTTTTCAGATTCGCCCTCCTAGTGCAAAAATGTGAATGGTGATCCTAGACCCGCACAAACATAAACAACAAACACAATATTAGTCACTTATGCAAATCAAAACCATCATTTCCCATAGAATTCATTTGAAATATCAAGAACAAGAAATAACATGAAGAACACAAATAAAAGCTATCTAATCTTGCTCAAAACAAAAAACTCTCAATCCCATGGGGGAATTGGTGCTATTTTGATGTGGAAAATAACCCTTTTCCAATTCCTTTCAAGCTTGGTGATGATCAATGATGAAGATTTGATGCTCCTTGATGAAATTTCTCCATAACCTAGCTATGAAATGATGAAAACTATGAAAATAGATGGATGGACTTTGCTGAAAACATGAAGATAATGATGTTGCATGAAGTTGTGGATCCAAAATTAGTAAAAGAGCCTTCTATTTATAGAAGAGAATGATGGAAGAATAAGGAAAATGGATGAATGTGGGATCAAACACCAACCAATAGCACAATGCCACTTGTTAACATGTGAGTGGACAAAGGTGGAGCATATTTGGATGAATGTGCACATTAATGCTATTAGGTGGAAATTCAAAATTGGAGAAGTGACATGTTGGAGGGAGATGAAAGAAGAAATAAATGCCACTTGGCTCAAGAGAAAGGACATGTAAGAGGCCTTTAATGCCTTGTTGGATGGACAAGTCCTTTGGAGGGAGATTTTAAAATTTGAGGAATATTCCAACTTGATGCCATTTTGAATGAAAATAGGAGATTTATAAATTAATTAAATTGATTTTCATGAGCAAGTTGCAAAAGCTAGAGGATTTGAGTGATTAGAGTTAGCATTAATCATGATTTGATTAATTTTAATGGAAGTTAGCTGATTTGACATTGTGATTTAGATTTTAGGATTTAAATAAATCAAAATGAGAGGAATAATGATTTTAGACTTAATTAAATAAAGTTTGATTTATTTAATTAAAGAGGATGGTGTTAGATTTAAATCAAATAAAGATTAATTTATTTAATTTAAAGGAGATGACCTTAGAGCTTAATTAAATAAAATGAATTATTTAATTAAAATAGGGACTATAGGATTAATTAAACAAAATGATTTATTTAATTAATAGAAGATAGTGATTTAATCAGATGAATTTAATTTATTTAATTAAAAGACAAAATATGATTAATTTAATCAAATAAAGATTATTAGATTAAATGGTTAGTAAATGAGATGATTCAGGATGAACTGGTGTTAGTAAATCAGGATCGAGAGCACGAGATCAATCAGTATATTTTACGTGTCTACATTATCTTACATATATGCATTATACTTCCAAGGGTTGTGACCCTCTAGATATCCACCCAATGCAACTCTTTATTTAATTAATTATCTTTCCTAGATAAAATAATTAATTTTAACTTCTTTCGATATTCCATGTGAAAATTAATTTTAACAATAATCATAATCCTTCTTTTTTTGGAAATTTTCACACTCACATTTACTCTTTGGTAGAAATATTTCACCTTTTGCTTGTATGTACTTTCACATTATTCCTCGGGAAAAATAATTACCCATGTTTTAACCTCCTTGGTGAAAATGTGAAATTCATGTTTTCAAAGTAGAATTACTCCTCCAAATATTCACTATAATCACATTTTCATTTAATTATTATTTGCATTTGGGAGATGTATTTGTCGTATCAAAGGGACCAACTTTTCATTCCTGTCAATATCAATTACTCTTCCCGATAGCTTTCTCAACAACCTGCTTTTTCTGTCTTTTGGGATTTCAAAGATAGTAGTATCTAGTTCCTGTTGACATTTACTCTTCCTCCCGATTATCCTTTTCATGCAATATTTTTTATTAGAAAGACTCTAAGTTTGTTCTATCGATATTCACTATTCCCTTCGATGAATTCCATGCTCTTTCTATTTTAGGGATTTCGAAGGGAGTAAAAAAGTAATCCCTCCAAAATTTAGCAGTCCCTTCGATTTTCCATTCCTCTAATGCAAACATTATCATTTTCATCAATTTTCATGGCTTTCTTCTCTGTTCCTCCTATGAAGCATGGTAGTATTTCTTCTTGTTATCTTCTCAGTAGAATTATCATTACCTCCTTCAACATTTGACTATTTAAATTCATCTATAGTAAAACATACATCAAACTGCTACCCTTCCTGTATGGGCACTCCCTATTTACTTTTTAAACCCATAAGAATGCACATTGGTAGTATGACATAGATAAAATTAAACTCCAAAACTTCATCTTGCCTTGAGCATAATTTCCTAACCATCCCATCATTACTATTGTAGGCTCGGTGCCTGAGAAATCTATACTCCATGACTATCTTTTATGCTGCATATGTGTTGATCAAGGAACTGTTGCTTGTCTTTCAAGTTCTTCAGTGTATGTTGCTTCCAGTCAAGCTTCTACAAAAGATAAGTTAGCTTGTGCCTTCATGGAGGTTTGAATATCCTTTTGGGCTTCCCCCTTTCTTAAATTAGATATGTGATTTAATGCATTTCTTTAAGATTCAACATTGAATTTTATTTGATTTGACCAACACCCGATTTACTTATCATATTATCAAACCTTCCCAATACAGTGCATAAATATATGAAACTCTTAGATCCGATATGAAGAAGTGTTTGAGTAGCTTATATCAAATGAGACATTATCCCATTATGTGCACCTCTTTTCCATACAATCTGGTGTTATAATTTTAAAGTATGTTGAATCATGGCTTGTGCATTCCTTTCAAATCAACCCATCCTTTTATCTATCTTTGACCTGTGAAGCAATCCTCTCTATACTTTGATTTTTCGTGGCCTCCCCTTTCCTATGTATCACTTGATATTGATCTAGGACCTTCATTTATTCTTTGAAGGAAGAAAAGGTGTGGAAGAATGATTCCAACACTAATCTATGTGGGGAGATAGCGCAAATTCATACAAATCCTTAAACTGTTACAGTGAATGAAACACATTCAAACATATGTATAAAATAATAATACCATAACACATATATTTACATGGGGAAAAAATTTCCAAGTAAAAAACCCCACACACCAAAAGCACAGTACTTTGTATTATCAGTAACAAATAATTACAATACAATATTAGCACTGAGCTTCTCCAAGTGTTCACCAATCTTCAACAAAAACTGGGATAATATTGGCAACATAACAATGTCTCAGAAATTATCAAATTTTAATCTCCTCAATACTCTAAGGTATAGAATAATTAATAATTATCAACAAAAATGAATAGATCGCTTCATCACATGCAATATCTAAAAAAAACCTAAGTCTAAACTTTTAGTCCACTGATACGTGGATTATGTAATGAAATTGTGATCACCTCAGCCACTAGTAGAGAATTTAACTTCCACCAGTCATGCAGCAACTACATACATGCAAACACATTACATTCAAAATATCCTTCATGCATGATCAATAGTTTCAATTAACTCACACTAACAGGTTGAGACACTATTTCTTAACATTCTCCCACTTGTCGAAGACCTTTCATAAGTCATCTATAGTCAACTGCTCAGGGCCCCAAGGCCCATGGAAACAACAAACCATCTAAACTTCTCTATGCTCACTAGCTTTTTCAATGCATCTGCAACATTTTTCAAAGTGTCAACCTTTTCCAATATCACCTTTCCATCTTCTACCATATCATGAACAAAATGAAACTGAACATTAATGTGATTTATTTTGGCATGGAAAGTGGGATTCTTTGCTAAGAAAATGGAACTCTGACTATTGCAACAGATAGTAATTTGTCCTTAATCAAAACCAATATCCAAACAAAACCTCTTAAGCCAAATGGCTTCCTTCCAAGAATGAGTAGCTTCCATGTAATTTGCTTTTGTCATGGACAAAGCAACTACAACCCGTCACTTACTCATCCAACTTATAGCACCACCATTCATCATGAACACATATCCACTGGAGGATTTTTTGCTATCAATGTCACCTACCCAATCCACATCCACATATCAATGAATACTTATAGAATGTTGAGAACTAGTAAGATAACCATGATAGCATAGAGAGTACTCAGAAGTACCTTGTAGATATCTAAACTCTCTTTACCGCATCCCAATGTACCCATCCAGGGTTAGCCATAAACCGACTAAGAACTCCCACTACTTGGGAAATGTTTGGCCTAGTACAAACCATTGCATACATCAAACTTCCAACAACACTCACATATGGTACTCTAGTCATTTCCTCCATCTCAATAGGATATTTTGGACAATCCTCCACAAAAAGATTCATCTCCTACATCACTAGAACAACTAACTACCTACAAGCTGCCATGCTAAATCTCTCCAACACTGAATTCACATAGTTGCTTTGGCTTAACCAAATCTTTCTTCTAGCTCTATCTCTTTTGATCTCCATCCCCAAAATATACCTTGCTACACCTAGATCCTTCATCTCAAACTATGCTAACAACTGAGACTTCATATCTAAAATCAAACTCATACCATTCCCAAAAAATAACATATCATCTACATACAATGGAATTATAAGAATGTGACAATTATCGAATTTGTAATATACACAATGGTCAGATTTAGATCTTAGAAATCCCAAAGACAACACAAAGATGTCAAATTTTTTGGTACCACATTCTAGGAGACTGCTTAAGACCATATAAAGACTTCTTCAACTTGCAAACCAGATTTTCTTTACCTTTTACCATGAAATTCTCTGGCTTGACATATAGATCTCTTCCTCCAAATCACAGTGAAGGAACAATGTCTTCACATCCATCTGTTTGACTTGTAGATCATATGTTGTTGTAAGTGATAACAAAAATTGAATAGATGTCAACTTTGCAATAGGAGAGAATATCTCACCACAGTCAATTCCCTACACCTGAGAATACCCCTTAGCAACCAACTGTGCCTTGTGATTTTCAATACTACCATCAAGACCATATTTCTTCTTGAACAACCATTTACACTCAATAAGTTTTCATCCTTTAGGAAAAGGTGCGAGATCCCATGTACTATTTTTCTTCAAAGCAGCCATTTCTTCATCTATGGCTTTCATCCAGGAATCTACATCACTCATACCCATAGCCTCTCTAATAGACCTAGGCTCATTAGTGTTAGCAATCAAAGAAAAAACACAACTGGAATCCAATAGTGAATAACCAAATCTTTCAGGTGAATAATCAAACCTCTCTAATGGTCACCTATCATGTGTAGACCTCCTAAATTTTTGAAGATGTGGTTCCTCTTCTTTAGAACTTTCAAAGCTGCTAGGGCTCTCCTCATCACCAGGTCCAACAAGAGTACGTAGTTCACTTTTTATTGTAGTAAGTGGAATTTTAACTAGATCCTTCTACTTCTCCTCTTTCTCTGGTTATAGCTCAACTGTGGAAGGTTTCAACTCCCAAAATATTACACTTTTTCTATGGAGAACCTTCTCGGTCACTAGATCCCAAAGCTTGTACCCCTTCACACTGACACCATAGCCAATGAGGATACACTTAACTGCCTTGTTCTCCAACTTATACCTCTTTACACTTGGACCATGCGAATAAGCTTCACAACCAAAAAATTTGAGATGCCTCATTGAAGGATTCTTACCAAACCATGCCTCCATGGGTTTCTTTTCAACAAGAGATGATGTAGGAGATCCATTGATTAGATAACATGCAGTGGCTACAACTTCGGCCCAAAAATTCTGCTCAAGACCAACACCACTCAGCATACTCCTAGCCCTCTCCATCAATGTCCTATTCATCCTCTATGCAACTCCATTTTGTTGTGGGGTGTATAGAGTTGTCCTATGTGTCTCAATCCTATGCTCCTTATAGAAACTATCAAATTCTACCAAAAAAAACTCACCACCATTGTTAGTCCTCAAACATTTAATCTTTCTATCAGTCTAATTTTCAACCAAATCCTTAAACTCCTTAAACTGATTAAAGACTTAAAATATACTCTTGAGGAAATAAACAAATGTCCTTCTACTATAATCATCTATGAAAGACACAAAATATATAGATTTTCTTAATGAAGGAACATTCACAGGACCAAACACATCTACATGAATATAGTCCAAAACTCAATAAGACTTATGAGTACTGGAGTAAAAAGAAACATGGTTTTGTTTACCATATACACAATGCTCGTAAAATTCAAACTCGAGATTACAATTATCAAGGAATTCAACAAGCCTTTATTTTTTAGGGCTCTAAGACCCTTCTCACCAATATGACTGAGTCTTTGGTGCCATCACATTTTCTTCTCTATTGGAAGCTTCATCTCCAAAGAATTTTCACCCTTAGGTACCCAGAAAACATGACCATCAAATGTACAAACAATAGAATTATTCACTGCTAGATCTAGTGGTGAGGATGAAGAATCCAAAGGCATTTTCTTTGGAATATTAGAAGAACTATTGCACTGAATAGTGCATGCATCCATCTTGTACAGAGTGTCAATCCAAACACCCTTATCCAACACCATAAATCCTCTTGTCATCTTACATACTCCATTTGAGGAAACAAGTTGTACACCCTCATTACTCAACTTGCTTATAGAAAGAAGGTTTCATGCAAAACCCAAGATATGCATCACACCATCAATCCCCTTCACTCTACCATCAGGGAATCTAATCTTGATTCTTCCATGGCCAATAATCTTCAGATGAGATTCATCACCCAGATACACCTTTCCACCATCATACTCATCATACTTTGAGAACCAACCCCTCTACGAGGTCATGTGGAAAGAAGCACCTGAGTTTATTAACCACACATATTCTTATGCATGTGTTGCCAAGGCTATGACAAAAGCATCTGCATCATCTTGAGAGGATTTTTCAAAGTCAGAATTAGAGAAGTTCTTTTTACCTTTCTTTTTCTTCTCTTCCTTACAATCTTTACGTAAATGACCAGGTTTATTACAATTCCAACATTTCACCTTGGACTTGCCAGGAGACTTAGATCTCCCTGAATATTTTGATCTGAACTTCTTGTCCTTTTTATTTCCTTTCTCTTTAGGTCTGCCATGAACAACAAGGGCTTCCTTGGCCATCTTAGAATATTTCCTCCACATCTCTTTAGATAAGAGCGATGGAACCACATCATCCATTTTGAAACTGGTGGTGGTACTTCCAACAACCATAACCAGGTGATCCCATGAGTCTAGAAAAGAACATAACAAAAGCATACAATGATCCTCATCTTCAATCTTGTCACCAACAGAACCCAACTAAGAAATCAACATGTTAAATGCATTCAGGTGATTTGCAATGGATCCTCCATCTTCCATCTTCAAAGAATATAATTTCTTTCACAGGAATAACTTGTTTACCAAGGATTTAGCTTGATAAACATCTCCAAGCTTCTTCCAAAGAACTTTTATAGTCTTCTCTTCATGGACATTCAGGAGCACAAAATCAACCAAACAAAGTCTAACCAAACCCTTGGCTTTTCGATCCTTCAGATCCCACTCTTCCTGAGTCATATTGGTTGGTTTTGTTTTGGATATTCTATCCCACAAGTCTCTATCCACGAGCATATCCTCCATTTTCAACTTCCATAACTTGAAGTTGTTGCAATTAAACTTATCCATATCGATTCTACCAGATGTGCCTACCATATTTTTCTCTACAACAAGATTTTGAAATACTTCTGCAAAGACTCGCACTCAAACAAAGATTAGTACAAAAAACCCGCTACTAACAATGGGACCAAAATTGGCCAAGCTCTGATACCAACTGAAAGGAAGAAAAAGTGCAGAACAAAGCTTCCAACACTAATCTATGTGGGGGAGATAGTGCAAATTCATACAAATCCTTAAACTATTATAGTGAATGAAACACATTAAAACATATGCATAAAATAATAATACCATAACAAACAAATTTACATGGGGAAAACCTTTCCAAGTAAAAATCCCCACACACCAAAATCACAGTACTTTGTATTATTAGTAATAAACAATTACAATACAATATCAGCACTAAGCTTCTCCAGGTGTTCACCAATCTTCAACAAAAACTAGGATAATACTGGCAGCATAACAATGTCTCAAAAATTATCAAATTCCAATCTCCTCAATACTCTAAGGCATAGAATATTTAATAATTATCAATAAAAATGCATAGATCACTTCATCACATGCAATAACTGAAACAAACCTAAGTTTAAACTTTCAGTCCACTGATGCATTGATTAAGTCATGCAATTGTGATCACCGCAACCACTAGTGGAGAATTCAACTTCCACCACTCATGCAACAACTGCATACATGCAAACACATTGCATGCAAAATATCCTTCATGCATGATCAATAGTTTCAGTTAACTCACGCTAACAAGTTGAGACACTATTTCTTAACAATTATTGCCATATGCTCTTCACATTTTCCCCTTGCTTGAATATCTTTGACACTATATTGAAGGATCAAAATTAATGATGTATTCCCCTTGTTTAGGGATGGATGATTTCGCTATGGAACATAACTAGGAGGTCCACTCAACAGAGGCTTGTAAGCATGAAATTTCTCAAATACATGATTATTCTGTAGAAAAAAGTGGTGACATCTTTTCAATAGAGATTTGCAAATTGGAAATGGAATCCTTGGAATTAAATTCTCCTTCAAAGACACTCGAGCTTACAAATAACCATGATAGATCTCCTTTATTGGAACATATTGTGCATAGATTGCTTAAGCAATTTTGAATTTGTCTTAATAGTGATAATATATACCCTCAATCTTTTCCCCATTTCTATCCCCAATACTTTCCATGCCTTCTAGGTTGATTTAGCATCGTTTAATATGGTGCATCTTCCCATATTTGTAGGGTAATATTCCTAAAAAATGCAATGTCTATGAAGATATGTTGTTGCTTGTAGTCCAGTCCATCAGAATCTCACTTTAAGTCTTTGGTGTATGGAAGTGTGTAGGAGGAATTTCAATTTCCATCCCAAGGAACTTTTTCGCACCTCACATAATAACTGAAGAAATATGGCAGGGCATGGGCATGGGAGGGATCTTTAGTAAGGCCATGTAATGGGGTGTATTTACAATAAGAAAGAGGTTGTAATGCTTTTTGTGCTTGGTCTTGAGTGGCTTTGTTACAATGGAGAACGTTTGAGTGACCTTTGAGAGCACATGTAACACTAGGACTGTTATCACCAATGGCTACAGATGATATTGATTGCAAAAAGGACCATCTTTCTTCATTTTTCATTGTTGTGATTGGAATCAAATTTATTTCCTCTTGGTGACCACTAAATTGCTTCAGTCTTGCTTGATTTTTATTGATTGTAATCTCATATTGTCAAATTGTTTTCTGATTTATCTTTTTCTTTAGCTAATTGAATACATGATTCTTCATGGTTCTCACTCAATTTTCTTCTTTGAACAAGTTTTAACACTTTAATTTTGTTTACCATAATTTCCTCAAGAATTCCAAGGACTGTTGTCTTTATTTATTTTTACAAGTAATTCCTTAGAGGCATCATTACTCATTTGCAACACATTTTTCACCTTATGCATTTGTTTTCTTTCATTGGTGATTGTAATCAGTAGACTTTGATTCAAACTCTTCAAAATTGTTACCTCATCACTAGCAAAAATCTGAGATACATTCCAAATTAAACTGGGTAATCAACAAGATTTTCTTCCTAATGATGTGCAAGGTCATTGATGTCACTTCTTGTATCATTTAGTTTATCAATTATCGAATCGGGTGTGTCTTAGAGCTATATGCGATAAGGGTGATTCCATAAATTGGGGGGTTTTGCACTGTGAATAGTGACTTTTGGTCATGGTTTAGCTCCGTTAGGAGCTCTCAAGAGCTTTCAGGAGCTCTCAGGAGTCGATCTTAACAATGGTTTCCTAACTATTTTTAAAGACTTAATCCTAATTTATCTCTTAACTAATGATAGTTCACACCCTAATAACTTAGTTCAGACTTCACTTGACTTATTTGCAATTTTTCCATGGAAGAATTAAGCTAAAAATTAAATCTACTTTTAAACTAAAACTTTGAATTGAAATGTACTTGGAAAGTAAATCTATTTACGTTTGTAGAAAAGGATTTAATTATGTTTGCAGAAAATAAACGTTAATCTAGAAAGCAGTAACCCTAACTTCCATGAACGCATTCCAAACAAGCTTTAGTTTCATCTTTCCATAAGTCTTAATTGTATTTTCCATTAAAGTTATATGAAATTTAAACTAACCAATGAATCTAAATCTATGAATAGGAATTAATTCTATAGAAATTGAGTGAATATAAATCTACAATAAAGAATAATGAATTATTCTAAGGACTCAATGAATTTAATCTAGGAATATAAGCATTCACATTTACTAGCAATGATTAACATAGATCTATATTCCTATTTTCCAAATGGGATGAACAATGCAAAAATTAATTGAATAAAAAATAGTACAAGTTACCTCCTTCAGTTGAGCAGGCCCTGCTCTTCCTCTGGTGGGATGTAAGCACTAAAATTTAGATCAACTCCTTATTTTCATTCCAATTGGCCAAAATAGGCTAGTACAAAAGTGTAGATAATCCACATTACAATGCTAAAGTGAAATATTAACTAACTCCCAAACTAATACTAAGGATGGATATTTATAAGAATGCCCACTTATTTGAATACAAAAAATGGCACAACCCACCAAGATGCAAAATGGAAACAACTAAACTTAAATAGAACCGAAAGTGCCATAAAGAAATCCACTGCATGAAAGTAGCTAAACATAAAGTTCTCAAACTGACTAAAGAAGTAAATTTAGAAACATTCATTAGGAGTCAGCTGGAGCGATCAAGAGCAAGATATATTTCAAAACTGTTAAACAAGAAGTTTAACTTGCCCACCTCATAACATCAACACTATATCAACTGAACAAAATCCTCAAAGATAGGATGTAATCAAGACAAAAAAAAATCTCAACTTGCATAAACATTTTATCATTAATAATCATTCAAAAGAAAGACATTTACTGCAAAATACCATTTCTCATATATACTCTAATTAGTTAAATATAATGCAACATCAAACAAACATTCAAGAATATAGTCTACCACCAATATAGTTAATTAATATATAATAAAGTCTTTTAAAACATAAAAAAGGATTAATTAAAGTGTCATTTCATGCACTCATCAATTCTCCCCCTCCTGCTGTCAACCATGTCCTCATGGTTGAGGATCTGGTAAATCCCTATTTCTTCCTTCCAACCAGATTACTAGATCACCATAATAAGCTACATACTGCAGGAATGTTCTCTGTTGAGCATATCCATTTTGTTCTTCAATTGTCCTCAACCAATCTCTCAGAATTTCTCCAATAAACTGTAGTGGAGCATTTAATGTAGGTGTTGGTGCTATGAACAATGGAGGTCTGAACTTCATTCCTACCCAATTTGTATTTTGCTCCTCAATGACCTATATCAAGGATCTCACTCTTGTGAGACTCCAAGTGATGTTTCTTGTAGAGATTGTTTCTCCCCTTCTGAGTGATGTTGGAATGTTGTTGTATCTTTCCCTAGCTACAATTAAGGCTCTATGTGGGAGATGTCCTTGAATTTTTTTAAAAACTCTAATACTTTCATTCAAATTCTTTTTGTAGATGGGTTTCACATTATCTCCTTGTGCAAAGTATCTAAAGGCAGCTCTAAAAGACATAGACCAAGGTGTTTCATTCCTCATTGGAATGCCAAATTTCAACTTGCCTCCTTGTACTGGTATGTTATGTTACCCCACTCTACTTGATTTTGTAAAAAAGACACAAAAGACCTAATTTGCAACTCCCCAAAGTAAATATTTAGAAAAGATTGTGGAAAATTACCAATAATGAAGCCATGCTGAAAATATTTGCACATCTGGTTTTGAACTATAGGATGGTTGTTGTAGAAATCCTCAAGGAATTCTTGGTCATCATCATAATCTATCTTTCTTTTCAAAACCAGCTGATTAATTTTCCATTGTAAAAACCTTTCTCTCAAGAATAATGCATATAATTCTAAAGGTTTCCTCATTGATAACATTGCAGAGGAGAGCTCTACTACTTGTAATCTTTCATTTGCCTCATCTCTCTCTTTTTCTAGCTGCTGATTTTGGCTCTTCAACTAGTTTTTCTCATGCTTAAGCTTGAGTGTTGTAAGGGAGAGGTATCACCTTGGAGCTGATGAAGTAGATGCTTCAAGATAATGCAATCTACTTAATTTTTGTTTTAGCTCCTCTTCTTTCTGTGGCAATTTAGTTTTCAATCTCTCTATTTCTATAGCACCAAGCCTTGTTGTTTCCTTTGTTTGAGCTAATGCTTGTGCATTAGCCTGCTATAAGGCTTTTTCTGTTTGACTTAATTGTGTTTGCAATTTTTTTTCTTTTTCTATCATCTCCTTTTCTAGTTTCTCAGTCTTGGACACAATTTTTTGAAATTCTTCTTCCTTTATTCTTAACTTTTCTTCTAGAAATTGCATTTTTTTTCTTTCTTCATCCAACTCTTCCTGCATTCTAGAAACTACCATATCTTTAGCCATCTCATCCTCCTCTTCTTCTTCTTGCAATTGAGGGGGGTTTTGTTGTTCAGTTATTGGTTCTTTTTTTTTCTTCTTCTAAAAACTAGAATAGGTGGTGAAGAAGATTCATTAGAGCCCATAACAGGGTTATCTTCTTATGGCATATTAGAGGAATATTTTTCAGATGGAGAGACATGAGACACTAGAATAGGGTATTTTTGTGGAGATGGAATTGGGGCTTTAGGAGGATCTTCGAGCTATTCAGGAGTATGAACAGGCTCTTGGATTTCCTCACTATTTTTCAAGGTATCTTGACTGGCCTCAAGGGTTTCAACTGATTTTTCAAGGGAAGTTGGAACATTGGAGTCAATGTCAGCAACATTAAGGTTTTCCTATGGTGATGCATGCCTTTTTATTTTCACTATACTTAGGGTTTCTCTTTCAATTTCCTATAGCTTTCTTTTTCCCTTTTTCTATACTTTTTTGGAAGCTTCCCCTTTTTCAATTTTTAACTTTTTCACAGTGGGTCCCTTTTTAGATTTATTTTAATTTTGGCAATGGGGGTTGATATAAATTCCAACCACCCCTCTTTCCCAGACTCCTTCTTCATGAAATGATGTTTGATAATCAAATGAATTAAGCTATGGTATCTAATGGAAGAAACTCCCTTAGACTTTACCCTAGCTACCATAGAGGAGATTTGTGTGAATAAAAGGGTGGGAAGATTAATTCTTGCAAAAGGCCTTATGTTTCCATACCTTAAATGCATGAGCATTCGCATTCCTAGCCCAAAAATTGTGTCGTACTGACTCTTGCAGGTGAAAAGTTCCATTAACTAGGTTACAACTGTTTTCCACGATTCTTCTAGACTACTGTGAGAAACTCTCTTTTGACTTCCTTTATGCCATTAGATTTCGGGTCTCCTTTCTGATTCTTCATGGAATGTAGACACTAATTCCTCAAAACCCACATGTCCTTTGTTCACTGGCTCACCTATAACAATAGGGGTAACTTCAATTACTTCTTCCCTTACCCTAGTGACATTCACATGAAAGTTGATAACAAACTCCTCAACCAAATCAAGTTTGAATCCTTCATACATTTGTATGAACTCAAGCCACCCTACTTCTCTCAGCAATCTCTCCATTTTAGGATCTAGAATGAATTTTTTTGGTTCTAAATTTCTTTTCTGTCCCATTTTTCCTTCTTCTGCAAATTTTTATCAAAGACAATGGTGGATGCAACTTTTTGAGTGAAATGCAAATGAACGTCTCTTTCCATAGACACAATACTTTTCAAAAAAAAATGCACGTCGTATCAAGACATTAAGTATTTACTCCACCTCATTCCTTGTGAATGTTTCACACATATCAGCCAATACTTTTTGAATTATGACTTGGATGGTTGGTGGCGATGATGACATCAACACACACATTCTGAACTGATATGAAATCTTTCTATTTACTTACATTTATTGCAAGTCACCTCAATATCAAATCCTTATCTCTCCGTCAGATTTTGAAATGATTGAGTCATTTATTATAACATTAATAACTACAACACTTGGAGATATTTATGCTCAAAACACTCATTTAATGTCACATAACATTAACTAAATCAAAATTAATATTTCAAAAATGGCATTCACAATAAATGCATACCTTTTCATTAAATGCAAAAAGTTAATTGGAGCATGAATTAACTCAGCTGGCAATAATTCCAATGAGATAATCGAAAAGGGATCAAAATTAACTAGAGAATTTATTATAGCAAACCTTGGAAGTGTCAGAAGTCATTAGGAGTCGTCAGGAGCCATCAAGAGCCATCAGGAGTCATCAAGAGCCATCATGAGTCATCAGGAGACCACCATTTCTGGTTTTCAGCCATCCTTTTTTTTTGCATTTTTTTCTAAGAGAGAAACTGCCATTTTTGGTTTTCAATCTATCTCCTTTATTCAAAAGGTAAACTGCCATTTCTGGTTTTCAATTTACCTCCTTTATTCATACCTTTTCAAAAGATTATCCATAAGTACATTCTCTTATGGAAGGAATATCTTCCATCAGAAAATGTTCAACTTTATTCTGCAACTTTGCTACAAATTTCTCTTTTGATGTAGGTTTGTGATACATTTTCAAACAATGATCATTAACTATCATGACCCTTCTTTCTCCATCTATTGGTATCAATTGAACTATTCCATTTTGAAAAACTTCATCAATTTCATAAGGTCCTAGCCATCTTGTATGCAAATTTCCTCTAAACTCTTGAAATCTGGAGTCAAATAATAGCGCCCAATCTCCCTTCTTAAATTGTCTTGTCACAATATTTTTATCATTCCACTCCTTTCTCTACTTTTGAATTAACTCTATATGCTGGAGAGCTTCCATTCTCATCTCATCAAGTCAATTCATCTGTACAATTCTACTTTTTTCTACTTTAGGCAAGTCAATACCAATCTCCAATGTTGTCTTCAATGTTTGCAATTCAAATTTGATAGGCGTTACTAGAGTTTTTCCAAATACTAATTTATATGGAGAGAATCTAATAGTTGTTTTCCAGGTTGTATTGTATGCCCAGACTACCTCATCTAATATTTCTCCCCAATCTATCTTCCTCAATGAAACAATTTTTGTCAAAATATTCTCCAATTCTTGGTTAGTAACCTCCACTTGTCCATTTTCTTGAGGATTATATGGCGTTGATTTTATGTGTCATTTGGTACCTTTGCATAAATGCTTCCATCATAGTAGACACAAAATGCGACCCTTGATCTAAAACTATCTCTCTTGGTGCACCAAATCTCTACAAAATATGCTTGTATAGGAAATCAGCTACTTTGTCTTCTCTTGTTGTTGGTAAAGCTTTCACTTCAGCCCATTTTGTGACATAATATATGCAAACTAAGCTATATTGTTGTCCTCTGGAAGGTGGATCAACAGGTCCCACAAAATTAATTCCCCATTTTTCAAATGGTTCCAAAGCTATTTGAGGTTGCAATGGCATCTTCATTGTTGGTGTAGGTCTTCCCATGCATTGACATTCATCACAATGTTTCAAAAAGAATGAAACATCCTTTGTTGTAGATGGCCAAAAATAACCAGCTCTAAGATTTTATGAATGGTTCTAACTACTGAGTAGTGTCCTCCTTCTAGCTCATGATGGAAAACATGTATCATATCATAAATGTCTATTTCAGCAACACATCTGTGAAGAACATGGTCAGGACACATTTTAAATAATAAACTATTCATCCATTGAAACCTAGAGCTTTCACAAATTAACATTTTTTTCTGCTTAGGATTGAAATAATTTGGGCACTTCCCTGTTACCAGATAATTTGCAAGATCAGGAAACCATGGTTGATGAATTGATATTGCAAATAAGTGTTCATCTGGAAATGTATCATCCACTAGCTCTTGATTACCTTGCAAAATAATTCTAGAAAAGAAATCAACAACGCTATCTTTACTAGGTTTATCAATAATTGTTATATAAAATTCCTACAACAAAAATAGCCATCTTATGATTCATCCTCCTACAACAGATTTATTCATCAAAAGTTTAATAACAACATGGTTTGTATGAACAAATACCTTGTAACCAGTAATATAATTCCTAAATTTATTGATTGCATATATTACTGCTAAGAACTCTTTCTCGGTTGTTGTGTAGTTCCTTTTAGTAGGATTCAAATTTGTACTGATATAATATATTGCATGCATTGCTTCATTTTCATCCTTTTGTCTCAATACTGCACCAATAGAAAAATTAGATACATCGACATGTATGTGAAATGGAACTCCCCAAACAGGTCCCTTGATAATTGGAGTAGTAGTTAAGGCATGTTTAATTATATCAAATGATATCTGACAATCATTTGTACAAAGAAACTTTGCATCTTTCTTGAGCAATGTAAACAAAGGTTCAACAATCTTACTAAATCCTTCAATAAATCTTCTATAGTAACCAGCATGCCCAAGAAAAATACAAACTTCAGTTTGAGTTGTAGGAATTTCAATCTTTTAAATGATTTCAATTTTCTTGGGGTCAACTTTTATCCCCTCTTCTGATGTCCCAAAAAATTACCTTTTGTCATCATGAGGGAACTCTTTTCATGATTCAAGGACAACCTAAGATCCTTACATCTTTGAAAAAAATTCATTCAAGCTCTCAAGTGCTTCTTCAAATGTTTGTGCATGAACTATGAAGTCATCCATATAAACTTCTACACATGAGGTAGTCAAATCTGTAAAAATTGCTAGGACAACCCTTTGAAAAGTTGATGGTGCATTGCACAGTCGAAATGATAATATTGTATGTTGATCGTGTTTTCTGCATAATAACAACCTAGATAGAATGTAGTATCCTATCTCTCTTGAAAGGTAAATCTCTATCATCAAGCCACAAGAGATAACCCTAAGGTATTAATGTCAGGTCTTGATAGTCCATAAACAACTCAGTAACGAAATGTGAAAATGCTTGTAATCACAATGGGACCTTACTACGAGCAAATATTGAATCAATTCTATCAGATTTAACAAACTGGTGATACTTCAATCCAAGATTTAACCCAATAATCAAAGAAATAGAAAAAAAGGATAAGGGTTTTAAAGAGATTTATAAATCCAATGCTACTCCTAAAATTAACAATGAAAGTAACCAATATTCGAAATGGACCAATCCCTCAAAACTGATTTCTGCTTGACCAAGATAAATCTGCAATCTTACAGAAAATAGTGCAATCTTCTAAGGGGTTAAGATTTTCAAATTATGAACACTCATCCAAACAACCCTGTTGCAGTTGAAGTGAATAAACCTTCACAATCTAACTTAAGTACGAGGAATATGAAAAGTCTAGGCTAACTTTGCAAAACAACTAACAATCGGTTGGTTGTGAAAAGTATGGACTGAGAGATTGCTACAACATTTAAGTATCAAATCACAAAAATTATCAAATCAAATCTAATCTAAATATTGACCAACTCAAAGCAATTTTAAAGATGGAATAGCAAGAACCATGCAAGAAAAGAGAGCGTAAATATGGCACCAAATCACAATGTCACTATTTGCATTCAAATTGTTCACTGTAGCAATAATTTTTAGCTTTCTGTTACAACATTTGCTTGAGGGAAACTACCTGCTCACTTACTCTACTTCTATATTCTGGTTACAAGTTCTAACTTTCTAACTATTTCCAACTATCTAACCTTCTAACCCTTTACAAATGAGGCCACATGCCCAATATATAGAAATCCCCAGGAACCCGTCGGCCAGGTAAGGGTTTCGCAGCAATAACTCGGCACAACCACCGGGTCCAGAGAGTCTTTGAATTGGGTCAAACAGGCATTAAATACACATCCCATTGAGGTCGGCCTAGGATCCACACTGCCACTCAGATGACACACGAGAAGATAATAGGGAAGCACAAATTGCGCTGCAGCCTATCATTAGCTCTCTTCCCTATTATCCCCGCACCGATTTGACTCTTCATGTAGTTTCAAGAACACTGCATCTAAGTCAGCCATAGGTGGTACTGGCAGAACCCTAAGTCACCTCTCAATGGACGTAATCTCATCCCTTGAGTGTTTGATCAACCTATCCCAATCTACCTTGTATGTCACATGCTTATCAATAATTGCGAGGTAGGTGGCCACATCATCTAGTTGGTGCTCAAAAACAAAACCATCATCAAGTGGTGCATACAGATCATGCCACCATTCTCTCAACTGTTCCAGGCTTAAGTACTTGGGCACGATCTTTCTTCTTCTAATCATTATTTTGAAAAAAGCAATGCAGCCATTATAGATCTTAGTTAGGGTGTCATCAATTTGCTTTCCTCGTTTGTGAATCTTTTTCAACACCTTTTGCCTAATTTGCAGTGCCTCAAACCACTCCCAAGGTTTGGCAGCTCTAGAAGAAGGAAGAATCCCATCGCTTACCAACCTGTCACGGGTGTATTCCATTAGAGTTCTAGTTTTCTGCAAAAGGATGTCTGTATCCTCCTTATCTTGTGCCAACACCTGCTTCAACCAATCGGTTGCCATAATAGCATCCTTCCTTGTTGATAAAATTTCCCTAATAGCTTCATCACCCTTATTTGCACCCCTTAGAGCCAATTCATAGTGGCAATAGTGGAGGCTTTTATCCTTTCTAGCTCGGTTATGGTCTCCTGAGGTAGAGGATTGGTAGTAGAGGAAGAAGGGTTAATAGACTGTAGAGGCTTTATTAATTCCTCCGAGCACTTCCTGAGATTTTCATTTTCTCTCTTAAGTTCCTACTTGGTCTTCATTTCCTTCCTCAATCGATCCATAATAACTGCACTGGAGACCCCATAGTCTTCAATATCCTGCTCAACTGATGTAGGCCCAAGATTAAAATTTTGTATATTATAAACATTTCCAGCCACATCATCTCTATTTTTATCTAGAATAGGGGTAGCAATATGAACAACCTTGTTTTGTGCCTCATCCGTCTCGACTCGTGAGATCACTGTAGCCTTCTTCTTACCTTTATCTTTTCCAATCCTAGCTAGTAGTGCATCCCAGTTCAGTGGAATATCCTCCACTACCACCTATTTTCTCTTTATTTCTTTCTCCAGCCAATTAGGGACAATGGACTCCAATTGCACTCTACTCTACCCCATTTCCTCTTGTCAATCGCCTGCTATTTCCTCATTCAAATTATGTTCATTAGGAGTCTCATCCATTTCACTTTCCTCCCCTCAGCATGCTCCTCTTCATATGCAAGTGATGGATCCTTTACTGCCTCTAACTCCCTTGCAGGAGATTCAACTGCTTTAGTTTTGACCGGAGAGTCTGCATGTGCAACCATAGGGGACTGCATTACCTTTCCAATTTCTGCCTTTGCACTATGAAGTTCCCCTTCATGAAATTCCTCGCCTCCAGTATTTGGATCTTCGTCAACCTCTTTTGTCTCACCTAGTTCATTTTGGGTTACATGAGTGGGAGGGATGTCATCCTACTGCTCCTCATGAGAAGCCACCGGAGGTTGATCAGCCTTAGGCACACTGTCCCTAGGAGAAGGAGTCCTAGAATTCCTTGCACATACTTTGGACCTCTCTGAGCTTTCAACATTTATTATTGGTGGGGAAACTTCTTCCCCAACCTTGGAGCTAGCCCTCTCTATTAATTTGACAATTCTCTTCCTCTTAGGCACAGGAGCATTAGCCTCAGGACTCTGTTTTTCAGTCTCTTTCTTCTAAGGCTTCTTAGTCCTAGTTCTTTTCTTAGCTTTTGGCTTCCTCTGTTTCACTATTTCTTGGGCCTCTTCTTCTTGAACACCTCTAGATTTAACTTTGATAGGGGAATCCAACTTGCCCTTGCCCTTCGGATCCTATTCAGTAGATTCTTTAGAAGTAGAATGGGAATTTAAGTCCCCCATCAAGGCATAGGTGCATTGTACTCCCTTTTTTTCCAATTCCCATATCATATGCTTGAGCCATATCCTAGTAAATTTGAGGACTGGATCCACCAATTGTTTCAATTTTGTCTTCTCCTCTTCCAACCAATCCACATCACCGATTGGCCTATCCTTTATGGCTTCATAGGCATGATCTTGGATCAAGTTTTCATCATCTTCCAATTGGTCAGGAACTGTCCTTACATTATATAATTGAACTGCATCAACTAGAAGCCGGGAGAATTTCTCCTTTCTAACCTCATACTCATCACTACAATTGGCCCAGTAGTCCTCCAAATTATCCTTATGGTTGTATTCTCTACTGGCCTTCTTTTGAGCCTCCCCTGTGATGTCAAATCTGGATCTCTTGGAGTGGAAAGACAAGCCAAGAGCACTCAATTCTTCTTCTGAAGCCTGGGCGGAAACAATGGAAGGACAAACCTCTCCAGTGCCAATCCTTAGTGGGAAATCCCCAACAAATCCTATCTTGTGCTTGTCCTTCTTAACAATGGCATCGAAGTCGCAAATCTTCCTGGTGACTTCAAACAAAATAATGTGGTCAGTGGGGTACCTTGGAAGCCTGTATGGGGCCCTTTGGCAGCCATCAATCTAGATGTAAGAGAAGGTTGAGAACTAAATAAACCACGTTCCATATTTCCTGATGAGCTCCTTAGCCAGATCTAAAATCCTGACATGCTCTGCCTCCTGAAGAATTTTGGTGATATGCATGGTGAATGCATCATTTTCCCTCCTATAGTATGGGCTTCCTAAATACAACTGAGGGAAAACTTCATAGATGATGTCCTTTCTCAAAATTCTCTTTGTATCCAAACCTCTATAGGGATGGAACCTAGCAAGTGCATAGACCAAATACGAGGTCATGGTGAAGGTCTTTGTCTGCAACATATTGGACAACTGCTTGTGAATGACTTGGCTAATGACTCTTACCCAATGGTAGTCCATTTTCTCTTGTTCCATTCTCACAATGGCATGGCACATCCAATTCTCAAATGTACCAGCACTCTTCAATCCAACCACCCTACTAAGAAAGGTGATGGCATCGTAGTACTCCTTGAATTTTTCTCTGAACAACTGCTTGGGAAATTTGGAGTAGTGGGACTTCGGCTTCTCTAACCAAGAATTGATAAATTATTGCGACTTGATGGTTTGTTCATCGTAGAATTCTTGAGCTGCTTCAATGGTGAATCCCACCACATGAGATCTGTCTGGCATGTCGAAGGTTTGGGCAATGGAGACTGGGTTGAGATTGGCAACAACTCTCCCTTGAGGCCCAATAATCCTCTGTGTATCCCGATCATAGTTGCCCTGCGAACTAAAGGACTAGCTCATAGCATTGCATTGTAGAAGGGAAACCAACCACATGGGACAAGCCCGATTCCATCATCCTTCTAGTCACCAAAGAAGGATCCTTGGCTGCCATCCTTACTTTAAATTCCTCATAGTCCTAGAGGCCAACATTTGTATCGGTGACTTCTGACCAGACATAAGTGATCTTACTCTCAGGGACCTTGCTCTTAATATCTAGCTTAATCCTCTTTGCATCAGAAAATGAGGAACCAACTGCTCCCTTGCTTGATTCAGCCTGCACTCAATACAAAAACATAATAAAAACCACAGGAAAGCAAGGTTAATCCATCAAAACAACAATAAACTACATCTCATATGGAATGACCGCAACGTGTTTCAGGTTTCAAGACCATCTGCGGAATCTAGGCTAGAGAGGAATTTTGAGAAATTCTAGATCGATCAGATTTCTGACCAGACATAAGTGATCTTACTCTCAGGGACCTTGCTCTTAATATCTAGCTTAATCCTCTCTGCATCAGAAAATGAGGAACCAGCTGCTCCCTTGCTTGATTCAGTCTGCACTCAACACAAAAACATAGTTAAAACCACAGGAAAGCAAGGTTAATCCATCAAAACAACAATAAACTACATCTCATATAGAATGACCGCAACGTGTTTTGGGTTTCAAGACCATCCGCGGAATCTGGGCCAGAGAGGAATTTCGAGAAATTCTAGATCGATCAGATTCCAACGAAAAAACAAAGAAACACATACTTAATCATTAGACCTGATCATTTTTCATCAATACATCACATGAGAGGTCCAACTATGACATGAAATAATCATCAAATGCATCACAAATTATAAACAAATCTAATTATTTCATGTTTCTTTACATTTCATCAACTTTTGGGAAAATCCGCCAGAGACAGATTCCAGCCAAGAATTTGTCAAAGAGGATTTTCAGGAAATCTGGGGAACAGCGGATTTCAGAGAAATTTGGAGCTAACGGACATCCATGGTTTAGGCACAGTTCTGAACCAATGGAGATTCCCGAAATGAAGGCTTCGGTAAGAATTGATCATTTCATCGAGAAGTCTCGGTGACTTCTGGGAGTCTAGCCGAAGGATGTCATAAGAATGGGTTTTGCCAAGACCAGGTGGTCTCGACGTAATGTGTTGGCGAAAAGGGACATAGCAAACATATCAGCATGAGCCAAGGGTGGTTGGGGTAAGTTCTTGGCGAATTCATCTTGTCTCACCGACTGATGGGTCCAAGCAAACACTTTGACCAGACTCAAGTTTTCAATATGAGGTCCCAGCGAAGCTACCATGTCTTGTTGACTAGCGATATAACGTAAGAGACCTTCGGCGAGAGAAAGATACTGTCATGACGATCAAAGATAAACTAAAGAGGGCCTTTGGTATAACATCTTGAGTTTGGCCAGAGATCCCAGTGACTATGTAAGGTTTCACCGATGTACAGCTCTATTGGTATAACCTCTGGTCGATAATATGTGGTCTCCCTGAAAAATATCTGGGCTCGATGAGAGAGAAAGGCTTTGCTGCAAAGTCCTGGAAAATGTTAGGAATCTCACCGAAGGTGAGAGTCTTGGCAAGAGTAGCAATCTCGCCGAAAGGTCTTAGCAAAGCATGAATGTCTTAGTGAAGAGCCCGATGAAAGCGAAGTATGCCTGGTAGCAGGTCACACCAAAAGACGGATGTCTCAGCGAAGAAAAAGAATATCGGCACAACAAAATGAGCCCGCTATGACCTCCCAATGACTATGGCATGTCTCGCCGAAAGTGAAAATGAAAGCGCGTGTCGATGAGGGATTTTCTCGTGAGGTGAGGTCTCGGCGAAACCTCCTTGTCTCACTGACAGAAATAGGAAACTTCATCGGCGTGAAAATGACCCTATCATAGCGATGAAATGTGAACATAAGAAGGCCCTCAGTGAAACACTTTGGTGATTGGTATGACATCTTCCCGACCTTGAAGGGTCACAACGATGAAAATTCAAAAGGGATGGAGAGTCCCGTTTCTGAACCAACTATGGATTTTGAAAAGTTTTACTTAGGGCAAGTCAGGGATGGGCTTTTCACAAATTTTCTTTGTATTCTAGGTCAATCCTAAGATGAAATTGCCTGACATGGCACTGCCCTATGTCCAAAACCCTACTCACTCGTCATTAGCGCATAGGAAAATTTAGAATTTAATTGCTTCAAATGTTAAGTGATCACTAGGGTTCACTAATTACTCTTAGGCAAGATTCATTAAAATGCAGATGGACACATGAACTCAAAACTCGCCTGGGAGATGACAAAGGGTGTAATACTAAACAACCCTAGCATGAAATAAGAAAATAAACAGGAATTCAAATCCCACAAGCCCTTACAATACCAGCGTGCCATTCATAATTCAATTCAAAGAAGAGCAATCAAACACATACCTTTAAAAGAGCAAGAATTGATCTTAGAAGCAGTAGATGCGAAGCTCAATGGGGCCCACAATGAACAGACACAGGAAGGCACAAGAAACTGTCACAACTTGCCCGAATAGCCCAAAGTGAAGCCAAAAGTTCAACGAACAAACTCCAAAGATGCAATTCCAGACTCATACAATGGCAAATAGTGAACATAATGGCATAGAAGATCTCAAAAATTGAGTAAAAACTAGCCTTCAAAGCATGTACGAAGCCATAAATGCAACTAATAAGATAGCCAGGGAAGGGATTTAGGAATTTGACAATAGGGTGGAATCTAGGAAAATCCATCCCACATAGAAATTTGCGAAGACCCAAAATTTCTGAATAATAAGGTCCAATCGGGAATCCAAGCAGGATCCGGGAAAATCCGACCAGGGTGGAAAATCCTAAGTCAGGGAAAAAGTCTGAAATTCATCCAGAACTTAAGATTTTCAATGAATAACCTGGGGGAAACACTTAGGCAATCAAAATATACATTTAAGCCTGTGCCTAAGTAAGACATAACCCCAAAAAGAAAGGGCCAAAACACCAAAACCAAAGCGAAAGAGGGTCCCTTCTTACAGTGGGGCGTGTGTGCGAAAAATTGCACAACAAATGGCGACTTCTGCTGAGAAAATGCTCCAGAGTATTTAATGATGAACAGGAATCAAGAGCCCAAAATCTCTGGTTTCAATCCCACCATCAAACAAACAAGTCAGAATGCAAGATTCAAATAATCATAACCAAAGGATAGACCAAACCTTCATAAACTAAAAATCTAAGTGTGTGCACATGAGTTTATTTCGCTCCTTAAGTTACTACAGAAACCAAGTTTAGTCGAGTCAGGCTACGTAAGGATTCTAACTTCAAAAGCAACCTAGATAGGGCCTTGCTGCCAGTCAGGCGTCCATAGCCCCGGTAGAGATATTCAGGTATCCTTGATAAGTTGAATTTATTCTTTTGATATTCAATATTTCATTTTTCTTTTCTTTTGATATTCAATGTATGTCTCTTTCATTTCAACCTGTGAAAAATGAAGTTCACACTTAGGGTTGAGAACCATAGTGGCACTGAAGCAAAAATAGGATTTTTCACTTGACAAGACTTCACAAGGGTTCCTATAGTGACATCAGGATTCTTAAGATATATGAAAGATATAAGATTTTCAGAGTACTTCAAGTTCAAATCCACACTAGTGACTCAATCTTCTATAATTTTGACATTAAAACTGTTGGCAATAGCAAAGATTTCAACCATCCTCTCAAGATGCAAGACTAAAGTTCACCCAAAGAAATACTTAGAACAATTCCAGAGAAGGCACATTTTCCATGCAGGTGCAACACATCCAGGTGAGAATAGAGAAACCCCCAAAGCAAGAGCAGAGCAAAAACAAACAAACAAAAGCAAACTAGAAAGGGAAACCCTAATCTAACTATATACAAGACCAGAGCTGAAAACAACTCAAGACTAGAAATAATGCTTCAGATACTGCCCATTGACCAATAGTGGGATATCCTCTCCAGTGAGATTTTTCAAATGAAAAGCATTATCTCCCAGAATTTCTGAGATCTAGTAAGGTCCTAGCCAAAGTTTGTCAAATTTTCCATGCTCTCCCTTACGGTCATGGGCTTTATCCCAGGAAAGAACCAAGTCAGAAATCCTAAAAGCCTTAACCTTAGCTCTCTTATCAAACCACCTCTTGACAACTCATTGATTCTTAGCAAAGTTCTCCAGGGCTTCGTCCCTCTTTTCTTCAAGGTGCAATAGTTCAGCAAGTCTTGCCTCACGTCTATCTCCCTCATCATAATACTCATTAATGAACTGAAGGGTAGGAATTTTCAATTGTATAGGGAACACGGATTCTAATCCATAAACCAAGTGGTAAGGTGACATCCCTATGGAGGCTTTATGTCTGGTACGATTCACCCAAAGAGAAAATCTGAGTTGGGTATGCCAGTCTCTAGGGTTCCTTCCTAATAACTTGCAGATGACAGTCAGAAGATTCTTATTGGATGACTCAGCCAACCCATTACCCTATGGATAGTAATTGGATGCAAATTTTATAATAATTCCATGATCAAAAGCCTAGTTAGAAAACTTTAACGATGAAAATGCAGGACCATTATCACATACTAAAGACATAGGACATCCAAAACGATTAAGAATACCATATTCAAGGAAGTTAATCACTACCTTAGAGGTACACTGCTTGCATGCGAGAGCTTCAGTCCATCATGTAAAGTAATCAGTAATGGTGAGAATATACCTGTGACTAGCGGAGGAAGGTGGATTGATGCGGCCAATGATGTCCATTCCCCATTGTGCAAAAGGTTTTACCTCAACAACTGACTGAAGTGGGAGCGCTGCATACTTCTCTTTGGTGGTTGCTGTCTGACACACATGGCATGTTCTGACATGACTGTGGGTGTCTTTGAACAATGTAGGCTAGTAGTAACCAGCTTTGAGAATCCGGTTTGTTGTAGATGGTGCTGACCCATGGCTTGTACCATATCTGTCATGGAATTTTGACATCGTCCTTTTAGATTTGGCCCTTCCCAAGCACCTTAAGTACACACCTTCATGATTTCTCTTGTATAAGACAACCCCGTTTAACATAAAACTATCATGCTTTAGGCACAATTCCCTTCTTTGTACTGGATTAAGATGATTAAGGCACCTCTGATTCAAGAGATAATGAACATCATCATACCACTCTCTAGGAGAGACATCTTCTAAAGTATAAGCCTGAGCTGTAAGATTAGGACTTGTCTCTGCCATTGTCTTTGTGAGCCCTTGCCCTCTTACTAGCTTCATGGGCTGAATTTCCATATCATATTCTTATAGCATGGTTACCCACTTGGCTCTCCTTTCTCTCAATTCATTCTGTATCAAGAGAAGCTTGACTGTAGGATCATGAACTATAGCAAAGATCTTATTTCTGAGGATATAATGCCTAAAATTTTTGACTGCCCTGACTAAGGCATAAACCTGCTTCTCCACATTTGGGTATTTCAGTTTTGCATCCTTCAACAGTGTGCTCATAAATGCTATGGGGTGTTCATTGCCTTGGTCAGATTTTTGAGTTAATATAGCAATACAAGAGTGGTTAGAAGAAAATGAATATATGTAGAATGGTTTGGCATAATCGAGACTTACTAAAACTGGAGCTTCAGCAATAGCTCTCTTTATTTCAGCAAATGCTTCCTTCACTTCTGCATCCCACTCCACCTTGGCCTCCTGCTTCAACATTGCATTCAGTGGCTTGAATATATCTGCAAACCCAATGATGAACTTCCTGACAAAGTTGATTTTTCCAAAGAACGACTTCAATTCTTTCTTACTAGTAGGTGGTGGGATCTTGAGGATAGCCTTTATACATTATGCATCAATTGCAATCCCCTTTTCAGAGATGATATGCCCCAACAACTTACCTTTTGTTACTCCAAAGATGCATTTCTTTGGGTTGAGGGATATCCCAAACTCCCTACATTTCTGAAAAACTTTGCATAAATCTGAAATATGATCACCTCTCTTTTTGGAAAAGATCGTTAGATCATCCATATAAATGATTATGCATTTACCAATGATGTCTTTGAAGGCTATGTCCATTGCTATCTAGAATGTAGCTCTAGCATTAATCAGGCCAAAAGGCATCCTTCTATAAGCAAAAGTTCCCCACTTGGTGGTGAAGGCAGTCTTGTGTCTATCCTCATACTGCACCATGACCTGGTTGTACCCTGAATAACCATCCAAAAAAGACATCATCTGAGATTTGTTGATGATCTGGAGTACTTCATCCAGTGAAGGCACTGGGTAATTGTCTTTCTCTAATGCTCGGTTCAGGTTCCTGAAATCTACACACAATCTGATTTCACCATTTTTCTTTCGTACAGGAACTAGGGTCGCAACCCAAGTAGAGTGTCTTATTGGAAATATGATTCTCACAGACAACAGTTTCTGCACTTCCCTTTGTACTACAGGTTCCAGCAGAGCATTAATAGGCCTCCGCCTCTGTCTGAAAGGTTTCACTCCTGGATTGAGAGGGATAGTATGAGTTATGACTGATGTATCATAAGTTTTCAAGTCCTCATAACTCCAGTCTATCACATCTGGATAATTGTGCAATGCATCAATGATTCCCCGTCTTTCTTCTGGAGTGCATACTTTACCAATAAGAACATTTTTTACATCCTCCTAGGATCCCAAATTATGCTTGTCACATTTTCCACTAATGGACTTCTTCCTGGCATCTTGATCTTGGTCTCTAATCTTGTCCAGATCAAAAATCCTCTCTAGTTGCACCATTCCCCTAGGAATAGTGTTGGTCTTCAGGTTGAGTACCCCTTCCAAGTCTATCTCTGCCTCTCGAGGCTCAATTTCATCAATGATTTGGGAAGCAAAAACATCTGTGTTTGTGATAAAGTCTAGAATATGCTTATCATCTTCAAACACTTAGAAGCTGGTAACATTATTAGGGACTGAGGGCACCGGTGTTAGTTCCACTGTAAACTTCCTCAACCCAGAAAGAGATAGAGGCTGCAGAGTGCTGGCTACCTGGGCCAAGGAATCAGCTGTTTGGTTTTTATTTCATGGAATCAACTAAATGTTAAAGGCATCAAATCCTTCAATAAGGTCCCATACTCTATGTCTATAGTTAGTCATTCTTCTATCGTGACAAGAGTATTACCTTCTAACTTGCTTGACTACTAATTCAGAGTCTCCATACACTTGCAAGATCTTAACCTTCTTCTTCAAAGCCATCAACAATTCATGCACTAAGGCTTCATACTCGGCTACGTTATTTGTACAATGAAACTGAAGTTTATGAGCAGCAAAAAATGTCTTACCCTTTGGGCTGATTAGGTCAAATCCTGCCCCAACTCCTTGCTTTGATTTAGATCCATCAAATCTCAGAGTCCAGCATCTAGCAACTGCAGAGTCTCTTGCTGTATTACTTGCACTATTACCACTGGATAGCTCATCAGAAGGCATCATTCCTTTTCCTTTGTGGTGTTCTTGGACATTGATTGGGATCACTAGAGTAGGATTAGTATATTTCTATATTTGTTTTACTACGGCTTGGCATAAGCAATAGTCCAATTCTGAATGTGAAGTATTATGTACCCTGCACCAATTGGGCAAAAGTAACTCTTCAAAGTTCATTCTTCTTCCTAACTGAATCTGACCTTCAATACATTTTTGAAGGAATTCTTGAAGGTTATCTAGCAAAGCCAGTTGATTATCTTCTGGATCATCATTATTTTTAGCTGGTTCCACTAGGGCTTCAACACCACTAGACTCTGTCATGAGGCCATGAGACACTGTATGCAACATGAGGACCTCCTCTGAATCCAATTCTTCAAGGGGAGCAGAAAGCATGTAACTACCCATACTTACTTCTAAAATCAGAATTTCAGTAGAGGTTTTCTGATATTCTGTAATCATGTATTTCATCCTGGGTTCCCTTTCAATTCTAATCTAATTTGGCACTCCTTTCTAGGGGAGCCACATATGGGAGTGATCAGTTGAAACGTACCCATTCAAAGCCCTGGTAAAGTCCCTTCCCAGGATTAGGTCGTATGCATCAGGTATGTTAGCTACCTGTATATTGGTAATCTGTTGGATCCTAGGGTCAAAAGTAATTTGCATATGAATCATGTTTAGCTCTCCTACAACATTGACTTCAGTCCTATCCAACTGTGTGACTTTCTTTTGAGAATCAATAGGGGTAATTCCCATAGCTCTACAGATACCAAGGGGCATAACATTGCTTGAAGCACCCGAATCCAGTAGACAATTATGTAAATTCTTGCCAAATACGTAAACAGAAATCAAGAATGGGGGAGTATTTGTTTTCCCTTGAAACAGAGTTAAGGGAGTGTCCACTTGAACAACCTGAGATTTATCTTTTTCTTTCCAAGTATCTCTAGGGGGCCTATGGACTTGATCCTGAGACTGATTTTTCCCTCCTATTGGCTGAGAACTAGATACTTTATGGACATTCTTGCTAACTGATCTACCTTGTGGCATGGAACTTGCATCATAAGAACCTAAGACTGCATTCCTAATGGATGGAACTCTTAAAATCTCAAATACAGATAGATTTACCTTCAATTTCTGGAGTTATTTAGCAACATACATAGCCAACTGTTCTTCATTTAAATCTGTAAGAGTATCCTTCAGGTATTCCACCATATTTTCTTTATTTGCATTAGCATTTCTTCCTTTTGGTACATCAACATGTCCTGGATCTTGAGATAAATATTGCCTAGAAACCAGGGGCAGTGAGGGATTGTTACTAGCATTAGGGTCTGGAGGCATGTTGAAATTATTCTGTGGGATAGAAGTAGTAAAGGGGCCTCCAGCCTGTGGGTGCCTATGTGGCAGTTCTCTCAAGTCATACCTCTTGATAGGCCTCTAGAAGGTTTGTACTTCAATGCAAGCTTCTTCTTCATCTCTGGGACCATTGTCATTCACTGGATTCTCATCAAATAGTTGTGTCATTTCATCTCCATTGCATACATGATCTACCTCATCCTTCAACTAGTCAGATTCTTTTTCAAGTACATTGTCCTCACTTTGCAGAAAAGGAACATGGTTTAATACCAATACTGGTGAATCATAAGGAATAGAAGGTACTATTTCCTGATAGCTTGTATTATTCTCTACTTCATACTGAAAGATTGAGGCTATTGTTTGGCATTCTTGATAGTCCAGCTCATAATGCTGACTAGTCTTGTGGAGCCTACACCATCTTGATAAAGCGGCCTCAGCTAGATATACACTGCTGGGAGGCTTTTCTTGATTAACTAATGGATTGGAAGACTGATTAACAGGTTGTCTATCTGGTTGACCCAATGGGGTGGGAACTCCTCAATTGTTGGGACCTATGTTCCAAGTTCCATTATGTCCTGATTGCTGCCTTCTCTCGAATCCTTGTCCACCACCTTGACCTTTGTCAAAGTTCTGACCTGATGATTGTCCCTTGTCATAGTTCTGCCTTCTGTCATTATTATATCCTCTATCATTACTGTAACCTCTGTATTGGTTATATTCTCTATTATTGTTGTATCCTCTGTCCTAACGTTGCCCCTATCAAAGTGTTGTCCTTGTGGATTTTCTCTGCTCTGATTGGATTGCATGTTCCTCTAAGCGGCCTGCAACTAACTGTTCTGATTCCTCAGGTAAGTCACCTCCATATTCAACTTCTTTATTTGTTGGGATAATTCATCCAGTCTCTCCTTGTCAGGATTACTGTATGGAGGTTGATTTGCATTACTCTGGGAACACCCTACTATGGCATTGGCATTTAGTGATTGGTTTAAGACTTCAGAATTCTGCAGGTATGAAGGATAACTAGCTTGAGGCTAGGTATGCAGGGGTTGATTCACATTTTTCTGGGGATAACTCATCATGGATAACATTTGTCCCATAGGGGGCCCTGGGTGAGGGACCAGAGGCAACTGAGGTATCAGATTCATGATAGGAGTATGGTTCGCCAGAGCCTAGTTGAGAGCTGGAACTTGTCCAGGGTGAGCAACAGCTCCTAATGAGGGTAAAGTCCTAGACAAATGTTGCCTTAGATTAGTGCTAACTTTCACAACTTCTGCATATGCATCTAGTAAACTCTCAGGGGGGTTATTACTCCATTTCATAAAAGTGGCTATCAAACTATCAAGTCCTTCGTAATAGAATTCTAAGGCAATAGGTTCATCAACAACATAAGGGGCCTATAATCTGCTATAGGCACGGTGAAACCTATTGTTGAAAGACCCTATGGGTTCATTGACCTCTCTCTTCACATTAGTGAACTGACAGTAAAGCTCATTAGAACTAATGGGTATTCGAAACTTTTGTAAAAAAGCAGCTTCTAACTTAGTCTAATGTTGGATGGATCCAACAGGTAAATGGTTGTACCAATATAATGCATCTTCCCCTAGTGAATAAGGAAATAACCTGCATGCCACATCCTCATGGTTTATTCCTCTATCTTTAAGGCTAGTCTGAAAGATTCTAATGTGCTCTTCAGCAGTCCTATTAGGGTCATCGATATGGAACTTCGAATAGAAGTGTTCAGGGTTTTTGGGCATTACATTGTAGATGGAAAAACTTAATGGAGATGGGTTGATTTCCAAGAAAGCCATTGGTGGAGATTAGGTGGTAATGGTTTATTTATGACTGGTTGAGGTTGTGGACTGGGAATGGCCTCAGACTTAGATGAACTTGATGAAGATGGGGATGATGGAGCTGAGGGAGGTGGATGGGAAGATGATGATGATTCCCTTCTTCTGTTAGTCCTTCTCGACCTAGTGGAGTTTGGTAACTCTAGAAAATTCTTCCTCTCCTGGATTGGATCTTGTTCTTCTTTTGAATCTCTTAGGAGAGATGGTGTTCAAAAATCAATCTAGCTTGCTTGTTTGGGCCCTCCTTCTAGCGCCAGTTCCTGTTGATCATGTTTTTTGCACAATAACAGCCTAGAAAGAATGTAATATCCTATCTCTCTTGAAAGGTAAATCTCTATCAGCAAGCCTTAAGAGATAACCCTAAGGTATTAATGTCAGGTCTTGACAGTGCATAAACCTTCGTAACGAAATGTGAAAATGTTGGTAATCACAATGGGACCTTACTACAAGCAAATACTGAATCAATTCTATCAGATTTAACAAACTGGTGATACTTCAATCCAAGATTTAACCCAATAACAAAAAAAATAGAAAAAAAGGATAAGGGTTTTAAAGAGATTTCTAAATCTAATGCTACTCCTAAAATTAACAATGAAAGTAACCAATACTCGAAATGGACCAATCCCTCAAAACTAATTTCTGCTTGACCAAGATAAATCTGTAATTTTATAGAAAACAATGCAATCTTCTGAGGGGTTAAGATTTTAAAATTATGAACACTCATCCAAACAACCCTATTGTAGTTGAAGTGAATAAACCTTCACAATTGAACTTAAGTACGAGGAATATGAAAAGTCCATGCTAACTTTGCAAAGCAACTAACAATTAGTTGGTTGCGAAAAGTATGGACTGAGAGATTGCTACAACATTTAAGTATCAAATCACAAACATTATCAAATCGAATCTAATCTAAATATTGACCAACTCAAAGCAATTTTAAAGATGGAATAGCAAGAACCATGCAAGACAAGAGAGCGTAAATATGGCACCAAATCACAATGTCACTATTTGCATTCAAATTGTTCACTGTAGCAACAATTTTTAGCTTTCTATTACAACATTTGCTTGAGGGAAACTACCTGCTAACTTACTCTACTTCTATATTCTGGTTACAAGTTCTAAGTTTCTAACCTTCTAACCCTTTACAAATGAGGCCACATGCCCAATATATAGAAATCCCCAGGAACCCATTGGCCAAACAAGGGTTTTGCAACAATAACTCGGCACAACCACCCGGTCCAAAGAGTCTTCGAAATGGGTCAAACAAGCATTAAATGTACATCCTATCAAGGTTGGCCTAGGATCCGCATTGCTGCTCGGATGATGCGTGGGAAGATAATAGGGAAGCACAAATCGCGCCGCAGCCTATCGTTAGCTCTCTTCCCTATTATCCCTGCGCTGATTTGACTCTTCATGTAGCCTCAAGAATGCTACATCTAAGTCAGCCACAGGTGGTACTGGTAGAACTCTAAGTTTCCTTTCAATGGACGCAATCTCATCCCTTGAGTGTTTGACCGACCTATCCCAATCTACCTTGTATGTCACATGCTTATCAATAACTGCGAGGTAGGTGGCTGCATCATCCAGTTGGTGCTCAGAAATAGAAAAATCATCAAGTGGTGCATACACATCATGCCACCATTCTCTCAACTGTTCCAGGCTCAAGTACTTGGGCGTGATCTTTCTTCTTCCAGTCATTATTTCAAAAAAAGAAATGCAGCCATTGTAGACCTCAGTTAGGGTGTCATCAATCTGCTTTCCTCGTTTGTGAATCTTTTTCAACACCTTCTGCCTAATTTGTAGTGCCTCGAACTACTCCCAAGGTTCGGCAACTCTAGAAGAAGGAAGAATCCCATCGCTTACCAACCTGTCACGGGTGTATTCCATTAGAGTTTTGGTTTTCTACAGAAGGAGGTCCGTATCCTCCTTATCTTGTGCCAACACCTGCTTCAACCAATCGATTGCCATAATAGCATCCTTCCCTGTTGATTAAATTTCCCTAATAGCTTCATCACCCTTTATTTGCACCCCTTGGAGCCAATTCATAGTGGCAACAGTGGGGCTTTCATCCTTTCTAGCTCAGTTATGGTCTCCTGAGGTAGAGGATTCGTAGCAGAGGAAGAAGGGTTAATAGACTGCAAAGGCTTTATTAATTTCTCCAAGCACTTCCTGAGATTTTCATTTTCTCTCTTAAGTTCCTACTTGGTCTTCATTTCCTTCCTCAATCGATCCACAATATCTGCACTGGAGACCCCATAGTCTTCAATATCCTGCTCAACTAATGTAGGCCCAAGATTAAAAGTTTGTATATTATAATCATTTCTAGCCACATCGTCTCTATTTTTATCTGGAACAGGGGTAGCAATATGAACAACCTTGTTCTGTGCCTCATCCCTCTCGACCCATGAGATCACCCTAGCCTTCTTACCTTTATATTTTCCAATCCTGGCTAGTAGTGCATCCTAATTCAGTGGACTATCCTCCACTACCATCTTTTTTCTCTTTATTTATTTCTCTAGCCAATTAGGGACAGTGGACTCCAATTGCACTCTGCTCTTCCCCATTTCCTCTTCTCGATCCCCTTCTATTTCCTCATTCAAATTCTGCTCATCAGGAGTCTCATCCATTTCACTTTCCTCCCCTCAGCGTGCTCCTCTTCATATGCAAGTGATGGATCCTTTACTGCCTCTACCTCCCTTGGACGAGATTCAACTGCTTCAGTTCTGACCAAAGAGTCTGCATGTGCAACCATAGGGGACTACATTACCTTTTCAATTTTTGCCTTTGCACTATGAAGTTCCCCTTCATGAAATTCCTCACCTCCAGTATCTGGATCTTCATCAACTTCTTTTGTCTCACCTGGTTCATTTTGGGTTACATGAGTGGGAGGGATGTCATCCTACTACTCCTCATGAGAAGCCACCAGAGGTCGATCAGCCTTAGGCACACTGTTCCTAGGAGAAGGAGTCCTCAACTTCCTTGCATATACTTTGGACCTCTCCTCTGAGCTTTCAAAATTTATTACTGGTGGGGAAACTTCTTTCCCCACCTTGGAGTTATCCCTCTCTGATAATTTTACAATTCTCTTCCTCTTAGGCATAGGATCATCAGCCTTAGGACTCTATTTTTCAGTCTCTTTCTACTCAGGCTTCTTAGTCCTAATTCTTTTCTTAGCTTTTGGCTTCCTATGTTTCACTGTTTCCTGGGCCTCTTCTTCTTGAACACCTTTAGATTTAACTTTGATAGGGGAATCCAGCTTGCCCTTGCCCTTCGGATCTTGTTCGGTGGATTCTTCAGAAGTAGAATGGGAATCTAAGTCTCCCATCAATGCATAGGTGCATTGTACTCCCTTATTTTCCAATTCCCATATCGTATGCTTGAGCCACATCCTAGTAAATTTGAGGACCGGATCCATCAATTGTTTCAGTTCTATCTTCTCCTCTTCCAACCAATCCACATCACCGATTGGCCTATCCTTTATGGCTTCATAGGCATGATCTTGGATCAAGTTTTCATCATCTTCCAATTGGTCAGGCACTGTCTTTACATTATATAATCGAACTGCATCAACTAGAAGCCGGAAGAATTTATTCTTTCTAGCCTTATACTCATCACTATAATTGGCCCAATAGTCCTCCAAATTAACGTTATGGTTGTATTCTATACTAGCCTTCTTTTGAGCCTCCCCTGTGATGTCAAATCTGGATCTCTTGGAGTGGAAAGACAAGCCAAGAGCACTCAATTCTTCTTCTGAAGCTCAGGCGGAACCAATGGAAGGAAAAACATCTCCAGTGCCAATCCTTAGTGGGAAATCACCACCAAATCCTATCTTGTCCTTGTCATTCTTGACAATGGCATCAAAGTCGCAAATCTGCTTGGTGACTTCCAACAAAATAATGTGGTCAGTGGGGTACCTTGGAATCCTATATGGGGCCCTTTGGCAGACATCAATCTGGATGTAAGAGAAGGTTGGGAACTTAATAAACCACGCTGCATATTTCCTGATGAGCTCCTTAGCTAGATCTGATATCCTAACATGCTCTGCCTCCTGAAGCATTCTTGTGATATGCATGGTGAATGCATCATTTTCCCTCCTATAGTTTGGGCTTCCTAAATACAACTAAGGGAAAACTTCATAGATGATGTCCTTTCCGAAAATTCCCTCTGTATCCAATCCTCTGTAGGGATGGAACCTAGCAAGTGCATAGACCAAATACGAGGTCATGGTGAAGGTCTTCATCTGCAACACATTGGACAATTGCTTGTGAATGACTTGGCTAATGACCCCTGCCCAATGGTAGTCCATTTTCTCTTGTTCTATTCTCATAATGGCATGGCACATCCAATTCTCAAATGTACCAGCACTCTTCAATCCAACCACCCTGCTAAGAAAGGTGATGGCATCATAGTACTCCTTGAATTTTGCTCTGAACACTGCTTGGGAAATTTGGAGTAGTGGGACTTCGGCTTCTCCAACCAGGAATTGATAAATTGTTGCGACTTGATGGTTTGTTCATCGTAGAATTCTTGAGCTACCTTAATGGTGAATCCCACCACATGAGATCTATCTGGCATGTCGAAGGTTTGGGCAATGGAGACTGGGTTGAGATTGGAAACAACTCTCCCTTGAGGCCCAATAATCCTCTGTGTATCCTGATCATAGTGCCTGGCACACTCAAGGACCTGCTCATAGCATTGCATTGTAGAAGGGAAAGCAACCACATGGTACAAGCTCGATTCCATCATCCTTCTAGTCACCAAAGGAGGATCCTTGGCTGCCATCCTTGCTTTAAATTCCTCATAGTCTGAGAGGCCAACATTTGTATTGGTGACTTCTGACCAGACAGAAGTGATCTTACTCTCAGGGACCTTGCTCTTAATATCCAGCTTAATCCTCTCTACATTAGACAATGAGGAACCAACTGCTCCCTTGCTTGATTCAGCCTACACTCAACACAAAAACATAGTAAAAACCACAGGAAAGCAAGGTTAATCCATCAAAACAACAATAGACTGCATCTCATATAGTCAAGGTGCCATTAAATCTCATATAGAATGACCGCAACGTGTTTCGAGTTTCAAGACCATCTGTAGAATCTGGGCTAGAGAGGAATTTTGGGAAATTCCAGATCGATCAGATTCTGATGAAAAAACCAAGAAACACCTACTTAATCATCAGACCCGATCATTTTTATCAATAAATCACATGAGAGGTCCAACTATGACATGAAATAATCATCAAATGCATCACAAATTATAAACGAATCTAATTATTTCATGTTTCTTTACATTTTATCAACTTTCGGGAAGAAGACGGATTCTAGCGAAGAATTTGTCAAAGAGGATTTTTGGTAAATCAGGGGAACAACGGATTTTGGAGAAATCCAGAGCTGACGGACATCCACGGTTTAGGAACCATTCTGAACCAATGGAGATTCTTGGAACAAAGGCTTCGGTAAGAACTAATCATTTCGCTGAGAAGTCTCGACGACTTCCGGGAGTCTCACCGAAGGATGTTATGAGAATGGGTTTCGCCAAGACCAGGTGGTCTCGGCGTAATGTCTCAGTGAAAAGGGCATATCAAACATATCAACATGAGCCAAGGGTGGTCGAGGTAAGGTCTTGGAAAATTCATCTTGTCTCACCGACTGATGGGTCCAAGGAAACATTTCAGCCAGACTCAAGTTTTCGATATGAGGTCCCAACAAAGTTGTGGTGTCTTGCCAACTAGCAATATAACGTAAGAGACCTTCGGTGAGAGAAAGATGCAGTCATGACGATTGAAGATAAACTGAAGAGGGCCTTTGGTATTACGTCCTGAGTTCGCCCAGAGATCCCAGCAACTACGTAAGGTTTCACCGATGTAGAGTTCTATCGGTATAACCTCTGGCTGACAATATGTGGTCTCCCCAAAAAATATCTGGGCTCGATGAGAGAGGAAGGCTTCACTACGAAGTCCTGGCGAATGTTAGGAGTCTCACCGAAGGCGAGGGTCTTGGAAAGAGTAGCAATCTCACCGAAAGGTCTCAGCGAAGCATGAATGTCTTAGCGAAGAGCCCGACGAAAGTGAAGTATGCCTAGTAGGAGTTCACACCGAAAGACAGATGTCTCAGTGAAGCAAAATAATATCGGCACAATGAAATGAGCCCGCTATGACCTCTTGGCGACTATGGCATGTCTTGCTGAAAACGAAAATGAAAGCGCGTGTCGATGAGGGATTTTCTCATGAGGTGAGGTCTCGGTGAAACCTCCTTGTCTCACCGACAAAAACAGGAAACTTCATTGGCGTGAAAATGACCCTATCACAGTAATGATATATGAACATAGGAAGGCCCTTGGTGAAATGATTTGGTGATCGGTATGACATCTTCTCGACCTTGAAGGGTCACAGTGACAGAAATTCATAAGGGATGAAGAGTCCCATTTCTGAACCAACTATGGATTTCAAAAATTTTCACTTAGGGCAAGTTAGGGATGGGCTTTTCACGAATTTTCTTTGTATTCTAGGTCGATTCTAAGACGAAATCGCCTGACATGGCACTGCCCTAGGTCCAAAACCCTACTCACCCACCATTAGTGCATAGGAAAATTCAAAATTTAATTGCTTCAACTGTTAAGTGATCACTAGGGTTCACTAATTACTCTTAGGAAAGATTCATTAAAATGCAGATGGACACATGAACTCAAAACTCACCTGGGAGATGACAAAGGATGCAATACTGAACAACCCTAGCACAGAATAAGCAAATAAACAAGAATTCAAATCCCACAAGCCCTTATAATACCAGCATTCCATTCATAATTCAATTCAAAGTAGAGCAATCACACACATAGCATTAAAAGAGTGGGAACCGATCTCAAAAGCAGCAGACGTGAAGCTCAATGGGGCCCACAATGAACAGACGCAAGAAGGAACAAGAAACCATCACAACTTGCCTGAATAGCCCAAAGCAAAGCCAATAGTTCAACGAAAAAACTCCAAAGACACAGTTCCAGACTCAGACAGCGGCAAATAGTGAACATAATGGCGCAGAAGATCTCAGAAATTGAGTAAAAACCAGCCTTCAAAGCACATACGAAGCCATAAATGCAACTGATAAGACAGCCAGGGAAGGGATTCAGGAATTTGATAGCAGGGTGGAATCCAGGAAAATCCGTCCCACGCGGAAATCTGTGAAGACCCAAAATTCCAACAATAAGGTCCAATTCGGAATCCAAGCAAGATCCGGGAAAATCCGACCAGGGCGGAAAATCCTGAGTCAAGGAAAAAGCCCGAAATTCATCCAGAACTTAAGATTTTCAATGAATAACCTAGGGGAAACACTTCGGCAATCAAAATATACATTTAATCCCATGCCTAAGTAAGACAGAACCCTAAAAAGAAAGGGCCAAAACACCAAAATTGAAGCGAAAGAGGGTCCCTGCTTACAGCGGGGCGTGTGTGCGAAAAATTGCACAACACTGTATAAGTATATGTCCCCCAAGGACATGTAAAGGTAGTCTTATATTGGTCTTTAGGAGCTACTTGAATCTGATTATAACCAGTAAAGTCATCTAAGAAAGAGAAATAACTATTGCCAGCTAGGTTATCCAATACTTGATCAATAAATGGAAAAGGAAAATGATCTTTTTTAGTGGACTTATTTAATTCCATATAGTCCATGCATACATGAAATTTTCCATTTTTCTTAGGAACAATAA
The DNA here is from genome assembly GCA_007258455.2 of Sequoia sempervirens. Lineage (NCBI taxonomy): Eukaryota > Viridiplantae > Streptophyta > Pinopsida > Cupressales > Cupressaceae > Sequoia > Sequoia sempervirens. The sequence continues at coordinate 494,407,200 of VDFB02270651.1, forward strand.
CCAATGGAGAAACCCACAGACTATCAGATATTGGATAAATAAATCCTACTTTCAACATTTTTTCTATCTCTTGTTTCACAATATCCCATAGAGCAGGATTGATCCTTCTTTGACCTTGTCTTACTGGTTTTACATCTTCAATGTAAATATGATGTGTACAAATAGAAGGGTGAATTCCTCTCATATCTTTGTACTCCCAAGAAAATGCTTCAGCATGATTTCCTAAAGTCTACTTTAATTCTTTTTCTTGGGAAGAAGAAAAGGATGAATTAATGAAAGAGGCTTATCCCCTGCTATTGTTATATCTTTGGTCTTATTCTTAGAACCAGATGGATCTCCAAAAAGTGTATTTAAGGGACAAGTATGTGAATTTTTCTGATGTACTTGATAGTTTTTCTCTTTTCTTTGACAAATCTTTTTAGAATTAAGATCTTGTTCCTCATATTCTTCAATATGTTCTACCAAGGTAACCATAGCTAATTCTACAACACCATCTCCCTCTGAATCCATATCCTCATGAACCCAAATTTGAGTGTTTGGCTGAAATGATGGTTGAGAAAGAGGAAAAAGTGATAACTCCTTATGTTTTTAACCATTAGAAATGATCATACTTCCTAATTTGCAGTCTATCAATGTTGCTACAGTAGCCAACCATGGTCTACCTAAGATGATTGGATAACCATAATTTTTCTTTCTAGCTTTGAGAATTAAGAAGTCAATTGGGTAATCCCATGTATCAATAGTAACCATAATATCTTCAATAACACATTTAGGCTTAGTAGCAGATTGATCTTCCAACTGTAAAGAATTTGTTATGTGTTGAATAGTTGTCATACCCAATAATTCAATAGTGTCAAATGTGATCACATTGATAGCTACTCCTAAATCAATTAGTACATTGGTTACCTCAATCCCTCCAATACTTAAGGTTATTACAGGACTACCAAGATCATTATATTTCTAAGGTAGTAATCTTCCTGATAAAACGTCAGTAAGTTTAGTCCCTATTTGAATTGTAGGAGGTAATTTCTTCTTCCTACATGGAATTTTCATACAAGGGGATTTAACCAATTGGTTTATTTCTGTTATATCTTTAATGGCATGCAATAATGGTATCTCAATATTAATCTTTTTTATCTCACAAAGAAGTTGAGAATCTACCACATTCATATAGTTTGGTTGAGATTTTTTAGGAGCTACTTGTTCTATTTTTAAATTTTCAAGATAAGGTGCTTTCCTAACCTTTTGTTCATCATCAGAAGTCTAATCTTCCTTTGAATCCTCTTTTTCTTTCTCACTTTCTTGATCTCTAACATTTGGTATGAATGGAACATTTCAATTCCTCAGTTGAATATCATTGGCATCTATCACGTTTAGAGTAGGAGGATTGGCATCATTACAATCTTTTTTTGGGTTTGAAATAGGTTGTGCTAGTAACTGAGGCCGGATTACTTGTTCATTAGGATGATTAGGACCAATGACCAATGTAGGTGATTGTCCCCAAGGAAATCTTGGTCCTTAATTTTTCATGGTTGAAATTGTGTTTTATTTTTCTACCATTGAGGTTGGTTTGGTTGCCACTGAGACTGATTTGGTTTCCATTGTGGTTGATTCCACTAAGGATTCATCCATTTGGGTTGACCCAAAAATGTAGGTGGTGGTTGCATGCTTGGTAAGGAGGGGTCCAATGGTTTGAATTTGACCAAGGATTTTAATTCCAATTAGCCCTAGGACCATATTTCCCTTACTTAGTATTATATCTTGGATTCTGGGATCTTTGTCCAACATAGTTAAGTTCATCCTCTACTTTAGGTTGTTTCTTCAAATGATTCTTAATTCCAAGTAAAAGGTTACAAGAACTTGTTGCATGATGTTTTTCACACATTTCACATAGATCAACTTTATTTAATGGACACTCTCAAAAGATGTTTACTGCTACATTTGGAACAATGAATGGATAAAGGATCAATTGTATTTTTATCTCCTTGTATGTTAAAATGAAGGAGTAAATCAGTTTTCCAAATTTCAAGTTCTTCCATGACTTGAGATGCATCAGGAGTAAGAAATTTGTTTCTTTGGGCATTTCTAGTCCCTACTCTAGTCCTAAAGTAGTTTCTACATATCTCAATAATTTCTTCCAAAGAAAGTTTATTGATGTTCCATTTTCCCATAAGATTCAAAGATTCTCTTGATACATCATCAATTCCTTTCAGAATTTTTTTTTTACTAATCTCATTATCTAAACCATTACCACAACTATTATGCACAAATTGAAATCTATCAGCATAGTCTTCTAGGATTTCATATTCCAATTGTCTCATTCAAAACAATTCTTCCTTCCTATCTCTTACTCAACAGTAGTCTTCATATTTATCCAAAAATTTAGTTTCCATTTCTTGCCAAGTTGAGGTTGTTCCTACACCTAAACCCATGAACTAGCATAAACATGACTCTTTCAATGTAGAAGGAAATAATTTTAACTTTTGGTTATCAACTGTATAGTCATAGGTCTAACATAAAACCTTAAACTCAAAGAGAATCTAGTCAGGATCCTCAGAAGTTTTTCCTCTAAATGTAGGTAATACAGAAGGTGAAATGTTTTTCATAGGAGGCTTATCATTTTGTACATTTAGATTAATAGGATAAGAAAAGGTCCTATTGTTTGGTGGAGGATCATTACCTAGTTGATCACCCATTTCTTCTTGATGTTGTTCTTGATTCACTCATGGATTTTCAATCTAATATTGCTAAACTTCTTGTTCTTGTTCAAAATTAATATTTCATGGAAGGAATCTTCCTAGATGGTCTCTAGATCATCTCATCCACAATCTAAGCTATCTTCCTTATCAACACGAAGGCTTCACACTTAATTAGACAGATCTTTTATTTCCCCAACAACAATGACAAAAATGATGTGCAAGGTCGTTAATGTCACTTCTTGCATCATTTAGTTTATCAATTATCGAACTAGGTGTGTCTTAGAGTTGTATGCGATAAGGGTGTTTCCATAAATTGGGGGGTTTTTCACTGTGAACAATGACTTTTGGTCATTATTTAGCTCCATTAGGAGCTGTCAGGAGCTTTCAAGAGCTTTCAAGAGCTCTCAGGAGCCGATCTTAACAACAATTTCCTAACTATTTCTAAAGACTTAATCGTAATTTATCTCTTAATTAATGATAGTTCAAACCCTAATAACTCAGTTTAGACTTCACTTGACTTATTTGCAATTTATCCATGGAAGAATTAAGCTAAAAATTAAATCTACCTTTAAACTAATACTCTGAATTGAAATGTACTTGGAAAGTAAATCTATTTACATTTGTAGAAAAGGATCTAATTATGTTTGCAAAAAATAAACGTTAATATAGAAAACAGTAACCCTAATTTCCATAAACACATTCCAAACAAGCTTTAGTTTCATCTTTCCATAAGTCATCATTGTCTTTTCCATTAAAGCTATATGCAATTTAAAATAGCCAACGAATCTAAATCTATGAATAGAAATTAAATCTACAACAATTGAGTGAATATAAATCTACAATAAAGCATAATGAATTATTCTAAGGGTTCAATGAATTTAATCTAGGAATATAAGCTTTCATATTTAATAGCAATGATTAACATAGATCTATATTCCTATTTTCTAAATGGGATGAACAATGCAAAAATTAATTGAATAAAAAATAACACAAGTCGCCTCCTTCGATTGAGCGGGCCCTACTCTTCCTTTGGTGGGACTTAAACACTGAGATTCATATCAACTCCTTAATTTAATTCCAATTGCCAAATAGGCGAGTAGTACAAAAGTGCAGATAATATGCATTACAATTCTAAAGAAAAATATTAACTAACACCCAAACTAATACTAAGGATGGATATTTATAAGAATATCCACTTATTTGAATACAAAAACTGGCGCAACCCACCAAGGTGCAAAACGGTGACAACTAAATTTAAATAGAACTGAAAGTGCCATAAAGAAATCTACCATGTGAAAGTAGCTGAACAAAAATTTCTCAAACTGACTTTAAAGAAGTCAATTCAGAAACATTCATTAGGAGCCAACTGGAGCGATTAGGAGCAAGAAAAATTTCAAAATCGTTAAATAGGAAATTTAACACCTCCACCTCATAACATCAACACTAAATCAACCAAAAAAAATCCTTAAAGATGGGATGTAATCAAGACAGAAAAAGATCTCAAATTGCATAAACATTTTATCATTAATCATCATTCAAAAGCAAGACATTTACTGCAAAATACCATTTCTCATAAATACTCTAATTAGTTAAATATAATGCAACATCAAACAAACATTCAAGCATATAGTCTACCACCAACATAGTTAATTAATATATAATAAAGTCTTTTAAAAAATAAAAAGGATTAATTAAATTGTCATTTCATGCACTCATCACCTGACATTTGCATTGTGACCAAAATAGGTCAAGTAGCTTCCAAAATCGCTTTGGAAAACTGATCAAAAATTCTCCTACAGCCACGAAAATGTACCAAAATGTTGATTTATGATATGGAAGCATGGTTTTCAAACATATTGGTGTGAAGTTATTAGGATTGCAAACTGTTAAGGCTCAAAGTTGCTTACTTAGCCTTTTTTGAAACTGCACCTATTAAAACTCAATTGGAACTCCTCAATTTGCCATTTTGAAAAAAATATCAAATCTCTTCTCGGGAAGCTACAACCAAGGGAATTAGTTCTTTTAGGTCCCATGAAAACGTGCACAAAAGGGTTTTTCACTAATCCATTTTCTTCACAAAATATTCACAGTCAAAAGTAACTTCTATGAAATTTTGTGGAAACGTAGATGTCAAAATTGAGTAAAATCCATTTGCTTTCAAGTTTGAAAAAATATCAAACAAAAAGTTAAGGTTTTAAAAATGGATATGGGAGTACATTATTATGGGAAGAATCTGAAATACCAATTAGTTTGTCAAGAAAGTCATCCAACTCGTAAATGTTGTCCTCCAAAGTTGACCTTGCTAGCAGATTTAATACTATGCAGCCAACAACCTTTCTAGAACCCTCCAACATGGTACTTTGAAACCCTATCAAAACTAATTATAGGAAGCTGAAATTAGGTGTACAAACTCACATATAGAAGACAAACAAACTTGCAAAGTGGTCTGGCATGGAATTGAATCAGCTTCATTTTATGATTTTTCAAAGTAGGCTCTTGGGACATATTGTACAAGTGCATTTTTGAGTGCTAGAATCAATTTTCTCATCATAGGAACCTCAAATTTTGTCAAAAATTGTAGGAAATTTAAAGTCCTAACACACCCCTTGAGACCATTGGAGCTAGATTTTCATTCCAAAGATTTACAATAAAATAACAAACTAAATAAATATTATTTTGAATCCTTTATGGGGTTCTTTTGTTTTATCTTTTTAGATTATCGATCCAGGAGAAATTACTTGTCACTTGGATTTCAATATTATCACATATGTTGTTATTATAGCTATGTTAGACTATAGATGTAGTAGCTCAATCATGATGGCATTACCCATAAATGTGTGAGCTCGAGGCATCATTGATACCGAACATTGTTGGTTTTTGGTTTTAGTTCTTGAATAAGGATTTCTAACTAAGAAATGAATAAAGAAATTCTCTAATAATAAAACAACTTCCCTTCGACTTTTTGATCACCTGAAAGAGTGAGATCATACAATGTATATGAGATTTTCAAATAAACTTCATAAAACTTGTGAATATTAAACAGCTTACCTTCCACTTTCTGATCACCAAGATCCCAGAGTAAGGGTGAGGTGAGAGCATGTGACATACAAGATTTTATTTAATACTAACAACATCCACTTATTCAATGGGGCTAAAATTTTAGAATAATAATGAAATAAAAAAAATACTCTTTTGCTTATTCAATGGTGAGTGTCATTCCACTTTTTCATGGGATAAGTGGCAATAAAAGCAATTCATTATTAGTTTTGCTAATAAATAAATAAATAAGCATGGATTACTTGCTTTTACAATACTTGAACTAACATTATATGCCTCCTACAAATTAAATTAATTTAAGTTATTATTAATCAAACATTAAGATTGAAATAAAGAAAAATAAGAAAACTCTTCCACTTATTCAATGGTGAGTGTCATTCCACTTATTTAGTGGGGTAAGTAGTAATAAAATAAATTTACTTAACAAAATTTAATGGAAGAATTAGAATTTAAAATAATATAGTCAAATAGAATTAAACTAAAATTAATCTCACATTAGGTTAAATTAAGAAATGCAAATCAATCATTCTGATTTTAAAATTTTAACTATTCAACAAGATTTTTAATCATTGAAGTTTATGTACAATTAAAAACAAACCAACAATATTAATTATGATCATTTTACAATAAAATGAGTTAACAAGCAATATTCAAATGAATATTATTTGTATTTTTGTAATCAAGAATTAAATTTAATATGAAAGTTAATCAAGTACATTTGAATTCTAACATTTTTAGATTGCCCTAAAATTCACTATGAACCATTAATGTGTAAAGATAAATGGTAGAATCCAAGATATTTGATTTGGTTGTTTGAAAATCTAGTGGTAATTTTAGATCTTCAAACTAAATCACAAAATATTAAGTATCTAAGAAATATTTATCATCATCACATTTATAACATACATCATGTAACTTTTAAATAAAAATAATGAATTTTCAATTCTAATTAATTGTGAATAGATTGATGCATAAATCTGTCCTTTTAGACATAACATGGCTTTAGCTTTCCTACAGTAGCAGCATACCTAAGTATGTGATGATATGCAATTTTGTTCTAGGAAAATTCACCGCCAGCAATTTACCAATGGAAAATTCACCTTCAACAATTCACTACAGGAAAATTCACTGCCACGAAAAAATTAACTGCCAAAAATTCATGCAATTAATTTTTTGCGTAGTGAATTGTCATGGTGGTGAATTTTCACACAGTGAATTTTCTATATGCCATGCAATTTGTGAGGAATGATCATATGACATTTTGTGAGACTACCACCACCAATAATTTCATAGATTTTAGTTACACCACATTCAAGACCAACTAGAGAAAGGCATTAATATTAGCATTAGCCACAAGTTGCAAGAACAATATTTAAAAAATTGTGAAAAATGATTTTAAAAAAAAATGCCTGTACATTCCTAGACAAGGATTCTAATCTCTTTCACTAGTCATGTAACTACATTATTGTCGTTTGAAATCCTTTTGGCCATGCAAAGGGTAATAGGACATTTTCTTTCCATTACTACCAAAGAATGACAACACCTATTGTAATATAAATGGAATATAACAATCCATACCAGATAATTGTAAATACCTTGCAAATATTCAAATTGAAGAAAAGCATAAATATTAAGGCTTTAGAAAAATTCACCACCAACAATTCATCACAGGGAAATTCACCACCATGACAAATTCACCTTATGAAAAATTCACCGCAATGAATTGTTGGTGGTGAATTTTCCATAAGATAAATTTGTCATAGTGATAAATTTTCCCATCGTGATGAATTGTTAACGATAATTTTTTCTAGAACCAAATATTAACATTGACCATAAACTAAAAAATTAAATACCAATATAAGGAAACAATGTGAAAACCAAGTTGATTAGATTAATTTTATGGCATCGATAGGTAACAAAAATTTGAGTTTTTCGTGAAATTTTTTAAGAACTATTCCATTGGATATTATGGGTTGTATTCTTGGGGAATCTAATAATTTGAAATGCATAGGATTATTGGGATTCTAGATCTATAGATCTATTCCTCTTTCTTTTATGAAGGCGCTAGTCTAAAGTATATTTCAAAATTAAAAATTTCACAACATATGCTATCACTATTAAGAAGATATTTTTTTCAAATTAATCTAACAAACATAATTAGATGCATACAAGGTTTTTTAGATACACACATCTCTATGGAGTGAGGTCTTATTGGGTCTTTTGTTATGTTGTACTCACTAAACTGAGTTTTCTAACAAAATTATGATCTAGGAAATCATGGAATTGTACCACTAATGTAACATATGTGCAAGTGACTAAATTTGTTGCTATCTAAAATATTCCCCTTGTTGGATGTTAATTTCTTATAACCCAACAACAGATTAATTGCACAATAAATTCATAGATAGAAACTAGATTTATAAAAATTAACACAACTAGGTTAATTAACAACTAATAATAGTGGAAGCAAAAAAATAACAAGAAGCCAATCACAAATAGACAATAACACAAATATACCCAGGAAACCCCAGAATGGGGAAAAACTTACAAATGTTGGACCTTCTATTCAGCCTAACAACAAACTTTTCTTTTGAAAATACAATACAAGTTTGCTACAACAATCTTACATATATAGAGCCCAACTACTTTACTTAGCTTGCAAGAAAAGAAACTTTCCTTGCATTCTTTGGCTTTAAATCACATAAAATCACTCTTGGTTTTATCCTAACCTCACAAACTTGAAAAACATTCTATTAAAGAATAAAAAATATGTTGTTGCTGAAAATCCAACTTGAGTTTTTTTAAAGCAACTCCATATCCCACCTTTCGAGCTAGAAAATCAACACTCCCTCTTAGCGAGGAAGCTTTTTTGCAGAACACAACTTTTCCTTGAAGAATTCAAACCTACTCTTCATCAAGGCCTTTGTCAGGATATATGCTATCTGTTCATCTGTAGGAATGTAATGGAGCTTGACTATCCCCTTCTCCACACAATCTCTGATGAAGTGGTACTTGATCTCAATGTGCTTTGACTTGTCATGAAACACTAGATTCTCAGAGAGTTTGATACAACTTTGATTATCATAGTAAATGATTGTAGGATCTAGCTCCTGATCAAAGATCCCAACTAGAAGTTTTCGAAGCTAGATAGCCTCACATGTAGCCATACTAGCTGCCATATACTCAGCCTCTACAAAACTCAACGTAACTGAATTTTTTTTCCTACTATACCAAGAGACTACTCATGATCCCAAACTGAAACTGCACCCTAAAGTGCTCTTTTGATCAACTATACTACCTACCCAATCTGCATCACTAAACCCCTCAAGCTTCACTCCATCTTGTTGAACATACTTTATCCCATAATCAACTGTGCCTTAGAGATATCTCAAAACATGCTTTGCAGCTATCTAGTGCACATGTTTAGGTTCCACCATAAACTAAGTGAGTGAGTTCACTGCAAAACAAATTTTTGTCCTAGTGTTGAACAAATACATAAGAGAGCTTATCAATTGTCAAAGTCGAGTCCATTGCCTCTGATTTGGAAGCATCAATCTTCTTCCAATTGGTCACAAGTGGTGTTAACATAGGCTTACAGTTATCCATCTTGAATCACTTCAAGATATCAATTAAGTACTTCCCTTGTCCAAGGAAGATCCCTCCCTCTTTCTGCCACAACTCCAATCCTAGAAAGTAGTGCATCAATCCCAAGTCCTTCATCTCAAAATCTCCTGCAAGATCCTGCTTGTAGTTTGCTATGAGCTCCTCTAACCCTATGAGAAATAGGTCATCAACATATAACACCAATATGAGAAGTTTTCCCTTCACCTGAACATAGTACAGGTTTGGATCTGCCTCACTCTTGATGAAACCCACGCTCTGCAAGTAACTATCAATATGTGAATACCACACCCTAGGAGCCTACTTGAGTCCATACAGTACTCTTTTCAACCTGCATACATGAGAATCCATCCCATGTGCTTCAAATCCTTTTGGCTGCTCTATGTAAATCTCTTCCTCAATCACTCAGTTGAGGATGGACGTCTTTACATCCATCTAGTGAATCCTCCAACCCATTTGTTCTGCTATAGAAATGATAGCTCTTATGGATGAGTACCTAGATACTGGAGTGAAAGTCTCATCATAGTCGACTCTTTTCTTCTGAGAAAACCCCTTAGCCAAAAACTGGGCTTTGAACTTTTCCACACTACCATCTACATCATGCATAATCTTATATAGCCATATCCAGCCCACCACAGACTTATCTTCTGGTCATGGTACTACCTCCCACACACTATTCTTCTTGATGGAAGAATACTCTTCCACCATGGCATCTCTCCACACTTAGTGCTTGGATGCATCCTGAAAGATAGAAGGCTCTACTTCAATTAATTTACTCATAAGTGCCACATACTTAGACTAATATCTAGGATCCTTTCTTTGTCTAACTAAATCTTAGGATCGCCTACATATTCTTGAGCCTACCTTAGTGTTTGCTTAGCTACCCTATTTCTCCTCTTCTCGGTAATAGGAATCTGAGGCTGAGAAATTATTTGTTCCTCCTTCTGATCAACCTGCTCAGCCTGCTTGCTCTGCTCTCCAACTTGCATGAATAAAGTTTGAGGAATTTGTGTTGCCTCAACCGTGGGTGATTGCTCCTCCTCATTCATCAAGTTGCTAGAATACTGAAGAGCCCTCTCTTCCTCGAACTTCACATCTCTATGAACAAATATTTTCTTGAGAGTAGGAATGTAAACCTGATAAGCCTTAGAAGTTTCACTATACCCAACAAGGATACCCTTCTTTGTAGTAGGTTCCAACTTGCTTCTATTCTCCATAGGAATGTGACAATACACAAGGCATCCAAAGATGCGAATGTGCCCCAAATCTGGTTTCTTACCAGTGAATGCCTCTTCTGGAGTCAACTTTCCCAACACTTTGTGAGGGCTCCTATTATGCAAATACACAGTTGTATTGCAAGCTTCTACCCATAATAACCAAGGTAGTTCCTGATCATGAAGCATGGCCTTGGATACTCCAACTATAGCCCTATTTTGTTTTTCAACAACCCCATTCTGTTGTGGATTGTATGGAAATGTCAACTCTTTCTTGATACCTTCCTGAGCACATAAATATTTGAAGGCATTTGAGGTATACTCGCCTCCATTATAAGACCTAAGTATGTTGATCTCCCTCCTTATTTGGTTCTCCACGAGAGCCTTAAACTCTTTGAACCTACCAAATACCTCATCTTTATTCTTCATGAAATATATCCATGTCTTCCTATAGAAATAATCAATGAAGGTAACATAATACTCATCCATTCAAGGATGCTATTGACATGGGCCCACACACATCTGAGTGTCCAAGATATGAAATCCCTTTAGATCTAGTGTCGTTGCTTGGAAAATTGGTCTTGGCATATTTTCCAAGAGTGCAACCCTTGCACACCTCATGATTTTTTGTCTTCATCTTAGGCAGCCCTATCACTATTTCCTTAATAATATTAACTGCTCCATGGTGAAAATGAGCCATCCTCCTATGCCACAATTCTCCTAGCCCTCTACAGCTACTTACCAACATGTGTGTTGTCTCAAACTATAACTAAAACAAGTTGTCATGTCTGACTCTAATCACTTTTGCAACCTTGGAATCCTTGGGATAAATATATACTTTTCCCCTCTCAAAGATCATGATGTAACCCTCGACTTCCAAAGCAGAAACTGAGATTCAATTCTTTGTCATGCCAAGGACATACACCACATCTTCCACCAACAAGGATTTGTCATACTCCCTCTAAAACTTGACAGTGCCAATACCAATTGCATGGTACTTGGCATTATCTCTGAGCTTAATATAGAAATCTAACTTCTTCTTCTCAAACTTGGTGAAACATTCTCTTACTCCCATCATGTGGCAAGAAGCTCCACTATTTATATACCATACCCTGTTGGAAATTGAGCTTGAGAGACAAGAAATGAGTGAAAAATCATTCTCAAATCATGATGCAAACTCATCCACCTCTGCATAGCAGCAACTTGCTTCTTCTACCTATCCTTATTTTTCTTATTTAGACATTGACTGACATAGCGACCCATCTGATGGTAGCAAAAACATTTTATCTTTCTCAAATCTTTCTTCTTCCCACTCTTGGAAGAAGAACCTCCTATTTTCTCTTTATTGGAATTCTTCTTACCCTTGCTTGCAAGAGCAATATTTTCTTCGTCTTGACCCTTCTTCATATGATCTCCTAAATGAGCACCTTCACAGATCTCCTCTTGAACAAAATCATACCAAAGTCTTTCCCAATTAGGTAGTCGATCTCTACTGACAACACATTTGACAAACACTTCCCAGTGCTTCAAAAAACCACACTCTCACCTTTGGACATCTTGGTATTTTGCAATTTGTCCTTGAGCATCATCTTATGACTTTGATAGTCACTCTGATAAAGTTTTGTGAGTGTATCCCACATCTCCTTGTCCCTGATAAACAAGGAATTAAATAATCTCTTACTCTATCTAGGATAATCCTCTAAGCCTTGGCCTCTTTGACTTCATGCGAATCTAAGGAAACAAGATCATTTATTGGTGGTGTCACTTTTGTACTAGCATAGATCCATAGCCTATTCTCCTTGAGAACAGATGTAATCTGAACCTTCCACTACAAGAATTTAGATATACCCTTAAGCATGTCCTCGTATCAAACACTGGTTGCCATAGTCACATAAGAAACTGGAGATGATTTTTTTTTTTTTTTCTTGAGATCTGTATCACAAATCTTGGCTTAATATTCATAGTTTAGAGTTTTGATACCATGTTAATTTCTTATAACCCAACAACAGATTAATTTCACAATAAATTCACAGAAATAAATTTGATTTATAACAATTAACACAACTGGGTTAATTAACAACTAATAACAGTGGAAGCAAAAAAATAACAAGAAGCCAATCACAAATAGGCAATAACACAGATATACCCAGGAAACCCCAGAATGGGGAAAAACCTACAAATGTTGGATCTTCTATTCAGCCTAATAGCAAACTTTTCTTTCAAAAATATAATACAAGCTTGCTACAACAATCTTACATATATAGAGCCCAGCTACTTTACTTATCATGCAAGAAAAGAAACTTTCCTTGCATTCTTTGGATTTAAATCACATAAAATCACTCTTGGTTTCATCCTAACCTCACAAACTCGAAAACATTCTATTAAAGAATAAAAAATCTGTTGTTGCTGAAAATACAACTCGAGTTGCTTTAAAGCAACTCCACATCCCACCTTTCAAGCTAGAAAATCAACATTGGAAGCTATAAAATATTAGACATCTAGATTGTTTCCTATCACACAAATAATTAACAATCTCATCCATACCATGCAGCTAAATTGTGGAGTCATAAATGGAAAAGATATAGAGATACAAATAATGAATGCAAACTTAAACAATGAAACCAATATAGTAGTGAAAATTAAATCTAACATCTTTATAATTAAAAAAGAGATAGATTGGCACTTGAGTATTGCCTCCCTGCCCTCACGTCTCAAACCTATGTGCAATTTTGTGATCTCTCAGTTCTATCCCTTTTCCACCTAACAGTTATGAGTTCTCCTTTTAAATAATGAATGGAATCATTCCTATCACACCACTTCTTGATGCATGTTCTATATTGGGAATCCATCATTGTCTAGTTACAAGATGTGTACGTTTTGAACAAATTTGGTTTTATTATCTTTGTGTAACTACTTAGGTAATTTCATTATTATCACTTTTGTGATAGTAACTAGCACTTGCTCCCAGAAGGGGTGAAAGGAATACACCGATAGTATTATATAATTACCTAAGAATTATTGACCATTTATTTATAGAAGATATACTCTTGAATACAGGGGTAGAGTATAAGTAGGAGGTGGAATCCAATTACAAATATAAAGCATAGTTTATTTTGAAGTTTTGGAACACTAAAAGAAGTCCTTTGTACACTGTACATTTATGGGTAGTTGCACAATAATGACCAAGGTTAAAACAAAAAAAAATAATGTTGTCCACACTTAGGTAATGGCTTCTAAGATAAATAGTACTCCACAGTTGATGGCACAATTTCATTGCATTATGAGGCAACAAGATGAATATTACCAAGATATGGAAGGCCACATTAATTTAGAAATCACTAAAGAATGGAATGTCAATGTTGCAAATGGTTCTTTCTCCCCATCGACATATTCAAATAGTTTATTAAACCATAGTCAAATATAAAATAGCATGATTAGTGTATCATAAGGAGGTTAAAAACAATAGTTTATTGGAATACAGGGGTAGTGTATAAGGAGGAGGTGGAATGTAATTACAAATATAAAACATAGTTTACTACAATGGTAATTCTCTAAACACATTGATTTATTTAGGAGAATAAGAAATTCTATTTGATTTTGGATTACAGGAGCAAGGGCGGGAAGAAACATCATTTTTTGATAATTATACAAGCCAAATCATGGTACTCCTCTGTACACTATTTTTTTGATGAAACAAATTACAATTATAAAACATAGTTTATCAATCCTGTGTACATGGTACATTTCTAGGGTATTGCACACAACAGTGTATTTTAGATTTGTTTTGTGTCTACACATTGAGAAATAACATAATTTGTGTTACAAAGGAAGATAAACATTATGTATCATATGGAGGTTAGAAACATTGTATTTTACAGTTTTAGAATAGATAAACATAATGCATGAAAGAAGTAGATGTATGTTGGTAGAGTGGGAAAATTGTTGCATGTAGAGCCGTCATTTGGGGAGAACTCTTTCGATCCCTACACATCATGGAAAATTATGATTGTGCTATGTCAATATATTTTTTGTTGGGTAAACAATATGAAATTAATAGAATAGAAGGTTGGATTAATAGTTGCATACCTGATGTCATTATAATGAGAGAGACTATAGACGAGCTTCCTCTTTCTTTTTGATAATGGTATATGGGTTATTTTTCATTCAAGAATAATGGTCAAATGAGAATGGTGGTTCTACTCGAAGATCATTTATTGATTTGACCCTAGACATAGTTGTAAAAGTCAACCCTTGTTTTTTGACTTTCCAATATCAATTGTTGCTTCTTTTAGGATTATCCTTGATATTTATGTATGGTAATAGCTCATGCTATGGATAGAAGTATTTTCCTACGGTTTCCAGTAGATATGGGTATTACAGGTACACATTTTGGTTCATTTGGGTTCCATGGTGGGCCATTGTAGTCATCGAAGTGCATGACCACATATGAAGGTAAATCTGGTGGGCTAGAGTTAGTTGGGTAAACAATTTGTATTAATTCTCCAAGAGAGCCATTCACAAAACCTATTTGAATACATAAGTTGCTAACATGACTCATTGGCCTTTACATAGTAGGACCTCTTTTGGAAGTTGTTCAGAATCATTATCAGTATTTTATTTTGTATGTGTTTGTATTGCAACAAAAAGTGCAATAGGAAGATTCAGTAGTTTGAGCATTTTTTTTTTATGTAGGTCGACTAAATAATTTGTAGGAAATAGGTGCATAGATTGGTTGAAAAATGTGTGCTCATCATTTTATAGATGTTTGTTTGTGTGAGTCATTAGTAATTTCTAGTCTTCTTCAACCGGTTCTGCATTACACATGTTTTGTAATGTTTGACGAAAGGTGATTTGGGTTTGGGAGTCACCTTGTTGGTGAAAACTTGTTTGCAGAGTAACAATTGTAGTGAACTATTTCCATAGTAGTATAGAATTTGAGTGGGATGCATAGATTGGTTTGTCCATAATAGGGGGAAGTTGTACCAAGTTGCCTACAAGAATTATAGATGTACCACCAAAACTTATATGTTGGTTAAGGGGGAAAGCTTCACACAATCTACTATCGACTTTTAGTAGTAATTTTGGTCCAATAAGGCTCATTTCATCAATTAACAAGTATTTGACATGTTTCATCTCTTCTTGAAAGAGTGTTAGTGATTGTCCTTTTAATGGTAGTAGTTCTTTTATTGGAATTTTTAGGGCTGAATGTATTGTCGAGGAATTTATATTGAATGTAAAAATTCCTATAGGAGCAACAATAAGGGGGGGTTATATTTTGTGACGCTAAATTGTAGAGTGTGTCTTATAGTATGAATCAAATATTATTTTCATGTACCAGATATTCCTTGTACTATCATATTCAATGGTTGGTTGCAAGAAATGTTGTTGTAGTGTTCTTTAATAATATTAAGTGCAATTTCCTATTTTGACGATAGTGGGTAAGGTTGGTCAATGAACTTAAATGTGGATTGGTCATTTTTTTGTGACATTTTGTTTGTGTGTATAAAGTGCTTTGCACCTTTATGTAAATGTGGAGGAACAATATGTGTGTCCCACTTGTTGTTGTCAAAATCACATTTTCCAAGCATTTCAAGGGTATTTACATCTACTTGGATAGAAAGACCCATTTTTGATAGCAATTCCCATTCATGCAATGGCAATATAGTTTGTACACCTATTGGAGTCTCAATTTCATCATCTTCTTCTTGGTTAGCTTCAATATTTGTGATGCGGTCCACATGCCAAATAGAGTATTGGTTGAGATCCATTTCCTTCCAATGTGCAACAATATCATCTTTAGTGAGGCCAATATTTGTGGCTATGTTGCAAAAATTCTTGTATAAAAGTAGCTCCCTCCAACAAAATGTCTTATAGTGTTCTGAATCCTCATTTTGAGCACTATAAAATAGAGGAAAGACATTTATGATTGCATTGTAGTTCTTATGTGTCCACTTGTAGCATTTGCGAACGGAGGAGAAAGCAAAAGATTGGGCAGAATCAATCAATGTTATTGTTTCCATATTTTTAGGTCATTGCATGTAGGAATTTAGATAGTGTAATGGTAATGTATTTCCATCTGCATTTCTCCTGACTCAGTGAAAGGCTTTCCTGCCAACATTTAATGTGAAAAATGAGTGGCTGTGAAGAATAAGAGGCAATTTTTGTAGCATGTGGCATGTTTCTTGGGCACCTATATCACGGTCTGTAAAAATCCCATTCATGAATTTTCTATAGCCTGCTAGAGCATTGTCGTCTAGAACTTAATGTCTACATATCCATGTTAGCATGTTGATACAACTCTTGGACTTTCTTTGTACCTTAGATGCATATTTAGCAATGTATCTAAGGACATGCATTTTTGAAACTATAGGTTGGCAATCCATATTAGCTCTCCATATTGAAAGCATGTTTGGATTGTGTATATTCAATCTATCATCATTATGGGTGAGGGTGTATTGTTTTTTCCTATTTCATCGCATGACAAGGTAGAGGTAGTGCATTCAGTCTAGGGAGCTTTGTACCGACATGCTAGAACTTGACCCTTTTTATGTAGGTAGGTTGCTTGAGTATATTTTGTCTTTCTTTGGACATGGTTGAGAAAATCTTTGTAGTCATCAAGTTTATGTCTAGAGAAGATTTTTGACGTACTTAGTAGGCAAGGGTCATCTTGTGTAGATCAATGTCTTGTGTTATTTCTTTTAGATGGTGTATGTGGGTTCCATACACTAACATATTTGTCAAAGAATTATTTTGCTTGTTCAAATTCTACATTGTTGTTCCAGTCGATTTTTTCCATGTCTGGTGTATTAGGAAGCCAAAGAAATCCATGTATGTGTGCAAAACCTTGATGCTTCCATTCATATCTATAGCAATAATCTATTGCATTAAAGAGCTTTTGTAATACTTCTTCATGAAAGATGGTGAACCTTTGGTGCAAGTATAGGGATGTTTTATGGGTTATTAATTGTGTTTTCCACATGATCTTTGTTAGTTTGTGGTGCACCTACAATGGTATTTGGAAAAATGCTATGTAAATTTGGCCATTTAGTATCTGCTACACTAAATGTAAAAAATAGAGTGGGTGAGAAAATTTGGTTGATCATGTTCGATAGCTCTCCTCAACACTTATTCTAGTATGACTGTGTTCCTCTTAGGGAAGAACCAAAGTGCATCAATTGTTGATCCAATTGAGTGTTAGACAATTATTGTATTTGTATATGAAGCTTATCAATTGTTGTTGGTATACAATCCTCTGCATTTTTCTTGAAAAATACTGATGTCATCCCTTGGCTATGGTGGCACATCATAAGGTTCAAAACAAAATAGCAAAATCTTGGGTGGCTACCAAATCTACTGTCATGAAATCACATCAACTATAGTACATATTCATGTAGTTCAACTTGTTTGTAGCAAGGTTACAAGTGTAGCACAATGCTAGTTGGGAAGAGTGTGGGAAAATCCATATCTGAAAGTCCTTCAGTATTGTATTCATTGATTGATGAGGAGTCCAATTGTGGCCATAGCATGATGTTGTCGGGTCCATCATGTAGTTGCAAGCTTTCTTTAATGATTTCTAGCTCTGGTTGGTGATTTGGAAGTCTAGCCATAAAGGATGATGAGTTGATTTGTTCATTTTCTAGTTCATTGGCATCATCCAAAGGTGGTATATTTTTCTCAATTGGAAATGTGCTTTCAATATTTATGCTATGAAATGCCTATACTAGTAGGTGGGAGTAGTGCTAGTGAGTTAACATCTATTTGAACATCTGTGTAGTAGGGATCATGTGCGATTTTATATTGTAGTGTGACATACACACATTTTCTACTTATGTAGCAATCATAGTGGTTCCCTTGTGTATGGAATCTACGAACTATTAGAACATCCAAGTATGTCAATCTATGTGGAAGATATTTTTCTATCATTTTTATATCTTGTGGAAAGTTGATTGTATGACTACTATATTTGTATTGGCCACCATGAGCATGGGTGATTTGAAAAAATGGACTCACTCATGCTATTAACATCTCTTCTACTTGGGTTAGATTTTTTAACTTGGATGGTTGTTTTCTTGGATCCATATTATTAGATGTTGAAAAGCGATGTCTCCCTTTTTCGTGAAAGCATCTACTACAAATGGGGCCATTGGATGTGGAATTGGTATGCATTCCAGGGCATAATTCACTACATAGTATGCATGTTTGTAAATTTGATAGTGCATCTGTCCTTTTTTGAAATCTTTTGGAAGTTACAACAAAGTTATTTATTTCTGGTAAGGTTGTTGTTTGAGTGTGAATAGTTTGTGTTATTTCATGGTAACTCATGGATTTTGTTTGGACATATTGTCCTATTTGGTTTGAATGACTATTGCTTGGTCCAATAATATTTGGGTGATCCATGGTTTGGATAGATTGTTGTTCCATTTGACGTATATGACGATGAATACTTATTTCTTCTATATGGCAGGCATAGTATGCTTGGCTTCTTTTGAGAGATTTAACTTTTGCATTTCCCTTTGAACAGATTCAATTGGATCATTTGTTAGTAGGCCTTACTTTCAATATAATTATTAACATGAATGCATGTACGTAGAGTACTTTAATGAGAACTAATATTAAAAATATGTGTAAGAATGATTATTCACTAGTATAAAGCAAGAACTCAATAAAATATAGGAGATACATCATTTGCATATGCATGTACATCAATAAACTAAGTAGGTTAATCAATAAACCTAGTCAGTTGTCCTAATTGTACTACAATCTCTTTGTATGAAGGATTGAATCTCATTTAAATAGTGGCACTCAACGATTGCCTTTGGTTGTAGACGGGCAACTAGAAAAATTATGTTTTCAAGTTATGTTGTGCCTACACATTGAAAAGAAAAATTAAACATTTTGTACTATCAAATGTATGATTAGTGTTATGGTAAAAGATAAACATACACAAAAATATTAAGAAAATAAATAGTTATATGATTTAATTTTCTTGTATCAATTATTGAAAATGTCAAAACTAGATAACTCAAATTGCTCTTTGATTTATGGATTAAATATACAAAACAATAAAATAATTTACAATTTAAAGCCTACATAGACACAAACATAGAAGATTCATATAATCTGATATATTAAAAATATTACAATTAGTACCCCCGTGCATACAATCTATGTTTTTGCTATTGCTACTTCTCTTTTCTTAAAAAAATAAAGACTAATAAAAAATCAAGTGTAGAGGCTTCCTCTCTAGAAAAATCTATAAAAAATTAATATTTCTATCTAGATACAAAATACTTTTTCCTTACCTACAACCATTGCATACAAGGAAGAATAAGATTTTATAACCAATTTATTGCCTCTTCCTATTCTCAAACTCTACTCTAACTATGCATTACTCAAGAGAATACAAAAGAAGGATAGAAATGTCACCCAAAATGAATGGGAACTATGTACGAGTAATTTATAAATAGTCTGAATGAATCTAGGTTATAAGGCTGCAAACTATAAACTATATGGTCATTCACATGTACATTCAAAACCTTTTCTTTGAAGTATCACATGTTAGACTTTTTTGCTATTCTGTTAATGAGTTATAGGGTTTTTTTTACTTTGAAATATGCTATACAAAGAGAAAAATTCAGTCATATGTGGTATCTTTTCTATTTTGTTATTTGTCTTGGATTTGTTGGAAAAAACAATCTGGCTACTTATAGATTCCAAAGAATAGAACTCATTGAAACCATGCTTCTCTAATATATACTTGAAAAGGTGACACAAAGGGTATGTGCAGGATCATCATGGAAAAAATAGGACCTTAAGTGGCGAAAAATTCAGAAAAATCAAAGTTAGGCAACTTGACATAAAAATTTGAATAAGTTATCTATATTATTTCAAAAATATGTAAGAATAGAATCTGTAGCAAATTGAATGTAGTTTCTAAACTACTAGGTTTATTTTTTTTAAAAAAGAAAAATCTATTTGGTGCAAATTTGAAATTTAAATGCAGTAGTACTTAAATTTCAAAGAAAAAATAAGATGTTTTTCTGACCACCTTAACTACAATAAAATGATAATATATTTTTTATAATATTTTAGATATAAGTAGAGGACTCGTGTCCCAATGTGATGCATATTTTTTTGTAATTTTTTTCCAAGTAAATAATTAATTATGAATTTTTTATTACTTTTAAAAAATATAAAAACTTGTATGTCTGACGACCTTAACTTGGTCAAAACTTCATGATTTTTTTTTTAATCCTATAGTATGTGAAGCATAGAATGTGACGCATGTTTCAAATTCAAAAAAATGTGATACCGTTTGAAAGCTATAGATATTTTTCAATCAGCCTATCAATCAGGACTTTAGTCATCATTCAAATAGAAAATGAATAATAATTATTTATTAAATTCAAAGTAAAGAATAATTTATATTGGTGAAAAGTTGAGAATCTCCTTTAAAAACCCTTTTCATTTCATCAATTTTGGGTAAAATAAAGTCGTCGGCCACATACCCTACACATACCCATCATATCGCCACTTTTTGGCCCATCATGATCCTACACATACCCAGAACATGAACACATTTACCAAGTTCAGATGTTTTGTAATCCAAATATGCATGAGGATGATAATGTCCCCCTAAAGGCATTTTGAATTATTACAAACCTTTACAAAACTCTGCTTAAGCAAAACATAGAAGTATCATAACTACAATATCAACTACTATCTATGTTGGATATGTCAGAGAGTGCTTGTAGCAATAGCTTGTTTTCCTCTTCAAAATCTAGAGGATTAATTTTGGTGATGGTTTCTTTTACGCATATTTGAGAACCAGTTTCATCAAATACAGATGAAAGGGTGAAGAGATAATCTTTGAAGAAAGCTTAAAACATAGTTTATTTTGAAGTTTTGGAACACTAAAAAAAGTCCTTTGTACACTGTACATTTTTGGGTAGTTGCACAATAATGAACAAAGTTAAAACAAAAAATAATAATGTAGTCCACACTCAGGTAATGGCTTCTAAGAGAAATAGTACTCCACAACTGATGAAACAAGTTCATTGCATTACAAGGCAACATGGTGAATATTACCATAATATGGAAGGCCACATTAATTTAGAAATCACAAAAGAATGGAGTGTCAATAATGCAAATGGTTATTTCTTGCCATCGACATATTCAAAAAGTCAAATATAAAACAACATAGTTTATTAAATTATAGTCATATATAAAACAACATGACTAGTGTATCATAAGGAGGTTAAAAACATAGTTTAGTGGAATATAGGGATAGTGTATAAGGAGGAGGTGGAATGCAATTACAAATATAAAACATAGTTTATTATAATGGTAATCCTATGTACACATTGATTTCTTTAGGAGAATAAGCACATTTTGAATTATTACAAACCTTTACAAAACTCTGCTTGAGCAGTGAGCTAACCTAATCCGAACATAGAAGTATCATAACTATAGTATCAACTACTATCTGTGTTGGACATGTCAAAGAGTTCCTATAGCAACAAAAAAATTTCCTCTTCAAAATCTAGGGGATCAATTTGGTGATGGTTTCTTTTACCCGTCTTTGAGAGCCAGTTTCATTAGCTACATATAAAAGGGTGAAGAGATAATATTTGAAGATATCTTGTTTAATTATAGTTGCAACACTCATTTCTGCTTCCACGTCAAACTGCAGCATATATAAATCCTTTGTAGAGATACCAAGAAGGCTAGTGATTGAATCTTCAAAAGAAATAGCCCATAAATTTCCTTTATGGTCTGCTAGCTTTATTTGTTGTACATACCTGTAATTACAATCTGCAAATGTAACTTTACACTTTGAGCAATACCACAACTTGTCTTCACCTTGCAAAACTCTTTTTTTATAATGTTTTCCTTCTAACATAAGGGGACAAGATGGATAGAAAAAAAATTGATTTGATGAGCTACAAAGTTTCTTTCAAAATGCATTGGATAGACTAGTGCATGTGGACACAATGCTCTTCAATATTAGCAATTGTATTTCTAGTGATTATGAGGGGCAAATGCACAACTTCTGTAGATGATGACATAATACCATTTCCATTTTGTGAAAACCAATATTTTAGATGTTCTATTTCATCTACGATTGGGTCAATAAATAGTTGTGTACTTGCCAAAGTGCTTACCACCTTTCCATTTTTTTTCATGCGTCCATTTTTTATTGCAAGAATAACAACCTTATGTAGGAGGTACATCTCTTGGAGTCGTGCACCTTGTTTTTGAGTAGTCGGACCCCATAGAGTCAAATTAGCAGTAGAGGAAGTCACATCTATTAGCTCAATGCCCCTTCTAAGAACTTCTAAACCATCCCTTCATCTTATTGTAGAGCTCAGGTCAACACAAACAACAATTCCAATAACATCAACAAGGGAATTGTTGGTCCTGTGGACAATGTCAGTGAGAGGCATGAAGGAAAATGGATGCTTCAGAATTGCAAGGTCATCTTTAGAAGGAAAAACCTTGGAATCATCCTGTAAACAAATCTCAAGTTGGCTATTGAGTTTTTTGTATAATCTATTATCTGATTTAATAGTTGCCCTTGATATTGTATCTAGATAGCTCTAACTTGAACATTCTTGTAATGAAGATTTGCAACATCATTGAAGGAAGTGACACGTATCTTAGTACCATCATAGTCAATAATGTCAAAGGAGAAGACATGTCCTTGACCCTTTGGAGTGTTGAATTCATGCATTTTTTTTTTCATTGTGACACGACCCTTTATAAGCCATCTTGTTTGAAATGGGTTCAAATTTTTGATAGGAGTAATGATGGAGGCACTCTCTTTCATTGAGTAGGATGAGCTTATTCCAAAGAGGGTTCTTCGTGGATTTTTCTTTGCTATTGTGTCATTCTCAGGCATATTTGTGGCTAATGTAGGTGAGTACATGGCATGTAGATGCTGATTTGGTTCATTGAACAGATATATTGGCTAGCCAATGATATGATGATGCAAACATGAGATTTCTAGGTCTAAGATGACAATCCACCTATATAGTCAAAAGGAGTAAGTAGTATTTCTATATGCAATATGTTATTTAAGTCAATAATAAATTAACTAAACACATTCTCTCACCTTGACATGGAAATAAGAGGGAAACTATATGCTACAAATAGAAGTATAGATCCCTTTTGGATTTTGTCTAAATCGATCAAGGTATTGTATTTCTTTGGAAGAGTAGCCTTTTGCTTATGAACTCCATTAGATAGATCTATTCTATATCGGGTTGTTGATTCAGGGCCATGGCCAAAAATAGCTATATCTGTTACTTGTAGGTGTGATTGTAATTTTTAAGGTTGCCATCATTGATCATTGTAATTGCAATAGTAGTTAGTTGGAAATTTTGCATTTTTGTTTGAATAGATTCAGTTTGAACATTTGTAGGGGTGGGGATGTTGTTATGTGGAGCCTAATTAGACTCAGAGGTTAATTTTTCCCCACTTTTATCAGTGCGGTTTCCCCCCAAATTATTTAACGGGGGTTTGGGGATAGTGCCCCCAAGTCATGGTCAAGGGGCAACACCCCTTGTAGAGTCTAAGGGTAATTCCCCTAGTGCGTTCCCTATTGCAATATAGGGCAAGGTCAAGGGGAAACATCCTCATGAGGGCTCAAAGGAAGTGCCCCTGAAACCTCACATGACTTTTATTATTTTATAAAGCCGTTGGGAGTTATTTTTTTATTGGCCAACATAAAAAAGCCCTATTTTTTAACCAACATAAGTCTTGATAAAACTATTAAGGGTTAGGGTTTATGTTGATATTGTATTATATCATTTGTAGTGGTATTGAGTTGCAATACTTACTGGTTGTAATTGGTTCAATTTTTTGGATAATAATATTGGACTCTTTGTTGGTGGATGTAGCCCGAGTTTGGGTGAACCACGTTAAAAATTGTCTCACTGTTATTTTTCTATGTTTTTCATTCCTTTTTTTAATCTTTATTTTCATTTAATTGATATTTTCTACATGCAATTCCTAACATGGGCTTGCCATTTAGAAACGAAAATATTAGGTCTTACTATGGATCCAAGCAATAATGAGAATAGCCACATAAGATAACATAACATAACATAACATAATCAATAATAATAATTTAAAAACAATCACCCTCACAATAATCAAATATTTTTTTTGAGTATACTACTCACTTTAAAAGCATCTAATAGAAAGTGTGACAAAAATAGTGATAAAATTTACAAAGTCATGCGTTCAAGTCTCAACAGTCATGATGGGTTGCTAAGTTTACCTATGATCCATGGAACTTATTAGGTGCAACATACATACAAAAAACTATGAATGGAATCCCAAACTAGATTTGACAAAAGAAAAAACCCTTGAATCATTCCAACAAAGCTAACTCGTAAAAAAGGTAGCTGAATTAAGAAGACAATAAGTAATACAAAATATCATATTTATATTAACATATGAGACATACATTTGATAGAGTTGTTGTACCATAATAACTTGTTACAAAATTCATAGCTATAGCTATGTGTACGAATTAAAGCCAATGATAGCAGTTTTGAAACTACATATCATTCAAAATGTTTAAGGATGCATGTTTGATAGAAAAGGCATTCCCCATTCCATAGTATTCATCATAGCTTAGCTCTCGTAAGAGAGTATAGAAAGCCTCTAATTTATTGCATGTTTTGTGGAATTCATTAACTGTTTGTTGCATATCATGAATCTCAAACTCTTGTACAAGGAATGCATCCAAGCTTGTTTCTCTTGCTTGTTGAATGACCTCATGGCAACTTGCTAACACATTGGTCACAAAAATCTCAATGTTCGTATTATGAGTTCCATCCCAATTAAAAAATGCAACTGATTCAATTAGTGGTGAGGGCGTGTTGATTGTCCCATCCCAACTGACAGATGCAATTGATTCAGAATCAGTGCTCAATATATTAATAATTTATTGAGGTGGTGGAGCATTGGCCATAACCTAAGAAAAGGTATATGTCAAAAGTTCAAAAAATTAATACCCAACATGTTCTTTCTTGTTATAATATGTGACACTAGACATGTTTAATTAATAACTATATTGTAAGAGTGATATAGATTCAAAGAGGTTCTGGTTTGGATGTTAGACAATAGTTTTTATACTCTGCATGCCTAATACT
>VDFB02270651.1:495033054-495396034 GCA_007258455.2 Sequoia sempervirens
TTGTGTCTTGGCGAGTTTGACTTGTTACATCGACTGACTGGCACATTAAAGATTCACTTCGGCCAGACATGTTACTTTGGGTGTGAAGTCATAGTGATTGCACTATGTCACACCGACTAGTGGCGGGAAGATACATAGGTAAGAGTTAGGGTTTTCGGCATGAGGTCTCGGTGAGTGACCTTCGGTCTCATCGACATTACACATGGAGTTTCATAGGCAGCTTTTGGCATGACTTCTCTTTTGTCTCAGCCACTGGAGGTTGAATGGGAACACATCAGCAAGAGTGGTGGCATCGATATAATGTCATAGTGAACCATGTGGGTCTCACCGATGAAATACATATGAACCTTGTCGGCATAGGCTTTGAGTTTTGATGTAGGGTCTCAACAAACCCGTCAAGTCTTGGCGACAAAGTCTAATGAATGGCTTTCGGTGAGAGGTTGGTAATGTCTCGGCAATCAAGTATGAATCGCGGGGTGTTTCGGTATGACTCAATGAATTTGTTGGGACGTCTCCCCAATTATGGATTGTCTCAATGACACTGGATGAAAGGATGACTTTCAGTAAAACAAAGCATCATCTACGAAACATCTCCCCGACAGCAGAATGTCACAGTGACACATAAAAGATAAAAAGGGCTTTCGGTGAAACTTAATGTGATCTGCGAGAGGTCTTCCCCACATCTCTAGGTCATAGCGAAAAACAAAGAACACGTGGGGAATGGCTAGCGATTTAATTGCCTTCGGCAGAACTATCTGGATGTCTCAGCGAATGGTTAACGAAGACTCAAACATTGTGGCCGACATCATTGATTGGCATCGAATCTCAGAACCGTTACATGGCAGAGTATTCATTGAGTTTCCTTTTCGAGTAGTTGTGTTTTTGAAATAATGGATGATTTGCAGCTCTCTAGATAAGCATTACTCTTGATTTTTACCATCATCTACAGACTGTCATTATTCAGCTTCATATTCAAAAATTAGCAAGAGAGTCTCAGAATCTTGTGAAAAACACTTTTTGAAGATTTCTTCATAACCGACATACTTGAAATGTATAAATAAACTAGTGTTGAAAACTGTGAAAAATGGTCTCTGGTTGTAACTCTGGAATATTGTTCTTTGGTTGTATCAAACAGAGAGTTATGAGCTTAACTGAAAATAGAGAGATCCTCTAAGAAATGATTATTGTTCAAAAATATAATTTGAGGGGTTGGTGCTCCTTGAGATAGATATCTCTAAACGAGGGGTTGGTGCTCCTTGAAATTGGTGTTTCAAAATGAGGGGTTGGTGCTCCTTGAGTGGGTGCTCAAAAATCAGCCTATAAGGCATTGTGAATAGTTGTTTAAAAGGATTAAGCCTGCAAGGCATTTCGGGAGTGGTTTTTATACCCCAGGAGGGTTTTCCACTCGGTAAAATCTTGTGTCTCTTTGTTCTTCTGTGTGCTCACTGCTTTATAGTGTTATTGTTGTTTTAGTTCATTGTTGGGATTATTACTTTTCTCAATTTTGTTTATGAAATGATTACATTCAACTCATGAATGCATTAATCAGAGTAATATTGAGATCAAATCTGAGCTATGTTTTTTAATTTGTGAAAATTGGTCAAATCTGTTAAGACACTGATTCACCCCCCCTCTTAGTGTCATTTTAACTCCAACATCTTCGTCCTTGGGAACCCGGGATGGACCTATCCAAATGTCTCTCTAATTCTACTCTAGTGTGGGTCAAACTTTTGAATCTTCCATTGGAAGACTGGGATGAAGAATTCTTCAAGGCAGTAGCAAATTCTTTTGGGGGGATTGTATCTATTGATGAATCCACTCGCTCCAGGAAGCGGTTAGTTGCAACCATGTTTTGTATCATGATTGACTAGGATACTGTGTTGTCTGAGTTCTTTTTAAAATCGAAGGTGGGGTCTTAGAAGCAGCAAATTGTTTTTGAAAACCTCCCTTTTTCCTGCTTCAAATGTAAGAAGACGAGACACTGGGCTAAGGATTTCCATGTGCTTGGTGTCCCTCCTAAGTTTGTTAAGCAGACTAAGGTTTGGAAGATAAAGGAACCTAAGGAGAATCAAGGTGAATCCATTATTGGAAATGGTATGGAGGGTGAGGGGAATACTGATAATCATCTTGTTACTCCTATTGAGGATGAAAAGGCTCTAGAGATTCCTGGGGAAGGGGATGTTGATCTCTCTTTATCTCAAGATGTGGACCATGTTTCAGAGACTATGTGCTCTTCAAGGAGGACTATGGTGGAACTAGCTATTGCTCTACTATCTCCTCTCCTTGCTAGTTCGGAGCCAATAGTTGGCGAAGGAGCTATAGTGGTGGTTGACACTATGAGAAAATATGAAGAGGTTTTCACCCAGGTGTGTGGCTGAAAGAGAAAATCTTCTTCCTCCCCCCCTCAGCCTCACAAAGGCATCACTATGAGAAGACAAAAGGAATATTATGGGTTTGATTCTAAGGTTCAGGGCAAACCTACCCTGCAAAAGAGTAGGGAGAGAGAATGCAAAAGGGATATTGTTGAGGGGGTCCAAAAAACCCTCTTTGAAATGTGCTCTAAGAGCATTCCCTCTTCTTGCAAATGAAGATCAATTCATGGAATATCAAGGGGTTAAATAACCTACATAAACAGGACCTCCTAAAGAATCTTGTCTGGGACCATAAACCAGACATCTTGTTGATCCAAGAGATGAAAATACAGATTGATAAGCTAGAGACTTTGAAGAGTATGTTCTTTAAATACTGTGGGTTCTATGGAGTTAGCTTTGATGGAGCTTCAAGTGGCATGGCCACTTTTTGGAATTCTAATCTATTAAGAGGTGTCTCGATGGCTATTGGTTTCAACCATGTTGAGACTAAGATTTTTGGAGTAGGGATTCTTATTCTTGGGTTATCTCTAATGTGTATGCTCCTAACTTGAAGAGATCTAGGAAAAAGCTTTGGGATGACCTTGGGAGTCTCAAGATGAAATTTTTGGATCTCTCCTAGCTTGTAATGGGGGATTTTAATACTCCTCTATATGATCATGAGAAAGTGGGAGGGTCTCAAGCTAATCCTGATAGTAGGTTTGATTTAAGAATTTTTATTGATGGCAATGCTCTTGTTGATGTTAAGCTTTCTGGGGCTATCTTTACTTATTCCAATCGGCATGTTGGGATGGATAATATTCAAGTGAGACTAGATTGAGCTTTGACCTTGGCTTCTTGGTTTGAGGACTTTGATTGTTCTTTATCTTCTATTACGAGATGTGGGTCAGATCACTTCCCTATCTCTTTTGTGGCAGATAGGCTTGGGATTAGGAAGAGATTTCCTTTCAGGTTTGAAGCCATGTGGTTAAGAGATCCTCATTTCATGGTATGTATTAGGAAATGGTGACAAGTTCACATTGTTGGTTGTGTGATGTTTAGAGTTTCCAAGAAATTGAGTTTTGTTAAGAGGAATATCAGGAAATGGAATAAAGATTCATTCGTCCATATCTTTGATTCTAAAAGCTCTATTCTTAACAAGTTGGATGAGGTCCAACAAGTCATTCAATCAAAGGGCTTATCAGAGGATCTGCAATTGTTGAACGATAGTGACCAATTGCATGATATTGTAACCAAGGAGGAAGACTTCTGGAGGAAAAGGTCTCGGGCTATCTAGCTAAAGTCTAGGGACTGTAATTCTAAGTGCTTTCATCTCACTGCTCTTAGGCATAAGTCATCAAATAGAATTTCCTCAATCAGGGCTAATGGCTTGCTATTGGAAGACGAGGAGGAAATGAAAAGAGTGGCTGCTAGGGTTTTTTATTAGCTCCTGAAGGACGATTTGGTTTGGGATCAAAGGAGTGTGGATGCTTTACTAGAAGTTATTCCTAGATTGGTGATGGAGAATTTGAACAAGGAGCTTCAATAGCTATTCCTTTGGCCTCAGAAGTCAAAGATGTGGTTTTCTCTTTCGAAGGTAATAAGGCCCCTAGCCCTAACAGTTTTCCTTTTCTATTCTTCCAGTCGTGTTGGGTAATTGTCTCTAAAGATGTGATTAATGCTAAGGATTTTTTTGGCTCAAGAAGTCTCCTTAAAGAGCTAAATGCGACTTTCATTATTCTAATTCCTAAATCTACCAATGCTAAGTCTTTTGGTGAGTTTCGCCTAATCAGCCTCTATAATTCATTTTATAAAATTCTTTTGAAAGTGCTTGCTACTAGATTGCAAAGATGCTTTTCATTGTTGATTTCTAAGCACCAAAGTGGTTTTGTCAAGGTTTGTCGGATCCTTGATTCTATTGTTACGGTCCATGAGCTTGCTCATTCCATTAATGTTTCTAAAAAGCCTAGTTTCTTCCTGAAGTTGGACCTACTCAAAGCTTATGATAGAGTGATTTAGAGATTTCTTTTGAATGTTCTAGACCAGTTTGGTTTCTGCAAGAAGTTCCTCCAACTATTTGAACAACTTATTTCTTCTCCCTCATTTTTTGTCTTGGTGAATGGTTTTCCTTCTCCTTTCTTCAAGAGTTTACGTGCAATGAGGCAGGGAGACCCCATCTCACTGCTTCTTTTCATTTTGATGGCAGAGGCTTTGGGTCATAATATCCAAAAGGTGCTTCAGGTCGGGTTGCTAATGGGTCTTTTTCCGTCTTCCAGATGTGACCCAATTACTCACCAACAATTTGTCGATGATACTATTATAATGGGTTCTTCTTCAGTTAAGGAAGTTAGAGTTATTAAGTGGTTGTTGGAAAACTACGAGAAGGCCTTTGGTTAGAGGATCAACCTTCCTTAGAGACATATTTTCTTCCTTAATACTCCTGAAGCTCTGCAGGTTAAGCTTGCTAGAATCCTCTCGTGCAACAAAGGTGAGTTCTCGTCTTCTTATCTTGGGCTCCCTTTTTGTATCTCCAAGATTTTGGATTCCTTTTGGTTGGGCTTGCTAGATAAATTCAATAGGAAGTTAGCAAGATGGAAAGGTGCACTTCTCAGTCAGGCAAGTAAAATTTAGCTTATTTCTTCCACTCTCCAAAACCTGCCCCTATACGCTATGAGTCTCTTTAGAGTCCTTGTTAAGTTCGAAGATAAGATGGAACAAATTATGTGAAGATTCTTATGGTTGGGGGTTGAGACTAAAGATATAATTCCCCTTGTGGCTTGGGATTCAGTGTGTAGACCGAAGAAGTGGGGAGGTCTAAGTATTAGAAATCTTAAGTCTTTTAATAAGGCACTTTTGTCAAAGAATGTGTGCAGGCTCTTGAATGGGGACGTTGGGTGGGCCTCTTTGGCAAGTAACAAGTACCTATATGGTCTAAAGAGACCCTAGAACTTGTTTTCTTCAGAGGAAATCCCTTCTGGTTCGTGTTTTTGGAGGAATATCATGCTATGCAGGGACCTTATTGCTAGAAGTGTTAAATGGCTATTGGGTGATGGTTCTAATATTCTATTTTGGGAAGGTGTCTGGTGTGGGGTCTACCCTCTTATTTGTATTCCTTGGGAACCCCCTATTTTCCCCTTGTGTAAGTTCTTCTTTGGGGCCAAGGTGGTTGATTACTTTGTTGATGGGGAATGGAAGAATTTTGAGATGTGGGACCCATCTCTGAAGGTTCAGAAGGATTTCTTATGTAAGGTTTGGATCCCTTCTTTCCCAAGAATGGATAGAGTCACCTATGCCCCTTGTTCTAGTGGCAATTTTTATGTGGCTTCTACTCTCTTAAGCTCTTGAGAAGCACCCCCTTCTCTTCCTTTATGGGGCAGGCTGTGGAATAAGAAGTTGATTCCAAAAATTAATGTTTTCTTCTGGTTGCTTATGCAAGGTAAGGTTCTTAAGCAATACAACCTTTGTAAGAGGGGGTTTGCAATTCTAAATAGATGTTTTCTATGCGAAGCTAATAGTGAGAATGCTTACCATATTCTCCTTGATTGTGATTTCTATTATTCTCTTTGGAGTAAATTTCTCAGACTCTGGGACATTGGTTTGGCCTTTCTGAATTCTCTTGCTAATTTTTTTGACCAATGGACTTGCCCTTTGTCCTCTCCTATTTTGAGGTGGTTGTGGGATCTCATGGCTCCGCACATTGCTTGGGGATTATGAAAAGAGAGAAATAATAGGATTTTTCAGGAGACTAAGCTTAAGGTTGATAGTCTTTTTATCAAGATCCATCGAGCCATTCTGGAGAATTTTGCTTTGATTCTGCTCATTGTGCCCCATCTACTTGCCTTGATAGTTATGAGCTTATGGTGACTTCTAACTAGAAATAAGTTTAATTCCTATTGTGGAACCTAATTCAGGCTCAATTGATAGATTGAACACAAGATGGAAGCCTCCTCCTTTTGGTTGGGTTAAGGTTAACTTTGATGGGGCAGCGAAGGGGAATCCTAGACCTACAGGATGTGAGGGGGTGTTAAGAAATGATGTTGGTAGACTCCTTGGCACGGTGGCACTCCCATTGGGTACTCAAACCAATCATTGCACGGAGGTGGAGGTTGCATTCATAAGTATTTGGTATGCCATCAGCAAAGGTTACTCCAAACTTTGGGTGGAAGGCGACTCCATGAACATCAGAAATTATCTGTGTGGCACTCTTCCTCTGAGTTGGAATGCCGACCATCTTATCAAGGATACGATAATTATGTTGCAATCTTATGATGAGAATTGCATCTCTCACATTTATTAAGAAGGAAACTCATTGGAAGATTTTTTTTCCAACAAGGTTGTCAACTTAAATGAATTTCATTTGTGGGAGGAGGGATTGATCCTTCCTGAGAAATCTAGGAGTTTAGTAAGGAATGATGGCATGGGATGAGGTGTTGTGGCATTTATGGTCTAGTACCTTCCTTTAATTTGCACACTTTGTGGGTAGTTTTCGGCTCTCTGGTCTTCAATTGAGTTTTTTTCGCAAGGGTCTTGTGAGTTTTGTGTCGGTTGCAATGGGTGGTGACAGGAGCCGAATCGAGCCGCATTCTTGTGGTGACATTCAAATAAAGAAGAAACTATGGATTATTTTGAGCCATGGGAATTTCACTCCATTTTTGGAGAGATTACACAGGCATGACCCTAATTCCTTGGAGCAATTTGTTTCTTTCTGGCATAATCATAAGCTTAAGGTCAAAGGTCTGGAAGTGGAGGTTAATGAGGACTTGATTGCCAATGTCACGAGGATGCCAACTATGGGTCGAAAGTTTTTTAAGGATAAAAAAAGCAATGAAGAAGAGATGGTTCAATTTTTAAAAGATGATGAGAGGAAGCAATTAATCAAATTGGAGAGTTGGGGCTATAAGAGAACTTCCCTCAAGAAAATTTGGATGAGTTTTGTTGAGGTCTTGATGTGCTACGTGACCCTGGAAGGGAGGTTTAGGGCTATCCTTGGTCACCATTTTACACTCCTCAACCATTTTAGACATGGTTTGTTCATCTCATTTCCTTTTTTCTTGGTATCTTCTTTGGAGGTCTCGGTGTACGCACATCTGAAGAATAGGAGGGCCCCTGTCCTACATGAAGGGTTTGTCTTACTTATTATGGAGCATGTCAAGGCTCTTATCCTAGCTCCCACCATCAAGGGTAAGGAAAAAGTTGTAAGTGATCTATCTAGGTCGTCGGGTTCAGAGTCCCCATTGGAGGAGGAGGAATGAAATGAGGATGGGGAGGATGCTTCTCCTACGGTAGCAACTACATCTTTGAAGAAGAGGAAGATGGCTACTGCTAAGTGCAATAGGTTGCCCAAGCGGTTGGCCCTTTCTGAGAGTGACGACACAGAGGTGGGGTCGATTGATTCTTCTCCCAAGTTTGCAGGGGTGTTTGTTGGTAAAGTTGTTGTTGGTGGTGGTTTGGAGGTGGGGACTCAGGGTAATGTTGAAGGTTTGGTTGATAAGTCGAGGAGGTTGTCTAAATGAATTGCTAATTTAAAGAACAAGGCTTCTGAGGTTCTGACCAAGGACCCAAATGTGGCTAGTCAGGATAAGGATTCTGGTGAAAAGATAATGGCCATTGAGGATTCTCCCATGTAGGACTTGCCCAAGGAGGAACAGGACAAGGAAAATAGGGGTCTAGATGAGGAGAATGCAAAGAAGAGTAAAGCCAAACATGAGCTTTTGAAGGTAAATCCTCTTTTCGAGGACTTTTCTTATCTTGACAATGATGCTACTTCCATGTTTGATTTACTGATACGGCTAGGGCTAGGGCCAATGGTATCTTTAAATTGGCTAAATGGACTCTTCAAGAGT
Organism: Sequoia sempervirens; assembly: GCA_007258455.2. Classification (NCBI taxonomy): domain Eukaryota; kingdom Viridiplantae; phylum Streptophyta; class Pinopsida; order Cupressales; family Cupressaceae; genus Sequoia; species Sequoia sempervirens. The sequence goes on from VDFB02270651.1 coordinate 495,041,246, forward strand.
TCAATAAAATCAATATTAAAATTAGAGGCTTAAAGGAGAACATGGAGAATGTTCTGAAGGGTTCTATGTCGGACATTCCTATAGACGGAATGGTGGACCTTGAAGGTTCTTATCATGATTTCAAGTCTCTGTGTGATGAAATATTGGCAGCTCTAGAAGTCGGGGTTTTAGGCATAAATACGAATATCAAGAAGTTAATGCAGGTGTGCCATATTTCTGTCAAGAATAGTGTAGATTCCCTAGAATTCCTTTTCAGGAAAATAAGTGAGCTCAGGAAGGATCAGGTTTATTTCTCCAAGCTTATGGAGAAAGAGCATGTGGCCAAGGGCAAGGGAAAAAAAATCTGCTAAGGATGACAACAAAGGCCCTACTGGCAGAGGTTCAGCTAGTTGGAAGAAAACTTTTGATGTTGAGAAGAAGGGGCTACTAGACATGGTTGAGAGGCACAGGAATCAAAAAATTGAGGTTGCCAATACTCTAGGTGGCTTGAATTAGTGTGTGATTTTTTCTTTCTTGCTTACTGTTTCCTACTGAGAGTTGGTTTCTTTTTGGTTTCTTTTTGTTGTTGTGTGGTTGATGGGTGTTGTTAGTGGTCTTTTTTCTTACTTTTAGTTTAGCACCCGCCTGTTAGTATTTTTTGGATGTTGGGTTGTTGTTGGTGGTCTTCTAAAAAAATTTCTTGGCAGCATTTTGTATCCTCGGTTGTAAAGGGTTTCGGGTCCCTTCAAAACCTATTTTCCCCTTTAATCAAAACAAATGAATATCTATATATTTCATTTCTAGGTTGTGGTTGATTGAAATATTTGCATAGAAAATTATTTGTGAAATGTGGGAGTGAAGAAAATATTTATATTATTGATAACATCATCAGAAAGAGGAAAATTGTAAAATTTTATTTTTATAACAAACTCTAGTGAAAATAAAAGACATTAACAAGGTCACACCAATCTAAATTTTATTTTAGGAGAGTGGGAATGACATCAAATTTCATATATAGTAGTAGTGCATCGATTTCACATCAATACATCAGTCATTCTACAACATAGGACAACATTGACATCATCCTTTTGTTATAGAAAATATTTTAGGTATCATTTTATCTAGTATTCAATTTCCATGACAACTATTTCATAGAATGTTTCTTTATCAATTGTTGACCAAAGGTAAAAGAAAATAGTAATTGTTGTATTTTAGATTATAAATTAGTCATGAAATATATATGAATGTAAATCACCACTTAATGTATGATATATCAATAATGGTGTATGCTTGCAAATTGTTTGCTTAAATTCCTATGTATCGTTCAATGCATTCCAATTGTTTGTAAATTTTCCCATGACTATGAAAGATAGTTGCAACTATTTCTAAGCACAAAACTTAAGAAATTGAATAGTTTAATATTTTCCAAATATTTGACAAATTTTCATTTAGTAGGAAACCAATAAATTTGTATGTTGGTTAAAATATTTTGGTAGCAACATTACATGGAAACACAAATGAAAATAAAACACTACACATAGAACTTTGAATATTATGTATATCTAATGTGATAGCATTGGGGGAGGAGAAGATAAGAAGATCCAAGAATATCCAAGGGGATTGTATCTGGTGAGAGATGATTATGGTATATCATAGGGGATTGTATTGGGGCAATGACCCACTAGTGTAATTCATCTAATTTATTTTAAGTTTGTTAAATAGTATATTGACATTTATAAAAAAAAAATAACATACTTTTGTATGTGATTTAAAAGTGTAAAGATATTGTTCAAGATTTTGGGTATAAATGATGTAGTCACATTAGTGATGCCACCATGTGATTGGTTGTTTCTTTGATGTGACTTATGAAAATGGATACTCCATGTTCATTTAAGTACAAACATAATGATTATTAGTGCTTAACATTTTTTTATAAAAAAGACCAAGGGTGAAAATTTTATGGAAAGAAAAGTAGTAAGCTCTAAAAGGGGAAAGAAACTAGATTCATTCAAGGAAAAAGGCCCCCCCAAGTCAAACTTAGCCTCAATAGTCTCCTTAAGCATAATTTTAATCTTAAGCCAAATTTGTAGGATAGCCTACCTACAATCCTTAAAATTTTTCCTATTTCTCTCTAGCCAAATCTGCCAAATAATTAGAGAAGGACCCAAATCACAAGCAGCCACTAGGAAGGAAGCAAACGCTAGAGGAAGACCCAAATTTTCCCAAAGATCATACCAACATCATCAAGTGGCTTGTTATTTTTCTCACCTTCCTAAGGTTTTGGATGGTCTTGCATGCTTGACATTCATCATCAAGGCATAAGCCACTATTCCAAATGGATTATTAGGTTAATCGATGGTACAAAGATTGGAAAATTACTCTAAGAAAGTACACTTCATCAAGCCTCTTATATGATCTCACCCTCAAATTTGAGGTTTTCACTCCCTTTTGATAACTAATCTATCAAACTCTAGATTTTTTGAAATTCTAATGGTTTTTTTCACTCCCTTTTTAAAAATTTGAGGTTTTCACTGCCTTTTGAAAATTACTCGATGTTGAAGTATCACCTATACTCTTCCTTCGAATATCCTCACTCAAAATCACACTAACTGTTAGGATTTGGTGTTGTACACCATTGAATAAAATGATATTATAATGTTGTAATTAAATAATTATTTAGTTGTGGTAAACCTAGGGGGTGTGTTTAGCCACACTAGGTAATTATTTGGAACACTTGTAATGTTGTATTGTAACATTGGGTTATTATTTTTTGTGTGGGAGACATAAGATAATTATTTAATATTTGGGGAAATGTTTAATAATGAGAAAATTTAGTACCCAATATTAAATGATGGGTCAATGGTTTTGTGTGCGCATGGTTTTGTGGCACATAGTTTTATCTTAGCACTTTGTTGTATTTGTGTGAGCTTGTTTATATAAAAGAAAACACATGTTTAGTGGTTAAGGTTGGTTGGGTGAGTGGGTTGTCATTATTGAGTCTTTTTTAGGCTCATACATATGTGAAGTACGGCATGGGATGTATGGATTCGTGCTTGGACACATGGAGGATGCATTGGAGAGGCTTGATGTTTTAGAAGTATTCATTGTAACTTTATAAGTGCATGTGTTGTTTATTTGTTGAATAATAGATGGAGTATGGGTGCTTTTGGAGGCTAGGTTTTTCCCTCTTGAGGGTTTTCCCAAGATATATCTTGTGTTATCTTATGGATTTTATATTTTGGTTGATGCATTATGGTTATTTTGTAATCTTGTATGCATTCTTTTATCTCATGGAGTTATGTAGGAAATGAACCTGGCATTGATGCATTATTTCCTAACAAGTGGCATCAAAGCTTTCATGGTTGTGGGAGGTGTGAGCTCTCAAACTTTTTATAACCCTTGTTTGAGTAGATCTAGTAAAAAATTGAATCCATGATAATGTAGGAAAGATCTGAGACATTACAAGATATGGAACACATGTGTAGGTGTTGTTTTACAAATTTGGGATTTTAGGGTTTGCAGATTTGTTGGGTTTATTACAAATTTGAGGTTTGAAGAAATTTGGGTCAAAATAGTTTATTAGATTGTGCCTTCATGTGAAGGTTTTGTAGGGGAAATTTCACTGATGACCTCTTGATACAAAATAAACCTCACCATTGGATTCAGGATGGCCGAGAAATAAAAAATGATATAAAATTTTCCCTATTTTAACCATTGTGAAAAAATGCAAAAAATTGTATGCCCCTACCCTAGTTGTACAGTCATACAACCATTTGTAGAGGCAAGGTTGCAAATATATATATTATTTGGCGTTTTGAAAACACTATAGAAATTTTTAAAATTATTGAAAATCATTTTAAATTTTTTTAAAAAAAGTTGATTAGGGTGGGGGTCTGCAGACCCCCGTACCCCCTAGGAATCTTATACCAGTAGGTGACAGTGTCGTATAGGATGTATTGTCCCTATCAGTGACTATCAGCCCACTAGCGGGTGGTGCCAAGATGATAAGGTCCTAGCCCCCCTAGTCGTGGCCCTAGATCAGGAGGGGACCACCCACCCTAACCCATTGGGGCTTTATAGAATTTTAACCACCACATTTTATAAAATATTTTTTTAATAAACTTTAAAATATTCCCTTTGAAACCCACCACCACTCTTGTGCAGTACCATCTAGTTGGGCTGCCAATGGCACCACCAGTTGACCACCACCCTACCACCAACCAGTCGCCTATTAGCCACTCCTATAGGGCATATTGGAGCAGTTTTTTTCGAGGGACATAACTTTTTCCCATAATGTCAAATTTTTGAGTTCTAATAGTTGATTGAAATCTCTCTCTAGGAACTACGTTGTGGGAGAGTTTTACTTACATGATTTTATTACTTGTATTATTTTTGGGGGCTTACAATTTAAATGTTCTTTGTTTACAATTTTGGGCATAACTTTTGCATATGGAATCAAATTTTCAATTTTGAATAGGCATTGGAGAGAATGTGCAGTTTACTACATAGTTGATTAGGTAAATTTTTAGTTTGCAATGTAGAGAGAGGATTGTACCTATTTTATCACTTGTAGGTTCCTGAGATTCAAGGCGTGATTGTATGAGTATTCAGACGAGTCAAGAGGCAAAACCTTGAGGGAGTACATATTTTTATATGATATTTATGTTGGTATAATTGATTATCAATTTGGTGCTTCCTAGTGAAGGTTTACAGGTGCTTTTTAGAGTTGGAATTTGATGGTGATAGGTACATAGGTTGTCTTCTAGTTTGAGGACATGGGTTGACATGTGTGGAGACTTGGATTCTCATGTGGATGATAGTTGAGTGTACTTGTTAGGGTTAGAGATGGCAGATCTAACAATTAAATGCAGATTTTAATAAATAAAATAGAGAAACTAAAACATGCACAGAATAAATCATAACACAGAATTTAACGTGGTTCACCCAATCTGGGCTACATCCACCAAACCGCAGCCATCCAATACTTTTATTATCCAGAGAAAAACCTATTACAATCTTGCGATTAATCGCGTTTTTCCTCATACTGAAATACCCATCCGAACCCTTTTACCGCTTAGAAGCTTCAGATTTTAGGGTTCTACAAAATTGGATTTTTCTTTTTTTCATTGATTTTTCCCTTTTTCAAAGATCACGCGAAAAAGTAGGAAGAAAATTTTTCTCGGGGGGCTGCCGCCCCCGAACCCCCGCCCGGCCCCGAACCCCGGCAAGGTCAGGGGGCCGGGATGTACAGTATACCATGGGCTATACAGTATAGCATGATCAGTCGCCACATACCAACAAGTTGAGTGTAGGTATAGTGTTGGTGTTGATTATTGTGTCATGGATATGTAGGTACATTTGAGCATTGGCATGACATGATCATGTATGTGGTTGTTTAGTGATGTTATGGTTTGGTGTTAGGAGGTTGTTCTTATCTCCTAGATGCTTGCTTGGTTCCTTGACTATGGTTACTCATTTGTGGAAATGTTTGGTGAATCATATTTATGGTTGATTTGGTTTTTTATTTTTTTCTACAAGACTATCTTCTTTGATATCTTAGTTTGTAGCTTACTAATGTGATAATGAGTTTGCATGTTTCATTGTTTGGGATCTACAAGTTATGTAGTATGGGTTGATCACTCATTAGTTGCAGTGGGATAACTTGGTGTGGACTATCTACATCCATGAGATTGATTCATTATTGATGCAGAATTTATTAGTTGTCCTTGTCTATGGTCATTTGTGCATTGGTATGTTGTTTTGAGATGAGAGGATGGATGATTCGAGTGCCTAGATAGTTGATTGTTGGGACTTGTAGAATGTGGTTTTATCATGATGTCATGAGAGCTTGGTTATATTTCATTGGTTACACATTTCTGTGGGAGCTTTTGATAGTGATGATTTGGTGGTGTAGGATTGATTCATGATGCTTTAATGGTGATTGTATTTTCTTGGCTTGGAGATCTTGGTTCTACATAATCTTTAGAGATATTGAGATTGTGGTTGAATTGTGTGGACCATGGGTGATCTTCATTTAGGATATGGTTTTCACGATGCCATGTGTAGCTCAGTATCATGGTTCAATGGGATTTATTGGTAGTGACATGGATTCATCATTGGTGATAGATGATCTTCTTTAGTGTTTGTGGATGTCTTGGAGGAGCTCTTAGATCCTATTGTTGTAGAAGAGTTCTTTCACATTTATAGGTTCAAGTAGGTTATAAGATGGTTATCTTCATGTGATTGGAGATGTTGATTCTTGGTTTAGAGTGTGTTTGGTATTGTGTCATGGTTTACTCTTGATACTAGTTCGAGTTTTGACATGATGCAAGTTCTTTTGAGACTAGGATGTATGCATTGTTGAATGTGATCTCCTAGGAGGAGATGGTTAGATCATGATGTCATGTTTGGATTCTTGATTCTATGGTTGGATTTTTGAAATTGGTCTTGTTGGTTCTCTTAGTATTGAGTACAGTGTTCATTTCATTGGGAGCTTCATGAGAGTTTTGTGTTACACTTGGATCTTAGCATGGATTGATTGTTGGTAGGTGCTCATGGATACTTAGAGACATGGGTGAGGTTGGAGTTCTCTTGTGATTAGAGACATTTGCTTGAAACAATTTCTCTTGGAGGTTTCAACAAGAAGATCGAGGAGATTTCATTTGCATATGGACATGAGTTCATGGACCTATAGAGGAGATTGTTCTTGGAGAGAGTCGTGATGACTTAGTTATCTTGGAGGAGAATTCTCATTCCCCACTCTTGGTCTACTTGGTGGTTTATCATCTAAAAGGTATTCTCCCATTCTTGTTTCAGATTTGTTATGTTTCATTCTTTGTTTTCTCATGGGATTGATTCTTGAGCCATGGTGATTGATTTTGGGAGACTCATTTGAGGATTGTTTAGCGTGAGCTTTTTATTACTTTTTCTTTCATAGATATGGATCTTGAGCTATGGATGGTTGTAAAGGATTCGTTTTCAAAGATGTTTAGCATTTTTATCTCCTTGTGCATATGAGTTTATTTATGTTATCATCCATTGATGAGGAGTTGTAGGAGATGGTTCTTGGGTTGATTTCCTAGTTTTAGGAATGGATACTTTGAGTTTGACCTTCCTTGGATAGAGAGGCTTACATCCATGTTGATATTACATGATACATATTTTACATTTGACTTATGAGATTGATTGGTTGGGTGTTGTTTAGGATTTTTATTTGGGGTTGTAAGGAGATCATACTTGACACAGTGTAGCACTTTGATGTGTTGGTATAAGGACATGTTATGCTTTACAAGTTTTCTCTCTTCATTCTATGGTTCCTTCTTGGATGTTCATGTTCATATGATTTGGGAGGATTGTAGTGACATGTTATGAGAGAGTGTGCAAACTATTGGTGTTGCATGTGTGGATCATTGTGTTTGTCCTTTGTTCTTCATGTCCTTGATCATTTGTCACACCTTGGTTTGAGTGTTGATTGGTAGACTTGATATGCCTTGATCATTTTCATATTTGACATTACCCATACAATGGGAATTCCTAGTTATGTATGTTATTCATCGATAGGTTTGATATATGAAGCTTGATTTTTTTTTATGGTTTACATATGTTGGCATGAGTTTATTGATGTTGTTGATACCTAGGAGGTATGGATGGTTGCATGTATTATCATGTGGTATTTTTACCTTTGACAACAACTTAGAGCCTTTGTTATCACTTGGATTTTACGCTTATGTTCTTGTATTGGAGCATCTTCACTTTGGCATGTTCCTTTTCTTCCATAGGCAGCATGTTGGAGGATGAGAGTAATTCTTACTTGAGATGGTGGTCACTTTGGTTTTATTGAAAGTATCTTGGTGGAGCACGAAAGCATGCTAGATATTCATGTGGTTTCATGTATGGCTATGATGATGTATTTCATTGATTGACCCTTATGAAATGTAAACAAAAGTGGGAGAATGTTAGGATTCATTGTTGTACACCATTGCATAAAATTTTATATTATAATATTGGAATTAAATAATTATTTAGTTGTGGTGCACCTAGGAAGTGTGTTTAACCACACTAGGTAATTATTTGGTGCCACTTGTAATGTTGTATTGTAACATTGGGTTATTAATTTATATGTGGGATACATAGGATAGTTATTTAATATTTGGGAAAATTATTTAATAATGTGAAAACTTAGTACCCAATATCAAATGAGAGGTCAATGGTTATGTGTTCACATGGTTTGTGGCACATGGTTTTACCTCACCACTTGGTTATATTTGTGTGAGCTTGTTTCTATAAAAGAAAACACATGTTTAGTGGTTAAGGTTGGTTGGGCGAGTGGGTTGTCATTATTGAGTCTTTATGAGGAGTGCATACGTGAAGCAAGGCATGGGATGTGTGGATTCATGATTGGACACATGGGGGATGCATTAGAGAGGCTTGATGTTTTAGAAGTATTCATTGTAACTCGGTAAGTGTTTTTGATGTTGTTTGTCATTGATGTCAAAGGTAAATGGAGTTTGTTGGCATGGTTTGCCATTGATCAAAGGTATGCCATTTCATGCTTGTTCAAAGGAAAGATTCATGGTGCAGGTTAATGGAGTTTGTTGTTTTGATGATTGATGCATCTTCAGTGAGTTGCTTCATGGTGTTGATCCTCTTTACTCATCCATCATTCATTTTATGGTGATTGATGGAACTTCATGGTATTGATACTTGATTCATTCTAGTGTTTCTTCAAGACATTTCAGTGTTGCTTCAAGACAGACAGAATTTTTTGATCATCTCATGGTTGGAGGCATTTGTTCATTCTTCTCATGATTCATCTTTAGGTGTCAAAGTCAATTGATGTCAAAGGTCATTGATGTCAGAGGTCATTCATTTCATGTTGTTATTGCTTCATGAAAGAGTATGACAGAGTTGCTTCTTGATCATCAGAGGTATTTAATGGAAATGTTTTGCATGCATGATTGATGTCTTCACTCAATCTTCTTAAGGAGTTTAGGGTTTTTTGGTTGTTGAAATTTCCATATCTTTTAACCTCTTTCACAATGTTTATCATTTGTTAATGTGGGCTCTGCCACTTTGCAACACAGTGCATATTGCTTATCAGTCAATTCATAAACCAATGTTTCATTGTATGGTGAATTTATGCGGACTAATTGTATTCATTGATCATATTTTAAACTTAAAAGTCAAAGACAACATGAGCTTGTCTAGAGACAAATGGAGACCATGATTAGAAGGGGAGGCTCACTTCACATTGAGGAAATTGAGCTCGAAGTGAAAAGTGAAAACTTAAATGTGGAGGTCAACTCACATTTGCAATAAAAACCAGTTAGCATCAAAGAAAATCAAAATTAGTTCAATTTGATATTATAACTGCTACTTTCATGACAACCAAATTGGTGTGTAATTGATGGAAATTGGTCAACAATTATTCATTCTTTTTGTGTATGCAAAATAAACTAAAAAATGTGTGAGTGAATGAAATGCGCACAGTTTTTATAAGAGAAGATCAATGGCCATTGTTTGATTGGCTGGCTATTAAAATCAAAGGAAGATCAAAGGTTTTATTCAATTATGAATTTGGCAAGTGAGAACGACCCAAGGCCAAGATTTAAAAAGCTAAGGTGGCTATTCCAGGAGTTAACACTTTGACAGGTGGTTGGATGTTATTGCCTTTTGTTTAGTTATGCACTAGTTTGTAATTGTTTTAAGATAGCAATGGAATAATGTGTTAGTATATTTAAAGCAGGAGGCCTAAGGACTGTGATAATATTTTGAAGGTTACAACATTATGCTTGTGTATAGATAATATAGAGGTTAGTGTGACTAAAGTGAGAATACAACCATATGGAGTTTGATCAGAATTTGATGGATAGTGAATGAATTTTTTTTGCAATGCACTGAATACACAGATATTTATGTATCTTGTGTATCATAATAGGGGATGTGAGTGTATGGAAGTAAGGGCTCTCTGTGTGAAATCTTTTTCTTTGAAAACTATGCCATGATTTTGTGAAGACAATGTATAATACAAAAGATTTAAATGATAGAAGATTTGAATGACAAAATATAATTTGTATGACTGCACTCACAAAAAGTATTTTCTCCTCACTGTTTAGTGTGACCAAGATAGTACTTTATGTGTGCATTCAAAGAAAGTTAATAGTCATGATGTATGCAAATTTTGATGATCTTTTGTCCATACATACTTCAGTGTAGACCTTGGTTATGTTCATTGAGTTAAGAATATTCTTTTATGCAAGGAGAGATAAGTGTGTGAATGAGGTGATTGAGACAGTAATCTGAATTTGCATTCAAAGAAAGATAATAGTTAAAAGTGTGCAGAGGTGGGAAGGCAATTGTCAGAATTGTGATTTTCAGATTGATGAAATAATGCTATGGTAAGTGTGAATAAGGGAGATGAATTTTTTGATAGAGCAGTGATTTTTCTAGAAACAAAGTAACCCTCTGAGTTTTGCTAATTTCTTCTAAAGTGGTGTTGATTTAGCGGTGAGGCATGATGGTTTGCCAGTGAGGCATATTGGGTTGCTAGTGAGGTAGATTGAGTAGCCAATGAGGCAAATTGAGTAGCCAATGAGGCTTTTCCGGTGAGGCAGATTGAGTAGCCAATGAGGCTTTTCCAGTTAGGCATAGAGTATAGCTAGTGAGGCTTTGCTCGTGAGGCATACAATTTGTAACCAGTGAGGTTTTTGGCCAATGAGGCATAGTATGTAACCAGTGAGGTTTTGGCCAATGAGGCATAGTATGCAACCAGTGAGGTTTTGGCCAGTGAGGCTTAATGAAACTTATTTTCAGAGTGGTTTTTCACCCTTTTAGGGTTTTCCACTCATAAAACTTGTGTTATGTCTCTTCTTGGTGGTTTTTTGTGTTGTGCTTGATTGGCTATCTTTGTTCAAATATTATATTCTAATTTGCATATCATTGTGACTCCCTCACATTCAATACCTATAATGTTTGAAGTATATTCAATGATTTTCTTTACATAATACAAGTGAGTTAAGTTTTAAAATTTGGTTTCTCATTAGACCACTAATTCACCCCCTCCCCCCTTCTCAGTGGTCTTGTACTCCAACAAGTGCATGTGTTGTTTATTTGTTGAATAATAGATGGAGTATGGATGTTTTTAGAGGATGGGTTTTTCCCTCTTGAAGGTTTTCCCAGGGTATATCTTGTGTTATCTTGTAGTTTGTCTATTTTGATCTATGCATTATGGTGATTCTTTAAGCTTGTATGCATGCTTTTCTCTTATGGGGTTATGTAGGAAATGGATTAAATGAATTGGGCATCAATGCACGATTTACAAACACTAACAACATCAAATTTTAATGTATTTGAACCAAAAACAGAGTTACTAATTGCAATAACCAAGTTGTTCCAATTTTTTGGCAAAGAACAATAAATTAAGAGAGTTCAGTTTCTTCATCAAAAATAATATTTACAAAAGTTAATTGATTGGTACCTATATTAAATTCCTTTAAATGATCTATAACAGAACCTCCTTCAACCATTTTCATAATAAAGAACAGCTCCATTAAAAATACCTTATTTGAAGTCAAGGGCTTTTCGTATGATTTTTTCAATGTTTGCATCAGTTCATCTATTGGTTTCACTTTAGATATGTTAAATGCCATAGACAATGTCAGGAACAACTGAATACTTCCCAGTGCCTTTTTGTCTAGAATTTCTTATTCTTCATTTGTCATTATTGACGGTTTATTTGCTTTCCCTTGCAACGGTCGCCATAAATCTTTATGATATAGGGAATCTTCCATCTACATTTTCCATAATTGATAATTCTAGCCGTTGAAACTTTCGACCTTTAATTTTCATTCTTTAGACATTTCTCCCTCTCAAGCTTGAATTTCTCTTGTCAAACAACCGAACAACACTACTTTGATACTAATTGTTGGGATTTACCAACAAGATGGAGCAATAAAATAACCAATTTATAAATACATATAACAAAAATAATAGAATGAATACACAGAGACAAAAAAAATTAATGTGGTTCACCAAATGTGGATTACGTCGACAAACGGTTGTCCAACATTATTTAATATCCAACAAAAGAAAGAGTACATTGTTGCATTAACCTACACCAATATTCATAGTTGTGTGTATACACTCAAAATGATTTCAATTTGTGTGCAACACTTATATTGTTGTGTGTTCATCTCCAAACTGTGATAACTCCAAAACTGCACTGTTGCATGCTCTTTCACTTTCTCACGCACGATTGTCCACATTCAATCCATAGCGAACCAAGAAACAATCTATTTTAGGCAATTACAAAATTGTTTTCAATTTGAATTTATTAATAAAACTTCTTTAATTAAATTTGGGGAGAAAACACGACTATCAAAGTTACCAAAATATTAACACAAAAGCATGATCAGGCTCCATAGACCAACATAATCATCACTTGACCGTGATATCTAATGGGCTAAGGTTATATGGACTCATTCACTCGATTCTTTCAAACAACACATTTAGACAATTCACAATATTTTTTTCCAAATCCACTTGCTCTTGAATTTCTTGGCCTTAGGCCAAGACCAATATAATTTGAGCAATCAAGATTAGAAATCCTTTTCGGAAACTATGGAGGTTTTTCCTTCAAATTTGCAACAAAAAAATTCTACTTAGTCCAATAGATCTTGGTGGAAAGAATGGAAGTAGTATGGAAAACCCCATTTTCCAACTATATGTATTACAAATGGACCTTTTTCTATTTTCTTGTGGTATAAAAGTTGATAAAGAGATGGCCTCTGCATTCCTCTTCTTAGACTTGGAGAAGGAGATTTCAACTTGTCTAGAATGTCATTCTAGAACCAAGCTCCCCAATTCTGCCTAGTATATTAGGCCTTGCAAGTTTTCATACCCCCATTTCCTCAATTTTGCCTAGTATATTATGTTAGGCCTTGCAAGTTTTCATTTCCCATCTTGTATAATTTGTTATATGTGGAACATATGCCCTTAGTCATGGAATTTTGTCTTTTGTTCAGACCTAAGTATCCAAGTTGAAAAACCAAAATTATCTAGTGTGGGTGTTATGTGGGAGTTCTACCTTGAAGAATGCCCAAATGGGTACTTTTGATTTAAATTTGACAAAAACTGAACAAAATTTGAAGACGTTATGCCCTTGCGGTTTTCCACTTGGCACATTTGTGTGCTATTGCATGTTTGAAAACGAAATCCAAGATGAAAGTTGTGATAAGCATAAAGTTTGTGATAGGGTTCTCATTGGTCCATGAAACTACTGACTTTGAACGGAAATGAGTTTTGGGGTATATGTTTGCGTTTCCGTGTAGCCAAATTGTTTTACTGCATGTTTGCAGGAGAAAAGGCGAGACAAGATCGTGATAACGTGTGCTTGGGCGATGCAATCGATTCCAACCACATGGAGCTTGTTGGGGGATGAAATTTGGCGGTCTCTATCACGATCCAAAGTTGTTTCAATCTCTCGAAGCTTTCCTAACTGTTTCTCATGCCCAAGCAGCATGACGGCTCTGTAGGTAAATACTTTGCACAGGAATATAAGTGAGAAGTTGAAAGGCCAATTTCAATTAAAATCAATGAGTGGAAGTAGTGGGGAAGTGGTTAAAAGCCATGTGGCATATTCTAGATGTCAAATTCAAGTTACAAAATTGAAGGGCTTGAATATGACAAGTGTTAGCAGTGGATTAAAACTTTTTCTCCTCTTGATAAGTAGGAGGTATTTTCCACAGCGTGTCAAATTTTGATATTGAATCTGTATGAGTAAAACTCATTGACCCATGTTTCATGAGTAGTGGTTCATGTTCACAAGAACCCATCTCTCATGATAACATGAGAGATGGGTTCTTGTGAACATGAACCACTACTCATGAAACATGGGTCAATGAGTTTTACTCCTAAAACAACACAATCCTGATAGCAATATCACAATTCTTCTCCTCTTCTTTAAATTGCAATTGTTGTGTCATTTCAAAGGGTTCAGAGCTAAGGGTTATGGAAGCTCTAAAAAGGGAAAAAGCTTTGTACAGGGAATAGGTTGTATGTTCTAGGTGGAAGTCTTTGTTTCTAATTCATCACATCATGGTGTTGTTGTATCTTGATCTGCGGCATATATGAATACATATTGCAAAGTATGTTGTCTCTAGCCTAATATATATTGTTCTTTCAGTGGGAATAATTAAGGATTGTTGCCTTCTTTCTGCACATTTTTGTAGTGAACTATTTTTGTTATTGTTTTTTGCTTAAGGGATAGAGTAAATGCTCTCATGAAAATTGTGGGAATGTAATATTATCATATGGATTATTAAATATGACTATATTGTAGGCTTTAGAGATTTTATTATCATAAGTTGACAATACAACAAATTATCATCAAGATATGTTTAATACTATGATATAAGATGCACAACCTATGACTTTGTAGCCCATGACAGGCACTAGTCTGTCTATTGCAATTCCCTCTTCTAGAATGCTTCAAACAATTTATAAATCTTAACGAACATCTTTCTAGGTGTAATTTATTTTGGTTTAAATTGTCTTCATAGAGTTTAAAGATGTAAAGGATAGGTTTAAGTCTCATTTATATGTCACTCCTTCGCATATTTGAAATGAAGACAAGTTTATGTAAGTTATTTGTTCACTATGTTTTTAAAGCTTAAGGGATCATGCTTGAGTTTGGTGAAATCCATAATACCCATTATTCATATACTAGTGAACTTGTTAATCATCCACTTTTCAAAGGGTTTGCAGCTATAATTCAATGTGAAATTAGCACAATAATGAATCAATGAAAGTAATTTCAATATGTTGCATTGTGCCAATGGGACTTAGTTTCATTCCTATAGCATTATTTGATGAAGATTTTATCATTATTTCAAACCAAAAATAAGATTAACGTCCTAAGTCATGTGAAGCTCAAAGTGCAGAAGGTTGGATTATGGAGAGGATTCTTGTCTTAATCTTTTGATCCCCGGGTTTAGGCATCATATTCTCTCTTAGAATTGAGGGAAGAAAAGTAACCATCATATTCTTTGTCAAGGCTTGATTGTTAATAAGCATTAGTTGGTTTGGGATATTCAAATCTTGAATGCCCTTCTAGTGTTCGATTGGAGAGCACCAAACATGTGTTTTGGTTCTAAGCAAAATCTTGAATGGATTGGTCTTAGATTCATGATTTGTTTAAACCTTTCAACCTAGCTCTTTTTCTTGGCACAATGCTCTTTTGGGTGATTGACCTAGGTTTATTGCAAAATTCTCCTAGATTTGACACTTTCTGGGTGAAGATCCTTTTTTCTCATTGGAAGGAAAGAAGTTTTGTTCTATTTGTAAATAAGTTAATTAAGAAATGAATTTCTACTTATAGTGAAGTTATTCTTATCTCCAATATGTTTTTTAGATTCAAATGCAAACCAACAAGGTAGCTCAAGTGTTAGCCCATCTCTAGACTCTTTTGGACCATTCAAGCAGCATGCCTTGCATAGTTGCTTATGTTCCTATACCTTCATCACCTTGTGGTCATTCCCCATGTAGGGGTCAATGGTAAGGTTAGCAAACATTCCAAAGTTCTACTAGTTAGTCTTCATGTCTATACGTTAGCCTTTACCACTAGTTTGTGTCATGTTAGCAATGTATGTTAGCAATGTAGGTAGACTTTGTCCATTGGACTATCCTCACCTTACCTTAGCTATTCCACCATGTCAAGAGAATCCTTATGATTAACAACCTATGTAGCAAGAAGAGTAGAATGAAACTAATAATACTACTACTAGTTTGGAGTCCATCTCAAGGGTCCAAGATATGTCAAATGTGGGGTGCAGCTCCAATATGGATGACTAGAATTCACCTTTTGCTCCTAGGCTTATTGTTCTTATTGCATGTTTTTTAGAAGAATATAATTTGTTAAGCAACTACTTTTTTGAGTTACATGTTAGACTATTCATCATATGTGTAACCTAATTTGCATGACTTTGAAGGATGATCTAATTCTGTGCGTTTTTTTAAATAGTTTTGATGAAGGTAAATGTTCGGGAAGGGCCCGGACCATGACCCAATTACAAATCAGCTAAAAAGACAAACAAAACTTCTCTCATAAAAAAACCAGCAAATGCTTTTGACCAGCTAAAAGAGAGAAACAATCAAAAACAAAGGGAACAGCAAAGATCAGCAAATGCTTTTGACCAGAGCAAGAAACTGGAAGCTGATTTTAAAATGAACCCAAAACCAAGAACAAAGCCAAGACTTTTTTTTAAATAGTTTGTACATTATTTATTTTCTTGTCATATTAATTTTTATCACTTCAATATATAAAATGAGTTGTAGTGGGCATTAAGCCAGGCTTGCAAATTTATTGAGTTTTGAACTATCCTCTTATTGTAGTGTTGAACATGATGTAAACTCACTTTCCTTGCAGGGAGTAGCCATGGTATTTAAATTCGGATCCTTTTATTATGAATATGTTGAACAGTTATTCTGATTCTGTATATAAAACTAATATGTTAAGACAATTATCCATGCCATCCGATCATATATGAAAGTTACATTCTAAACTTATGGCGTCGTGTCTTTCCTTGCCTTACTATATAAAGGTAGTCCAGTCCGCTCTATTGCTCAAAACGATAAATCCTCTTGTATATACCTAAAAATGGCACATCACATAGTCTGGTAATTAATTAAATATTTTTAATATTTAATTAAATCTTCGAATTCCATCTGCGTATAAATAAATTTAAATAATTTATTTATATTTGTTTATTCTTTCATTTCGATTAAATAAATGAGTTTATTTAATCATCTTTTCGTATTCATTTCTTAATTAATTAAATAAACATTACGATTTATTTATATTAATTATCAATAATCTTGGCTTGAATATTTTATTCAAATAAAGATTAAGTATTCCTTTCTTCTAAATAAATTCTTCTAATATCCATTCACAATTAAATATTTCTAAATATTTAATTAAATTCTTCTAAAATCCATTCATAATTAAATATTCAAAATATTTAATTAAATTTTTCTAAAGTCACATTATAATTAAATATTCCAAAATATTTAATTTAATTTTCCATAGTTTTAAAATCAAAAATTGAACTCAATAAATGAAATTAAATAAATTTATTTATTTAATTTGGGAATTATCTTCAACAGCCGTGAAGCAAACTGCCGAAACAGAAAAATTAAATTCCTCTGTTTCTATGCAGGCTTGTTCCCGTGGGTTGAAGACAGGCATCCATCCCTCTCTCCAACCTCCCAACCTCTTCCATTTTCTTCTCAACCTCTCCATCTCTCACCATTCAAACTTACCAGACAACCTCACAGCCGTTGATTCTTGCCAACCAGGATTGTGCCTGCAAAAAGCTATAAATAAGACTGTCGGGTCTTTGAAATCATATAGAAGCTTTCAGCAGGAAAATTATAGCCAAATTACAATAGCATAAGCCTTTTTTATTCACAGTATTCTCATTTCATAAGCATAGTGTAGAATCATGGCATATCATAGCATATCCATAGCATTTTCCATTTACAGCCCCTGTACATAATCCATAGCCTCTGTGCATATCCGTCAACATTCTCACCTTCATTAGCATATAGCATATAGGATAGAATTTCTTTTGCATACTCATTCTGCAGACTGCCATTTGGAGAAGCCAAGCTTACATAATCTGAGAGCAGCAGCTTCGAACAAATCTCTGGAGATAGAGAAAGACGGAACGCTTCATGAAGAATTTATGTTTTATTTTAATTTCACTTCAATTTCTTTAGTTTAAAGTTCTATCAATTGTGTTTATTGTTTTCAATTTGATTACAAATCTAACATACACATTTTTTGGCGCCCACCGTGGGGATTTTGCCCCCATTTTTAACATCTTTTTGTAGGTTTCTTTGACAGGTTACGGCCAAAAAACAGCGGATTAGTGCAAGAAACACGTTTTAGAAAGTTTATACCCAGTTCAACACATTTGAGCCATCCTGCAGCGCTTGTAAGCCATCCTGCAGCATTCCTGATCCATCCTGCAGCGCATTTGAGGTATCCTGCAGCGCTTTTAATCTGTCCTGCAGCGCCCGTAAGCTCTATTGCAGCGCTTTTGATAATTCCTGCAATGCTCTTAAGAATTCTTGTAGCGCCTATGATAAATTTTGTAGTGCCCATGAAGACTGTTATAGCGCATGTTTCAAAAACCTGCAAATTGTAATTTGTAAGTTTAATATAGTTTAACTGAATCCGATGCAACCGCGGACAGTTAATAATTTTAAATTGGAAAGAACCAATCCTAGGGTAGACATTTCATTATTTCATTTTGGGACTAAAATGAACTCTATGTTTGTGTGAAGCAACATCTTCACTTAGCATAGTAAATTTTATTTTGGGCTTAAAATAAATCCTTGTTTGCTTTGTTTTTGGTGATAGGCCTATGCTCTCCCCTTAACTGGGTGATCAAAATGCCAAACTCACCTATTTCCTTTTATGCATTTTACAGCTTTATTAAAACCTTGTAGAGAGCCTGCTCTTGCGGGAAAAAGTACTCACCCAAGAGGAACGACTCAAGTGGGTTCAAGCCAAAGCCAGGCTATTCCACCCCACTCTAAAATTTAAACCAAAATTGGGGAAACCCTCTTTTGACGGTAGTGTGCATTGATAACCATCCCCAAAGCCTTTGTTCTAAAGGTAGGGAGGTCTCTCGAGGGAGTCTATCATTTTTGCACCGAACGGAAACCCTTACTACGAACCTAGTGTAGTATCTAACTTGTCAGTTTCCGAACATCATAATAATCACAGTGCAGGGGAGGGAAGAATCTACCCCCAAGATACTCACCATATAACTGCCAAGGATTGTTTTCTCAGGGGATCCGGTATCCACTTCCATCACTCTAAGTACACACCTGGAAAAGACAAAAACATGGGCGCCCTTTCAGGGGTGACACGGCTGTGTGAGTCAACGCAGTTCTAAGATGTGGGTTGTTGATTACTATGATGACCTACTTGAGAACTAAGAGTGGGTCTGTTTGAAATGATTATCATGTGTAAAACCTGTTAAAATAATTTTTGAAAAACATTTTGGTCATACACTTGATGTTTAGCATAGGACTTAAGACAACTATTCTACAACTTGTTTGATGTGTTTTCAATACACTAATTTAGATAAGATCATCCAACACTCACTATCACATTGATTACTCTCATGTTACGAGATTGGAAATCCACAACTTTTGTAAAGAAGTCCATTTTCAAAAGGATTAAAAAGCCAAAGAAACCCCTTAACCACAAGAAACTATTGAAGAAGAGACGATTCTTGTATCAAAGCCGAAAAGTTTTACTCAAATATAGAACTTTTCTTCATAAGTATCATGATTGTGTTAGAGGTCTTTTTGATGATTATGCTATAGAACCTTTGTACTCACAAGCTTACTTTCAAAGAAGAGCCCTTTCTCAAAGGCATAACCATAGTCAACGCATTCGTTTCTATTATATTCTCCAACTTGCAATTGAATATTCTACTCATCCAAATCAAATTTTGCAATAGAGAACTTAGATCACATTAGGCATTCATCACAAAATCCATCCTTTTACAAAGCTAAGATCAAACTTTATAAAGTGCAAAATCATCTTTTTCTTAATCTTTTGCTTAAATTCCCACCAACAGGATTTTTATCCTTTCAATTAGGGAACAACACAAGCTAAAGATTAGAACCTTTGTAAGTCATAGAATCTTCATTCTATCCTGACTTTCATATATATCATATAATTGCACTATTTCACTTTTTTGATCAAAAGTGAGTAGAATTTGGAACAAAACTTATGCCTGTCTTCACGAGATCTCAAAAACACATGGAAAAAGACGAGGGAGAAACCACTACAAGCAAAATGGGTGACCATACTGAGAAAGAAGAAGATACATTTAATGTTGACGAATTAACAGAAGAAAAGCTTCAAGAAGCAGAACAAGATCCCCAATTCCATACTCTTATGGAAAGGATTTTAGAACGAAACAAAGAAAGATATTTTCTTTCATTAGCTAATCAAGGAGCTAAGTTACCTCACAATTTTGACATAGAAGGGATTAAACAGAATCCTGAAACTCCTCCTACTGACTTTAGTGCCCTTACTCAACAAATAAAAGAATTACAAGGACAAATCAAAGAGATGCAAGGGGGTACAACAAAGAAATATGTTTTGGAAGACATATCTCCTTATCCATTCGATAGGAGTCTTCAAATGATCCCATTTCCAAAACATTGTGAAATCCCTAAATATGATAGATACAATGGAAAAACTGATCCCATTGACCATGTGAGGGATTTTCGGAATAGGAGTCTAGAATTCGCCTATGACGATACCTACTTAATGTGATTATTTCCATGAAGTCTAGGTGTACAATCCATGGAGTGGCTTTCTAAGATCACTCCACCCATCAAAACCTTTGAGGAGTTAATAAATCAGTTTGTAACACAATACGCCTACAACATTCAACACCCGATAACAATGCTTGATCTTTATAAAGTGAAACAAAAAGTAGGAGAACCCTTCACTACGTTCTTGCAAAGGTGGAGAAGGTTATTTGCACGATATTCCCGTCCTATTCCTAAAAAGGAAAAGATGGATATCTTCATTAATAGCCTAGATCAAGAATTAAGCTATAGGCTTAACCTTCATTGTCCTCATAACTTTGAAAAATTGATTGAAAATGCAATCACCATTGAAGGCGCTTTGGTTAAACGAGGGGTGATAAAACTTGATAATCCAAGTACATCAAACCAAAACAACAATGATAAAACAAGGTTTTGGAACATAAATAAAAATGTTGTCAATGATGGTATAGTAGATGCAAATAATCTACGAACAAGACCATCTGTCTTGAATCTATCAAGTGCTTCACGAACCAATCAACAAGGAAACACCAATCAACAAGGAAGCAACAAACAACAAGGACAAAACTCTAATCAAGAAAGCATGACCAATCAAAATACCAATCAAAATCATGGTAATTTCAATAGCAATCTTGGCAATACCCAAACATCAAATCCATCTAGACCTCCATTCTTTTCAAATCGACGGAATTTTACCACGTTGGGTCAATCTCTTGAGTCTGCTCTCAAGGAGCTTCTTGATAATAAGGTTATCACCTTACACCACAAAGAGATTATGAGCCACGAGTCAAACCACCATCGTGGAATGACTCATATTATTGCAATTATCATCAATGTAAGGGTCATAGAACGAATAATTGTCAAGCTTTAAAAAATCTAGTACAAGATTTAATTGACAATGGCACTATTACAATTGAAGGACATCATACCAATGACGATCATCAAGCATTCAAAGATCCTTTACCGAATTATCAAAAGGGGGAAACATCAGATGCAAAAGCCAAAAGCATACATAATGTTGAAGACAATATAATCCGTCACATCTATGTTGATGATCAACGGGTTAATGTTATCAAAATCAAGGGAAAACAAGAATATCAACAGGTTAATGTGACTATGAGAGGACAAGAAAAAGTTGTTCTAAAAGGAAGTTCATCTAAAGGAACTATTCCTTCTCCAAGTCAATATAATCTGGTTGATCAATTGAGAAAATATCAGCTCAAATCTCCATCCTTGAACTTCTCAAAATATCCCCCATACATAAGAATATTTTAGAAGAAGCTCTTGTAAACACAACTGTCGATACTGATCTAGATGTAAACAAATTTCAAGCCATGGTGGGACATTTGTCTTCCCCCACTTATCTTTCATTTTCCGACAAAGATGATGTCTCTATGACACATCCACATAATTCATCATTCTATCTTGAAGTCATGATCCATAAACACCGAATTAGACGTGTCTTAATAGATGGAAGAGCTGGTTTAAACATTTGTACTTTAAAGTTAATAAATGCCTTGGGAATTTCAAAAAATTATATTGATCCACGAAGGAAAATAACTATTAAGGCATATGATGATGAAGAAAGAGCTTCTAAAGGATTAATATTGCTGCCTATCAGAGTGGGACCTGTTGTGAAGAACACATTTTGTCAGGTTCTAGACCGGGATCTTTCCTATAACATACTTTTGGGTCGTCCATGGATTCACGATATGCAAGCAGTACCATCAACATATCATCAATGCATCAAGTTTCCATACGATGGACAGGAAATAACTATACAAGCTGATTACAATAGTACCCAAACTTGTTCAAATCTTCGAGCAACTCAAGATACCTTTGTGCCACACAATAGGGAGGCTCTTGTTGTTTCTTCTTCCAATCTACAAGTCCAATTGCAAGAGTTGACAAAGAATCTTGATACTAAGCTAAATTTTAAAGACAAAGGGGTAGGTGAATATTCACTATCTCTTTCTACCTTACCACCTTCTCCAAGGTCGCATGGGCAGCCAACCTTATCAAATCAAAAGATTGCAATAGCTTCTACATCCCAAGTTTCTGTGCCAAACACAAAGTTTGACGGAAAATTCATTAGAGCCAACACCACTGAAGAAGAAGCTGAAGATAGGGATATCCTAAATTGGTTATACAAAGATGAACATGAATCTCTCTTGCACGTTAAGTTTCCTACAGAACAATATGGTAAGGGGTACGCTATCATGCAGAAGATGGGCTATGAAGGAAATGGTCCTATAGGAAAGAGAAGAGAAGGAATTGTGGAACCAATTCAACCTATTTCAATACATCCAAGTGATAAAACAGGACTTGGATATGGGAAAGATAAAGAAGAATCTACTTCACAGCAAGCACAATCAACTCATGAAGGAGGATCAATGACAGATAAACCTCATGAATCAGTTTTCCAATTGCAGAATAGTTTAGATATTGATTCTAATGAATATGAATGGGACACCATTTATAATGATAAATTTTGGAGAGACAAACAAGTTGATACCATACATAAATATGCACCTGTTCTCATACAAGGAGAAGGTTCAAGGCCTCTACTTGATTATGTTTTACAAAGTGATCATGACTCAAGTGAGGACGATTCAGATTCTAATGAGATAGACAATCAACAGGAAAATACCATCATAGACTTTGTCTACCATGAAGATGATAGCCACATCATGACTTTGACAGTTCAAGACCTTACCCAACCTAATGATCCCATGCCTTTAGTTTATCCGGAACTTATTGATTGGGACATTGGTGCACCTATCCATATCCCTACATTCCATGATGATGAGGACATTATAAATTTCCTTTGCTCCTCTAATGAAGAAAACGATTGGTTCATCCAAGAATTTCATACTCATGATTTTGATAAGGAGAGTGTCAAGTCTCTTAGCTACAAAATAAATGAAATAAAAGATGGATCTATTGGTGAAAACCGAAAAAGGGCAGTGATAAATCACAACAAGAGAAAAATAAAGAGCGAATCCAACAATGAAAACCTTTCTGAGGCACTGAAGGATGAGAAACTTGACACTCTTCCCAAGTATTATCACGAAAGATCTTCTATTTTGATAGAACCAACAGAATCAATTAACATAAGTATAGCAAAGCAACCAAAAATTTTGCAAATTGCAGCATCATTGACAGTTGAAGAAGTTCTGAAATTCATGGAATTCTTGAAGGAGAATCAAATCAACTTTGCTTGGTCATATGTTGATATGCTAGGGCTAGAACCTAATCTGATAATGCATCATTTATCTATTAAAGCAGGGGAAAAACCTGTGAAGCAAAAGCTTAGAAAGATGCATCCACATGTTGCATTATTGGTCAAAGAAGAATTAAAGAAGCTTTTGGATGTTGGATTCATTCGAACTATTGATTATGCAGAATGGATTTCTAATATTGTACCTATTTCAAAGCCAGATGGAAGGATCAGAGTTTGTACAGATTTCAGAGATTTGAATAAGGCTTGTCCCAAAGATGACTTTCCTTTGCCAAACATAGATATGATTGTTGATTTAACTGTTGGCCATGCAATGTATTCATTAATGGATGGATTTTTGGGATACAACCAGATAAAGATTGCACCAAAGGATCAAGATAAAATAGCGTTCACATGCCCTTGGGGTACCTATTGCTGGAATGTAATGCCATTTGGGTTAAAGAATGCCGAAGCTACTTATCAAAGAGCAATGACAACAATTTTTCATGATATGATGCACACATTCATGGAAGACTATGTTGATGATTTACTTGCCAAATCTTACACACGAGAAGGACATCTAGAAATCTTGTCAAAAATCTTTACCAGAATGGAGAAGTTCAATGTTCGTTTCAATCCAAAGAAATGTGTCTTCGGCGTTACATCTGGAAAACTCCTAGGATACATTGTTTTAGAAAAGGGCATAGAGGTTGATCCAGAAAAAGTACAAGCTATAATGTACATGCTGCCACCACGAAATATCAGTTAGCTTCGATCATTGCAAGGGAGACTATAGTCCATCAGGCGGTTTATAGCTCAATTGGCAGACAAAAGCTTGCCATTTACACATTTATTGCATAAAAATGTTCCATTCAAATGGGAAGACAAATGTGAAGTAGCATTCAATCAGATCAAGCAATATCTTATGCACCCACCAGTTTTAATTCCACCTATTCCAGGAGAGTCACTCATACTCTATATTTCAGCCACAGAAGTATCCTTGGGAGCATTATTAGCACAAGAAGATTCTACAGGTAAAGAAAGGGCCATATACTATATCAGCAGAACTTTAACAAGTCATGAATTAAACTACAGTTTCATTGAAAAATTTTGCCTTGCAGTGGTGTTTGCTTCTCAAAAGTTGCGACACTATATGTTGGCTCATACAGTTAAGCTGATAACCAATATTGATCCATTGAAATACCTATTAAGCAGAGCTACTTTAACAGGGAGACTTGCAAAATGGGTAATGATCTTAAGTGAGTTTGACATTCATTATGTAGATTGAAAAGCTATTAAAGGACAGGTCATCGCAGATCAGTTGGTTGAAGCACCTTTACAAGAAGAAAATCCAATGCACATTGAGTTTTCTGATGCAGATGTCTTCACAACAATGATTCAGAAATCATGGACATTGTACTTTGATGGATCTTATACATAATATGGCTCGGGGGCAGGGATTCTCTTTATTACACCTGAAGGACATACCATTTCACAATCATATTGATTGATGTTTCCTTGCACAAATAACATAGCTGAATATGAGGCATTGTTCATAGAATTGAAAATAGCATTGGAATGGCGAATTACAGAGCTGCAAGTCTACAATGATTCACAACTTGTCATTAATCAAATTAATGATGATTATCAAACTAAAGATGATAAGTTGCTACCTTACAAGAACATGGTGGATGATTATGAAAAGTATTTTGTGTCAATCAAGTTTTCACAAATCTCAAGGATTGATAATAAAGTTGCGGACACAATGGCTACCATTGCTTCCTTATTACAACTATCAAAAGATCAAACCAAGTATGAATTCTTGGTGGAACAATTGTTTTCTCCCACCTATGATAATCCTGAGACCCAAGTCATATGTCATTTAACCAGTTCTGATTCACTTTTATATGGCAAGAATTATACCTATTTGAAAGATAACATCTTACCTCTGGATTTATCCTGCAACCAAAAAAGGAACTTCATACACCAATCATCCTGTTATACCTTAATTGCCGATATCCTTTACCGATGCGGTCTTGATGGTACACTCCTTAGATGTCTTAAACGTGATGAATCTGAAAAAACCTTACAAGAGGTTCATGGTGGTATTTGTGGAACTCATTCGAGTGGTTTGACCTTAGCCAAGAAGCTTGTCAGAATGGGATACTATTGGCCTACCATGGAGAAAGATTCTTTTACTTTTGTCAAGAAGTGTTCTAAATGCCAGATCCACGGGAATCTTATTCATGCACCTGCACAGGAACTGCAACTTTTCACTTCGACATGGCCTTTTTCTCAGTGGGGATTAGATCTTGTTGGAAAAATTCATCCTTCATCATCAAATGGGCATAAATTCATCATCACAGCTATGGAGTATTTTACAAAATGGATTGAAGTTGTTCCTTTGACAACAGTGACTGGTAAACAAATATCTTCATTTATCCTGAATTATATCATTTGCCGATATGGAATTCCTAATTCTCTCATCACTGATAATGGAAGGCCTTTCAAGAATCAAGATGTGGATGAACTTTGTGAAAGATTTCACATCCAACATAGGTTCTCTACACCTTACTATCCACAGGGTAATGGTCAAGCAGAAGCTTCCAACAAAACAATCTTGAAGAAGACAGTAAATGATGCCGGTCGTGATTGGCATGTCCAATTAAATCCAAATTTGTGGGCATACAGAACCAGCATTCGCACACCAACAGGAGCTACACCATATGCCTTGGTCTATGGAGCAGAAGCAATCTTACCACTAAAGGTTGAAATACCTTTGCTTAGGGTCTCACTCAAGGGATTGATAAGTGATGAGGACTACAGAGTATCTCGCCTCCAAGAGTTAGAACTGTTAGATGAAAGACATCAACATGCAGCTGATCATTTGAAGGGTTATCAACAGATTATGTCTCATAGTTATAATCATAGAGTTAAACCACAGACATTTCAAGTAGGTGACTTAGTCTTGAAAGAAAATCCACGTAATCAGCAAGACAGAGAAAAGAAAGGGAAATTTGAACCTAACTGACTTGGTCCATTTGTTATTATTGCAGCATATGGTTCTGGTGCATATCAGTTATCAACGTCAGAAGGGGACCTATTTGAAAAGCCGATCAATAGCATTCATTTGAAAAAATTCTATGTCTGAATCATAAAAAATCCAAAAAAATCCAAAAAAAAAAATCATAAAAAGTTTTGAATTTTTTTTTTAAAAAATCAGAAAAATCTTTAAAAAAGTGCAATAAAAACAAGTGGTGAAAACATGGCAAACATGCGTAACTTGTGATCAAAATAGGCTCCTCTATCTATTAGTTTATATCTTGCATTCACTTTAGGCATCATCCATTCATATTTATCATCTGTATATATCTTTCATATCCATATCATATGACAGGGATCCTTATGTTTCATCGTGGCTTGATGAAATCTATATATATCTTTCATCCTTAGGTTATGTTTACATTGGGGGAAAAACGCAGAAACATAGACTGAACAAGAGAGGGGCAATAAGCTTTTCGAACATCGCAAACAGACACAAAAATGATTTGTCAAAACACAACAAACATGGCTGCATCAAATCAACTACGACATACTTATTCAATGCCAATGGAAATCGAAATCACATGATCCAAACAAACATGAAAGCATAATATCAATGATGATAAACAAGATTGGATGATCTTAATCTGAATAAATGTTTGAAATACTTTAAGCAAAGTTTGAATGGTTGTTTGATTTTTCTATCATATCTCTAGAGTAATTCGATGATGTATTGAACTAAAAAAGCAAGGAAGGAGTATGATTTTTCTTTGTCTGTTGTTTGCGAGGAAATCATTAGTACTATGCAAATTGGTCGCGAGACATGCTCTACTACGTATCATGGATGACATTTCAGAATTTGCATGGGAAACAGGTTAACTCTTGTCTGTTTATGCAAGCAATACTCAGGTCATCTCGGTTCAATTATACCTAGATGCTTGTATTAACTTGTTATATCAAAAATTATGAAAGCAATACTCAGGTCATCACTGGTGCTAACATACCCTTTGATGCTTATATTAACTTTCAACATTTCAATGCTCTATGATGATACAAAAAGCACAAATAAGCTCTCCAAATAGCAATATTGTATGGATATCCTGCATGGTTAGTATATATTGCATTCATGTTAGAATCTCCATTTTGCATTCATAGATTTCCCAAAAAGTTGGCAAAGTATCAAATGGTTCATATCTTTTCACATACATGACTGAGTATATTTTGACATTCACAAAAACATCATTTCATACATTTTTCATCAAAAAATCATAAAACTAAAGCATACATCATAAGCATTCATAAATATGAGAAACCATCATATCATAACACATCATGCATATAGCAAATAGACGCATTTATTTCATCATAAATCATCGCTGCATTTCATATATCTCAAAAATGAATGTCAAAATGTACAAGGATGTCAACTACATATGATATAACATCATCAAAAAATAAGATCATCTCAGCGTGTGTACAAATGTCTTCACAGAGTATCATAAAAACATCGTGTACAATGCACTAGGCAGTGCTATCCTCTGATGGAGCTGGTCTGGGACCTGTACCACCTGCACCTGATGGACCTGCTCTGCCTGTCCCTGATGGCCCTCCTGGAGGTAATGGCTGTGTCACACCCCTACTGGTAGTCCGAGAGCGACTATGAGTAGACTGTGACTGGGTATAACTCTCCCTCCGCTCAGGTGGAACAACATCATGATATCTAGTCCTGTAAAACTCAGCCTCCCGAGTGGCTATCGTCACCTCTCTCATCATGTCACTAGGCAGGGTGCTAGCTGCTACTCTCTGTAGACTATCCGCCAAAGCAATGGCCTGCTCACCCCGCTGTCTGGTTGTATCCCTCTCAGTCGTAACTGAAGCCAACCATCCCTGAAGCTGTGTGATCAAAGTCTGTGCCTGTGCTAGCTGACTCTGTAAGCTCTGCACTTTACTCTGAAGAGAGGATATCTGACCTGATATCGCTGGATCTACTGAAGGAGAGGGATCTGTGTGTCTCATCCGTGGTCCACCTCTACCACCTCTCCTGCCACCTCTCCTGCTACCTCTACCACCACCCCTACCACCACCACCCCTACCTCCACCCTCCTCATCATCATCTCCCTCTAAATCATCATCTCCTCCACTCTCATCATCATCCCCTCCCTCTGAATCATCACCCTCTGAAGTTGAATCTCTCTGTCGTCGTCTCTGTGCAGCAACAGGAGCAATAGGCTCATCAGGATCAAACATACATGGTGTCGGATGCTCTAATACATACTGGCTATACTTTGGCGTCATCCCTACGTCAAGGACATCAACTCGGTAATCCCACATCACCACTCCTAAACTGATGAACTCTTCCACTGCTGCCTCATACGAAATCTGTGGACCCCATACTGCAAGCTCTGGCTGTCACCGTGCATAAATGGCAGAACCCATCGGCATACCCTGAATCCGTCCAAACTGTCGACATACTCGTCTAGCAAGAAATCTCTTAATAATCCACGGAGTACGCCCAATCAGGAATCTAGACGTACACACATAGGGCATCTCCCTCGCATCCTCTGGCCATGCCTCATAATCTAAATATGGTCGCCAACATACTGTATCCAGCTCATCTAAGAGACGCTGCCAATGCTCCAGTTTGCCCAGTCTCGACTGCGCAATAATATCAGCATATCTCCATTTGTATGATCGACCAGCTGGTCGTTGTCCTCGTGTCAATGGTCACAAAACAACAAAGTGCTCCCATGCCCATATCTATAATAATGAGCAACCAACAGCAAAATTTTGGCCTCTACCATATACAATATGATGTAACTCATCATATAAGTGAGCAAGCATGCATGTCCCCCACACATACCGTGTCCCCTGCATCACCATACTCTATAGCACATGACCCCACCCAACTGCGAACCCCTTCGACCTATGGTCGGGGCACAAAACACCTCCAATAAATCTTGCAAGTACAGATGGTAAAGGTGGATATGTATCTGTCATCTCGGCCCATGGGATGAAATATCCGGCAATCTGATCATCTCTAAAAATCCTCCTCAAAGCATCAGTGCCTCCGGCCTCTCGGCTATCGAACACCACTATCTCTCCCATCACCGAGATCCTCAAGATGCAATATACGTCCTCAGGGGTCACTGTAATCTCTCTGGTCGGTAAATGAAATGTGTTGGTGTCACTATGCCACCACTCTGCGAGTGCTGTCAATAAAGCCCTATTGAGGCGAACCTCAAGCATGTCAAGCAATGAACTCAATCCACAAGCATCAATCACATCTCAATCTGACTGTAACAGATGTGGAATCAAACCCCATGTACTCGGGAATGCCTCCTATGACTGCAAAACGCCCAATCTCTCCTGTTGACATATAATCAAAGCAAAATCAATATCAAATCATCATGACTTATAAATCAAATCCGAACATCAAACTATTTTTTTTCCATTTTCATGAAAGCAGATAATCAAACTCACGTTTGTTTTTAACAACCTTAGAAACAAACAAATCAATCAAACTATTTGTTTTCCATTTTCATGAAAGCAGATAATCAAACTCACGTTTGTTTTTAACAACCTTAGAAACAAACAAATCAATCAAACTATTTGTTTTCCATTTTCATGAAAGAAGATAATCAAACTCGCGTTTGTTTTTAACAACCTTAGAAACAAACAAATCAATCAAACTATTTGTTTTTCATTTTCATGAAAGCAAATAATCAAACTTATGTTTGTTTTTAACAACTTTATAAGCAAACTTATCAGTCTTATTTGTTTTTAACAACTTTAAAAGCAAATTTATCAGCTATTATTTGTTTTTCCAACAATTTTGGGAACAGATTTATTTATCACAAACAACATCCAATCATAGGCGCTATGAAAATGGTCAAGGGCGCTACAGAATTCATCATCAGTGCTACAAAATCATAGGCGCTACATAAAACATCATAGGCGCTACGCTTTTTATTAAGGGCGCTATTCTATCAAATGCGCTACAAAAATGATTAAGAGCGCTGCAAAATCTATCAAATGCGCTACGGAATCAAATGCGCTACGAAACTTATCATAGGCGCTACGAAAACACTTAAGGGCGCTAAAACACAAAATTCTACAATCAAAACATCAAAAAACGTGCAACAAACGGAAAATTTCCAAAAGTAGGAGTTTCACGGGGTGCATACCAGGGGTCCACAGTGTGCCGGCCGCTGATGTCGTCGGATGCGCTCGAAACGGTGTTGGTGAATCGGAAGTGCCATAATTATCAAACCAGAGCTCAAAATTTACAAATTTTACTAGGTTAAAATGGAAAATGACATTTTTAACCTATTTAAGGGTGAAATTGTTGGATTTTAACACATTTTATCACAGCAGGGGCAATTTTAGTCATTAATTTTCATTTCACATCTTTTCGGGTCTATTTCTTCATATCGTTATTTTCGAACAATGAATCGACATCTTCAAAATCATAAAAATTAAAAAAATTCACAAAAAAATTCAAAATATTATCGATTCATCGTTCAAAGGGGCATATACCTATCAACATTTGACAGTCAACATCTGGGGGCAAATTTTAAAATTCTTTGAACCAATGCATAAAACACATCACTTCAAATATGGGCAAAATGTATCCACCTAAAAATAGTCACATCACATAGTCTGGTAATTAATTAAATATTTTTAATATTTAATTAAATCTTCGAATTTCATCTGCGTATAAATAAATTTAAATAATTTATTTATATTTGTTCATTCTTTCATTTCGATTAAATAAATAAGTTTATTTAATCATCTTTTCGTATTCATTTCTTAATTAATTAAATAAACATTATGATTTATTTATATTAATTATCAATAATCTTGGCTTGAATATTTTATTCAAATAAAGATTAAATATTTATTTCTTCTAAATAAATTCTTCTAATAACCATTCACAATTAAATATTTCTAAATATTTAATTAAATTCTTCTAAAATCCATTCATAATTAAATATTCAAAATATTTAATTAAATTTTTTTAAAGTCACATTATAATTAAATATTCCAAAATATTTAATTTAATCTTCCATAGTTTTAAAATCAAAAATCAAACTCAATAAATGAAATTATTTATTTAATTTGGGAATTATCTTCAACAGCCGTGAAGCAAACTGCTGAAACAGAAAAATTAAATTCCTCTGTTTCTGTGCAGGCTTGTTCCAATGGGTTAAAGGCAGGCATCCATCCTTCTCTCCAACCTCCCAACCTCTTCCATTTTCTTCTCAACCTCTCCATCTCTCACCATTCAAACTTACCAGACAACCTCACAGCTGTTGATTCTTGCCAGCCAGGATTGTGCCTGCAAAAAGCTATAAATAAGACTGCCAGGTCTTTGAAATCATATAGAAACTTTCAGCAGGAAAATTATAGCCAAATTACAATAGCATAAGCCTTTTTTATTCACAGTATTCTCATTTCATAAGCATAGTGTAGAATCATGGCATATCATAGCATATCCATAACATTTTCCATTTACAGCCCCTATATATAATCCATAGCCTCTGTGCATATCCGTCAACATTCTCACCTTCATTAGCATACAGCATATAGGATAGAATTTTTTTTGCATACTCATTCTGCAGACTGCCATTTGGAGAAGCCAAACTTACATAATTTGAAAATGGCAGCTTCGAACAAATCTCTGAAGATAGAAAAAGATGGAACGCTTCTGAAGAATTTTTGTTTTATTTTAATTTCACTTCAATTTCTTTAGTTTAAAGTTCTATCAATTGTGTTTATTGTTTTCAATTTGATTACAAATCTAACATACACACCTCTTAGCAATGTAATTCCTCTTGCAAACTTCGTGAGAAGCATCCTATTCTTACATATTTTTTTTTTCAATCTACTTAAAAAGTAGAAATCAAATGGCAAATTTCACGGATGTTATAACCCTTGTTTTGTCTCGAACTTCTATGCAGTCCTTATCTATCAAGAAAATTGTTCATTAAATTATGCTAATTAGTTTTGCAAAAAGCCATGGTCATTATACACAAAAAATAAAACCCCCCAATATGTAATACCAAATTTCTCTCAAATTTAACAGAATTTTGGGCTGGAGGTGTATTCAACTTAATGAATGTGACTTAAAAATGAGGCAATAAAACAATCTTTCAAGATAAACATATCACTTTAAGCAGTATAAATGCTTCTAGTTTTAACTGTGTATACCTTGACTTAAAAATGAGGCAATAAAACAATCTTTCAAGATAAACATATCATGTTTAAGTAGTATAAATGCTTCTGGTTTTAACTGAAGATAAATATATCGCGTTAGGTATTCAATGTATTTTATTTCCTATAATAAAAATTGGCATGCACTGACATAATCCTCACAATCATTCAAAAGATATTCTTCCAACTGTTGGTCGACTAGTTGCACTTTGAATTTATTTCATGGATTTGATGGCTTATGTAATACATTGTTCAATCTTTTCATGGGATTGCAAACCGTGATTGGCATCTCACAATTTCATTTTTATGCTTCTCCCCTCAAGTTGGATATGCCTAAAATTAATCCCACATTGATTTTTGTTGTGCGCCGTGACTTAATCCTTTGATTTCTTGCATAGGCTTGTAGGAATTCATCAAGTTGCTCCCTTGATTGTTGTCGATATTCATTCCAATGGTTGTCAAGAGCCGTTTTGAAATTATTCTGAGTCACCTCTAGGATGCGCCCTTAAACTTCTAACCGCTACTTTTCTCTTGATTTGTTGTAGATTGTTGATGCGCATGTGTTTGATTAGTAGGGCATACTCGAGTTATAGATGGTCATCTCCATGATATATTCAGCATCAAACGGAATTGCTTCCATATTAGAGATATTAGATTTCCACAGTCCATGATGATAAGAGTGTTTTTTTCTGGATTTCACTGTATGCAGTTTATTTGCATCAAAGTTTCTGATTACACTCCGTGAGCCAGCATCAGGATGAGAAAGAGCTGTAAGAGCAAAATAAACTGCACAATTAAATCCAGAGAAAAAATTCCCTCTTAATTGCTTTCATAGTCAATCCTCTGCTTTCCCTCATAAATTCCATTTCCAGCAATATTTTCTCTCAATGGCTTCTCTAGATCTATGTTAAAACATTCCCTAGCTTGGTAAGGACTCGTAGATTAGTTGGTAAACTCAGGTGGCTGTGATGTATTCTTG
This sequence comes from Sequoia sempervirens, assembly GCA_007258455.2. Taxonomy (NCBI): domain Eukaryota; kingdom Viridiplantae; phylum Streptophyta; class Pinopsida; order Cupressales; family Cupressaceae; genus Sequoia; species Sequoia sempervirens. Next base: position 495,075,058 of record VDFB02270651.1, read on the forward strand.
ATTAGTGACCCCTCTCTTCCCCAGTAATGGTTCCTGCTAATCGTCACTTGGGAGTAAAAGGAGCTAAATCCACACTAGGGCAGTACTTGGTAGATTCTTAATGGGATTGAAAAATGGTTACCATGGTCTAATAAAAGCCCAGATTTTTTCAGAAACTATGGGCCACCTTGTAAGACATGGTTTTTTTTCTGCCCTGAAGAGAAGATTGCAATGAAATAGCCCTTTGGCATCCTGAAGATGCCCACTTAACCTGTCAGCTGCCAGTTCTGTACCCAGGTTCTGAGAGTTTTGGGACCTGATAAGACTCCCATAAGCCTGGTATCGTCTTCTCTTGGAACACTTGCAACTCTTATTTTCTATCAGTATCCATAGAGAAATTGACCCAAAAAGGGTCGTAAAAACCATTTTGGATGGAAAAGATGGCCTGATGACTGCCTTCGTTGCATTGTGTTGGATTGAATTGCAGCAAGCCATCCTTCCAGACTTTGGTCATTTCCTTGGAGAAAGTCCATCTCAAGTTTAATTGGACAGGTGTACAGAGGGAGATTTTGAGAAGGCAGCTGACCTCTCAATGCGGGTGGTCTCACAACCAATCAACCTTTGGCTGCTAGGGGCAGAAGATTATTTTATTGAAACGAACAAGATTGGAGAAACAATAATAAAATAGTTAAAAATAAATTTGGTTACCTTTGAAATGCAAAAGGTAGAATTGCAAACACACCACATAAAGCACAAGATCTGAAGCTGATCATAACATTAAATGCAAAAACTAATCATTTTCTATTCTGATTACATATATGTAAAAACAAGGGCTGGATACCACTCTGTTTTCGCATGCCTACCCACAATAACCAATAATGTCAATAACAAACAATTAAAACTACAATAGTGAATGGAAGAAACACTGCTTTGGATGTATCATGTATGGTTAAGCCATAAGCCTAAGAAGCTTTACCAGTGGGCACATAGGAGAGATAAGAAAATTGAGAGAGGTGAAGTCAATGCTTTGAAGCAAGTTGTTCAGTCTTCCACTGAGTGGAGTACCTTGATTTCATGGATTGTATAGTAAGCTGTCTCTTTCCAAACCCTGTGACTGATTTCTGCTTGTGTATCGGTCAGTTTTCCTGGGGTATAAAATTAGTGACAACTCAAGCAAACACTGTTTAACTATTTTCAGAATTCTGACTTCTTTTACATTTATCTATCTGATGCAAAACTGCTAGGAACATTTGGACCCATGGGTCTCTCCAATCTTCAGTATTTGAGCATTGGCTTTTGCCTCACTGTTTCTGTTTAAACACGCTTAGCAGGTTTTGTTTAGATGATTTTCTAGCTTACAACCATACTTGCTTACCAACATGCCATAGCAGATCTCATTTACACTTTTTACTACCAATGGAAACATACTCTCTGATGGAATTTTACAATAAAGAAAGAGTAACACAATACTGAGTGGATGTTATGTGATCTCAATATACAAATTTGAAATTTATGATAATCCTTGAAACTAGATACCACAGCAATGAATAAAAGACAACTGGCAGAACAATAGCAGCCTACTCATACAAGAATAAGTTGCAGCTACTGTAATTAAAGATAAAGATGAAAACTTGCAAATCAAATGTTACACGAAATAGGAGAATCAAAAAAACAATAATGTATAGGCTATATAAACACATTACACAAAGACTGCCTATCAAGTTTTTAAAAGCTCGGTCAAAACATGGTACATGAAAAACATGTATAAATTTCCCAAACTCAAAAAAGAATAGACATACACTTTGAGAATATAACTCTTTTAAGTGAATACAAAAAACTCTTTAAGACTTGCTCTGAGTTGATTCAGATCAAAAAGTATTAAGGAAATGCCTAGCAATCTGAAGATAAATGATTCATCTAGAGTGCCCTTTGAGGTCTAAATTGGTGCAAATGGGCAACTTTCCTTGGAAAAATGTTTGAGATTTTTGCAGCCATGTCAACCTAACTGAATGTTTCCATACTAGAAAAATTATTATAAAGATATACAGTGATTTTACCATGAAACATCTTCCCTAATTCCCTTTTAGAGTATACAGCCCTTGAAACATGTCAGCATGGAATATAATCAATGGCTGTTAGAATCAGTTTCTACATTAAAAGTGAATGTGTACCAAAGGGTACATCTTTTCCTTCTATGGCACTGGGCTACTCGCACTTTATTGAACGGTATATGTGGCGGACAAAGAGCAAAGATGCACGGAAACCAACAGTTCCAAGCATTAGTAAGAATCCATAGCATATGCAAGCCATGTAACCAAAGAAAAAAGATGTCTGCATGAAGCCAGTCATATCCGATCGTGCAAAATAATAGTAGAAGCAGTAGCCAAAAATGAAAACACCAGTTGATCCTCCACATAAGACAGACCTGTATCAAAACTCATGAAGTGTTTCAGTTAGATTACTTGAAAGTTGGAACATCAAAAGCTTAAATCAATTGAAAGTTGAAACAGGGCATGGAAACTCTGATATTGTAAAAGAGAAATACAGTAAAAGAGAAAGTTGGAGGCACAGTACTAACCTCCACCACCACTCATGGTCTTCAACAGCAAGCTGAAAGTATGTAAGGGCAATAGTGATAAATGCCGTTACAATAATAAGAATAATGAAAACAATGAAGAGGATGCTATAGATTGTGTAAATCTTGTGACCCCATAAGCTTGCAAAAATGTAGTAAAGCTCAATATATATGGCACTGAATGGCAAGAAGCCTGCCATTGCCATCTGGGGAACTGTCCCTCGGTACCATGGTAATGGGGGAATCTCTCGGGGATACTTTGTGGTTCGACAAGGAGCTTGAAACTCAGTCTTACTGTTCTTCCCAGCAATGCCCCCCAAGACAAGTAAAGGAGAGGTGACAAGTGTCCAGATAAGGAGAATCACAAGAATTGTTCCAAATGGCAATGCAGCAGTGGCATGGTAGGCTATAGCAACTGTGTTCAAGAAGCAAAATGTTAAGAATAAAGGCCCACAAAAAAGACAACCTGTCAATAACAGATTCCGTACCTGCCAAGAGGAATATTTAAGACGTTAAAATTTTAAGTATACAAACACATGTCATGAATTACAAAATCATTAACAATTAAATAAAATCTATGTAAATACCCAATTTTTTCCTTCAAGTTGGCAATAGAAGGAAGCCGCTGTGTATCCTGCAATGCCAGATGTAAGAGCATATATAACAACCAGTGCAGTATAGAGGGCACCCCTGTTATACGGATAGAAAACACCCACCAATGCAAGCATAAAGATGAAGATAGCACTGCGATAAACATATAAAGCAATTTACATCAGAACTTTAAAAAATAAAAATGTTGAAAGCAGAATTATTTTACATCAGAAAAAAAAAAAAATTAAAAATTAAAAATTACTGTTTACAAATATTGTACTCCATTGTACCCAAAAAAGCTGAAATAAATGAAGTTTGGAGCAATACTCATCATCATAATTAAAACTTTTATCTCTGTATAATTGCTAAAGGGAACAAGTTCTAATATGACACATACAGTGCCAGTAGCTGAGTGCCAGAGCCCAAAACAGCGCAAAACAGAGACTTTTGTGGAGGGTATCTGAAAACATCTCCATGGATGTATTTCCATCCTGTCTCCTCTTGATCGTCAGCTGTTTCTTCATCATGGGAGTATCTTCCAATTATCAAAAGCAAAAGGAATGTTAGCAAACAGAAAAAAACTTGCATGGATCAGTCTCCAACTAAACCAAGGCTCCTAATCCCTACTTAACAAACAAACAGACATCATTGTTTAGATGTAGCAGTAGGGACCCTTACTTGACAAAATCATTCTTCAGAACGCGCATGAGTATTGTTGCTAGAAATCCTGTTAGAAGAAGTACTGTAACACAAGAATTGATGATAGAAAACCAATGGATTTCCAAATGCTGAGGCAAAGATGAAGACTTTGAATATTTCTCCATCCGTTGGTCGAAAGGAACATCAGTTTCTGTCCACTTCACAGAGTACATGTATTCAACTTCAATCGCCTCATCTTTGGTGATATCAACACTGAATCTTGGATCGGTGCGCACATTGATTTCAATGACATGATCTTTGTTGTATAGGATTTCAAAATGGACATGTGTATAAAGTAAATATTTAGGCCCCTTCTGATCAGGCTTCATATCCTTGTCAAACTTTCCAATGAAGCCCCAAATTGGTAGATCATCATAATACATCTGAAAATAATAATCATTCTTAACAGCTTCCCTAAACTTCACCAAATCCTCCCTTGTCAACTTCTTTCTGCAAAGTACCTCGGACTCCTTGTTGACTTTAAAGTCAAGCTTATATGGAGCATCAACCATACGATCACCATTCAAGACTTCTCCTAGATCTTCCCTCTTCTCAGTCATATGGGCTGCAATTTTGACTCAGTGCAGAAAATCACCTCTTCATCAAAATCATTTCAAGTAACAACTCAAAGCATAAAAAAGAAGTACAAATTCAAAAAGAAACAATGCTCGAAAATAAATGAGAAAAAAACTGTATTGTACAAACCTGGTTGACAAAATGGTAAGTCAAAATAGCGATATGTTTCACTGTAAAACAATCAAAAGTGTCAAGATAAACCAAATTCCAAATATGTTCATGTAAACTGTGAACCATTAAGTTACAGCAGCATTCATTTTTCAAATAGGAGATAAGACAAAAGGAAAACTTTAAGAAAGTTAGAAACACTCGAAAATAGAGTGTAGAATACTTGCCAAATCTTACATTTTGGTGAATAAAAATTTTAAATATTGAAATTTATTAAGAATTAAATAATTTAAGACTAATGCTCATGAAATTTGGCAAATGTAATCAATTTACGTAATTTACCATAAAAAGGTTTGATTAGTTTTTTAGGTAAATTTTAAGAATGGGTGAATATGATTTGCAAATAGTCATCTACACTCTGCCAATTGGCAGAAAACAATCCATAGAACCTTGGTAAAATTCGTCAAAAAAACTCATTTGCGTTGATTGATTATGACATTACAACTTCAATCCCTTTCAAATTATCACAATTAAGAACACCATACTAATACCAAACCCTGAAAGCAAAGCAGGTATAGTAGTTAAAAATGGTGACCTCAATCATGTAGAAGAGCAACCATAAAGGAGTTGGCTTCTAAAATAACGAGAACATAACCTAGTTACAAGGACTAAAACTGATTTATGTTGGAAAAAGATAGCTACAGTTCAATTGTAGAGAAGACCAACTAGATGTCAATATTTTTATGAACACCAAACTAGAAGCAATCATTGAAGTAAATATGCATATACAATAATGCTGACCCTACTAGAGAGTGGTAATTAGCCCTTCGAATATAACTTCCACAGGATGGCTATTTTGTGCCCAACACAATAGCACCCTATAAACTATTATTCCTTTAGGGTTTAGATACTTTTTTTTATCACGCAAACCCTTTTTCGTCAGCTGGAAAGAATATTCTGCAATTGTACAACACTTAACCAACACATAGTTGCAGGACAGAAAGCATATGCCTATCTCGCTTCAACCTGGGCCATCATGGCTGCAAGCACTCCAACTTACTACTACAAAACAACCTAGAGGACTAGAGCTTGAGTACATTACACATGTCAAACAGGAAAATATTAAGTTCTGACACAGCTAGACAGAGAGAAGCACCAAATGAGACCAGACCATCTTCAAGAATAAAACCACATAAACAATGGAAATAAAATGTTTGAAATGGTCATATATGTATAATTGTATATCACCATAAACATCTTCAAAAAATTATACACTGTGACATAATAAACTATCTCAGATATCTTAAATACGGATATCTGTTAATGCTGAGAGGTATCAACCTTGAGCTGCCTATCTTATATGGAAATGGTTTGAAGAGAGATTTGAAAATGAACTATTATAGTATTTTTTACTCGTCATAACTAATTATTTAGTTACCAACTATTCTTACCTTTATATTTTGTATGACATGGGAATGAAATTATATTTTGATTCACATTTTCTGCATGTATGCCGAAAAGCTAATCAAAATTAGTTTCTTGTATTGCTTACAGAAATAATTTGAGGTTGTTGGTGGTTATTTTTATTGACCGTACAACTATAAATATTGTAAAAATTACACTCTTACTAAAGCTCCATATCCAATGAAAATAGGTTTAAGTAAATGTCAGCTCTTCCATATGTGACAAATTTTCATCCACCTAAAAGAATGACACCTTGCAGCCTTCACCCTCCCCCAACTCACTATAGAGCATCTCATGACTTAACCATATATTAACAGACATAATTCTTCCACAATCCATTGTAATGAGTTAGGAAGAGCTTCTGGATATAAGTGTGTATTGTTTTTTAGCTTTAACTTTTCAGATCACGCTCCATGATTCTGGATGAAGAAAAGGAACTGTTGATGTTAAAAGCTAATACAGAATCATATCCAGAAGCTCTTTCTCAACTCATAATTATACATTATTCCTCTCCCTAGTAACAAACTTACAGGTGCTTGTGTGCTAAGCAGGTCACCTTGCCTTGTAATTATTATCATCATAAATTAGAAATTTCAAATAATTTCGTAATGTCATTTATATAATGACTAATAATGAATATGAGATGCAAAGGTCAAATCCCACAACGAAAACACCATTCACCCTACATTTTTATTGATCTATGGAACAGTTAAGTTGTAACGTAAGAAAAAGAGATGTAAAGCATATTGGAAGGAAATTATAAACTAGGGGATGATCTAAGTGTGTTTAAATTAAATCTATTTCACCAAAACAGCCAAAAATCTAGGCCTACCCCGGTACGATTCATCCAATGCCAAGTTTTTTGCACACATTTGTTCGGAATCATTCATGTGCATACCCAGGCAATTCCAACTATGTCAAGGTGATTCCAATGGTGGGTGACAATTTCAGTTCATTTTGTTTAACATTTGACCATTAAAATCGTGCCCTAAACTCTAAACCAACTGCCATTTTGTTTTGTTTGACAAGTAACATGGAACAAGAAAACACCACATTTTGTTTGACAAGTGGCACCACAATAAGATTCACAGTCACCAGAGTAAGCAGCACCACAAATTTCCTCTGATTCTGCAGCCATTTTCACTTTTTGAGAAGTTGGATAACCAGCATACTTTTACTGCAAGTAGGCGTGGGGCTGCTTGTGTTTCTTCTGGTCAACCTACATCATCTAATGTCAATGATGATGATGATTATGGTCTTGATAACGACCCATTTGATGCTCATTACCCATTGTATTATTTTAATATTACAATGAATATCTATAATGGCATTCAAGTTTGACAAATTTATATCGAATTAGTATACAATATTTCAAATTTGTAATATTTATGGTAGTTTTGTTTAGCATATGCATGATATGTGGTATTCTGTACTTCATTCCTGTTTTTAGGCTGCAAATATGTATATATTTATGATTTTAATATTTTTTTGTGCAGACAAGCCCAGAACTTACCCAGTTCCCAGAAAATATTTGGCCATACCAGCATAGCATACCCAATTCTGATTCAGCGACTTTGATTTAAATCATTCAAATATGGCACTCCAAGTTTTATAATCCAAGAATATCTTATGTTTAGACATACTAAAATGAAGTACAACCCCCAATCAAGTAGGTCAAAGTTCAAGTTGTCTTGTTGGACAAATTCAGATGAGACATTTACTGTTCAATAGGCTGGATGATTCATCATGCAAATATGTCTAATCCACGATGTCTATCATCTAGTGACCGGTGCATATCCCCTGCTGAATAATGCCTATACTGCTAAGCTTTGAACTTTGTCATCCTAATAAGTGCAAATTAAAATTTGATCCCCAAGTCTTTGCAGCTCAGTATCATATCACAGAAAACATTTAATACAAAGTACCAATCACCAACTATGGCGAGCATGGGTTCGTGCATAGGCTGTTACCATTGGCAGGCCTGATGGATTCCACGTACAATTAAGCCATGGGTCATGGGATTGTGTGGCCCCAGCAGCCAGTGCATATACCCTGACAAAGAATTTTCGCAGCGCCAATGTATGAACTTTGGTATCCTAAAAAGTTTCATCATTTGAGCCTTTTGACCCCTAAGTTTAAACAGCTTAAAATCATGTCACAAAAAGAACTATATCGAGTACAAATCGCCACATTCCTATAGGACCCGATAACAACAACGGACTCCAAAAACAAGTGCACATTTCCCTTATGACTACCCACCACAAGAACACTACTCAAAGCCACCCACTATACTTAAAAACGACCCTGACAGAAATGTTGGGTTCATCCATTTACTGTACAACGAAACCCTACGTAATATTTCGAGGACTAAAATATAAGACCACAAAAAGGGGAAACGAACTAATATTTTTCATCATAGCCGAGACCATAAACAAAGAAACCACAAATGGAAAACGAAAACCCACCAAAAAAAGAGAAATCCATTGAAAAGCTCTGAATTTACAGATGTGAAAGTCATGTACCTTGGATTCTGAAAGGGACCAACTTTATTTGCATAAAGAGGCACATAATCTCCATCATTGTATTTATGATCAGAATACCCTGCCTGCACCTGAGCTCCCCATGACAGAACTAGAAAACCCAACACAAACACCCAATTCTCCATTCTCCAGATGCCAAAATCATCAACCAGATCTGAGCCCGTATATCATGAAAAAATGGTTGACGTTTCTGCTTAAGGAAACACACAATCCAAACCTAGGATTTAACAAAAGAAATGAGATTATTGATTTGGGAGCTGATCCACCACTAAAGATTTTTACTGATTCGTTTTACTTTCTACAAAATTACCAATCATGCCGTTTTGTTGCTTATGCATTTTCGGGGTTAGTTTGGACATACTTGTAAAATCTCCATAATCCTATGACTTCCTCCTGGAGGTAAGTCGAAAAACTGAGCTTTAGTTCTCGCACCGAAGGGATGGATAGGTATGTGCTTATTAACCTTGGTTTGGTTACTTTTCCAAGGTTAATTACTTTTCTGCTCTTTTGTATTATTTTCTTTTTTCTTTAATTTTGTCTTTAATAATTAATATTTTTAATTATAAAAAAAATTTGGGGAGTTTATTAATTTCTATGGTGAGATTATTTTCTAGTGCCTATGACTTACAATATGGTTTAAGGGATTATTAAACTAGCAATTGCATTATTAAACTAGCAATTGCACCTTGGTGTGCAATGGGTACGTCGAAGAAGTGTCGAAGGTCAATTAGGGTAAATTTTGGTCTTTTTTTTTCATACATTAACCTGTGCTTGTCTAGAGTGGACACGATTAATGCAGATTTATTGCGAGTTATGGGAGGAAATTTCCTAAGAACCTTATGCAACCATAAATCCTTTTGCCAAGCGTTTTTCAGCAAGCAATATGAAAAATATTTTACAGGATCCTTGGTTTTTCAACTTGTCGAAATAAACAAAGAAAATGCCTACCACCATGGACAGTGACATTTCTGAAACCACCCAAAATTCTTTCGTTTTGAAATCTTACACATCAATTTATTTATGGTAGTTTTCAGTGGATCCTCCAAAACCACCTGCAATGTAAAGGTGGGTTTTTTATTACACCCCATTCAAAAACGCTTCTCTTAACCATCATGTTTGGCCCGCATAACCACTTTTTAGTCACCTTATTGAACCTTATTTAGCACTTATTACTAATTGTTTAATCTAGCCACATGCAACTAGAATTTACAGCACATCGTAATCCTTGAACCTCCTTTAGGTGCAAGTGTTAGTATATATAGTTTTCTCTCTATATAGAATTGTCTCCCCCTCTATCTCTCTTTCTTTTTCCTAATCTCTCCAAAGATAAATTAAATATTAATTTAATTTGTTCTATATAAGAGTATATTAATTATTAATTATAGTAATTTCATATTTATATGTAATAATTTTTATTATAAAATATAATATATAATAATAATATAATCTATATATATCATAATATTAATAAAGAAGAGGATGGCGCAAGTTGGCAAGCAGGAGCAAAAAAATGTAGAGGCGAAAAAGAGTCGATGGGGCGACATGGTGGAGGAGGGTGAACCAGGGAAGAAGATGGAAGGCGTTGTCCTCCAGCCGAAGGCGGATCACATCCTATAGTGGGTATTTGAGAATGGAGCTTGGGTGGATAAGTGTCACCCACACTATCGCTAGAATAGGAGCTCAGAGAACGGATTTTGCAACCAAAGCAGAAGCCAGCTCGAAGATAGTGAGAAGTGGGCTCCAGACCAAAATCCAGAGACAATAGCACGCCGAAGGAACAGGCAAGGATGGAGCACGTGCGAGCCAAGGCATGGGTGGTTCTAGGAAAATGACCGCCATGGGAAACCATCAAATCCCAGCTGGCGCAACAAAGGTAGTGGCATCCAGAAGTGTACCAGCAAAGTTTGGAGAGTTAGGGGTTCGGGAAACCCTAAGCCTGGGAATGAAGGAAAGTTGAGCCAACAAGTGGGAGAAGAATTTGAATTTGGAAGAAGAATGAATCAGAGAGACTGAGACATGTTCAGAAGAAAAACAAACAAAAGAAATTATAAAAACAAAACAAGCGGAGGCGATTGGTTCGACCGTAGGGAAGCAAACTATACCAAATGCCCTCGAAAATGATCGAATGAAGAGTGATCAGACTAAAGGAGAGAGCTATGTTCACCAAGTGGACTGGCCTAGGGAGGAAATCAAAGCATGGTGGAAAAAAAAATACAAAGACCAGGTAAACATCTACCAGCTACCAAACTCTTTTTTTCTCATAGAATGTATAGATCAAAAACTAAAGCTGAAAATCGTAGAAGGGAAACCTCTGTTCATGAATGGTCATAGTTTTCATTACCTAAATTGGAGATCAAGCTTTGATCCCTAGAACTACAAAATAAACCAAATCCCCACCTGGATCAAGTTGGTGGATCTGCCCTCAGAATTCTAGAATGTGGAGGCTATGGTGAGATTAGGTGATGCCCTAGGGGTCTGCTTAGGGGTGGATGAGGATTTCATAAATGGAATCGATGGGACTAAAGCCTGCATACTAGTAGAAATAGATGAGGAGGTTGGATTATACAAAAACATAGAAATTCTGACAAAGTATGAAAGTTGGCAACAAGAGATAGAAATATGGGAAGGAGGAGAACCCAAAAAATGCCTCTTTAGAGATTCTTCCTTGGAAAGCACTTCACTCAGGGAAATGGAGGCTTATACAAACAATGAAGAGACAAAAGAAATAGGAGATGGAATATCACAGGAAATAGCAACCAAAACCATAGAAGAGCCATCTAAGGATGTTAGAACCAAGTCATAGCAGAAGAAATCTGGAGAAACCTCTCAGGAATGCAACAATGACCCCCCACCAATAAAGGAAAAGAAGGGGATGGGAAGATTTCGAGCAGAGGAAGCACTCAATGCCCTTATGGAAGGTGCACAAGAACTCGAAAAGGATATCAAAACCCAACTTTGGAAACTAACAAAGGAAGTAGAAAGGGAAGAATCAGAATCTCGGGCAATAGGAGAGGAGGCTGGAAAGAATGAGTAGACCTCCAAAGAAAACAATTTAGATGCTCTCCAAGAGGAAGATGATGACTTTGCTCAGTCCAAAGAAGAGGAGAGTGATTAATTCTCAGAGGGAGAAGATGAACCCTAGGAGGAGGTAGAGGAAGGTGAATTGCTTGAGATGAGGCAGCTTGAACAACTAGAATCAAAGATAAATGCACCTAACATAAAGAAAAAATCCAAAAGGGGCAGGAAAACAAACAAAGGTAAGTTGATGATTGTAGGCAATGCCTCTGGTCATAAAAAAATGGTTGTTGGGAAGGATAGCCTCCTTCCCAAGGAAAAATGAGGATCATAACATGGAATATTAGGGGCATCAATGCCCCTGACAAATGGTGCATGGTCAAGCGCCAAATTGACCAATCAAAAGTAGACATAGTTTTTCATACAGGAATCAAAATGAAGTAAGGAAGAAGGTCAGAGGAGATTGTGAAATTGGAGGTAGTGGAGAAGTCAATTCAAGGAGGCCATAGGAGCATCTGGTGGGCTAGGAGTCTTATAGAGCCCTCTAACAGTAGATGGGGAAGTAGAAAAAGAAGAGGACAATTGGCAGGTGATCAAGTTTAAGGATCTAAGAAGGCATGACACCTTCTTCAGTATCAATGTATATTGGCCAATAGCTACAAGGGAAAAAAACAAGTGGGACAAAATATCAAGTGAGTTGGAAAATAGGAGAAATGAGATGGGAATAGTAGTTGGAGACTTCAACACAACTTTGAACAATGAAGAGAAGCCAGGAGGCCTAGGAAGAACAACTGCCATACAGAGAGATTTTCAGGAATTCATAGACATAAATCTCCTAAAGGATGTACAAACCAAAAATGGAACATTCACTTGGTCTAATAGGAGAAAGGACTTCACCAACATAGCTAAAAGATTGGACAGATTCCTTCTCTGGGGAGATTGGGGAGAACTAGCAACCTCACAGGAAGCTCACATACTACCTTTCACAGGGTCAAATCATTTCCCTGTCTCACTGACATTTGGGCAAGATGATCCCCCAAAGGAAGCCCTTTCAAATTTGAAAACATGTGGCTGAGAGATTATCACCTACTAGAGATAATAGAGAAGTGGTGGAATGAGATCAGGTTTGGAGACAAATTAGAGCTTTTCAAAATAAGCAAAAAACTAGGATACATCAAGAATAAGCTCAGAGAATGGAACAAGACACATTTCAAGAACATATTCCAGGAGAAGGAAATAATGGAGCAAGAAATTAGAGTCTTGAATGAACACATAATAGAGAAAGGGATGGATGTAGAGGATTTTGAGAATGAGAAATGTCTAAAAGAAGAGTTGGCAGAAATCCTGAAGAGGGAAGAGTTGTTGGAAACAAGCAACACTAAGAGGGGGGGTGAATCAATGTTCTACAAAAATTAACTTTATTATTCTGATCTTTAATCCACTTAGAACATTCAACCAAAATAAATATGCAGAAACATAAAGCAAACAACCACAACACCATAACATAGAGATTTTACGTGGAAACCCTGTTAGGGGAAAAACCATAGTGGATGGCCAATCCACAATATGATCTAAGTATACCCAAAAGAAAGATTACAATATGGGAATGCACTTGAATTTAGGCACACTACCTAGAGCTCACTGCTCAAAATAGAAAGGCACACTACCTTACAAATTTTTGGATTAGATCCAAGAGAATGAACTAAGAGAATAACATCTACAAATTCTTGATTAGAGTTCCAGTTAGGCTCAATAGTTGATCTTTTGTCCTTCAGACTGATTATGCACTTTTGCTCTGCTCTGCTCTGACTCGCACCACAAAATCTTTAATGCACAAGTGAAACTGTGCATAATCTCTCAATCACCCTTCTGATGTTCACAACACACATTGACACATCTTACATACATACCAAAATGATATAATTGATCACTTATATATATTTGTGACTAAAAATTTAATTGCTACAAGTCAACTCCAACAAAATAAAAAAACATTTGCAATTGTCAGCTCAAATCATGAATAATATTCAATGTGCATCCACAACGGCTGGCCACAACTTAGCTTAGACCAAAATCAAAATGCACAAACACAAAAACATTTTAGTAAACACTCCTTGAATATCCACGACATGTTATATCAACTGGGTCAGCCTCCAAACACATATGAATAGAAAGATATCCAACCGGATCTCCATACTTGCACACAACTTGATACGAGGAACTAAGATTTTTGGATAACACAAGATATGCATTTATCAACCTCCCATGTGACCCACAACTCAAAATAACAATAGAAAATTTGCACGTGAGTTGATGAACACAAAACTGTCGGATGCACTATTCTTCCTTGACTGTCTTCAATCTGATTGTCAGTATGAGAAAATGATGACATGCAGATCCAATCACCGACTAGGGTTGCCATCAATGACAACACCAAAAAGCATTTGCAATGTCTCTTGCCAACAATCTCCCCCTTTGGCATTGATGGCAACACTTAGTGAAAAATGACTAAGTGTCAGATCAATACCAACATGAATTACACTGGCACTTCAAAATTTCAAAAAGAAACTTCAATCTCAGCTCTAAAATGCAACTCCCCCTAAGATGAATATACATTTTTCACTGTACAACACTCCCCCTTTGACATAAATGGCAAAACTGGGGAAATCAAAAAATGTCAAAATTTCAAATTGTACAAGCATGATCTTGAAACTTACACAAATTTGAAAACATCTGCAAAATCTCTCCTCAACACGCTTAAATTTGTGTCCCAAATCCTTTTGAGACTCTCCAAAATTGTTATGTGACCACAAACCAAATAAGATTGAGTTTCTGCAGACTCAAGATTCATTGGTCACTAGCTGCCATAACATCTTTGGCTTCCTTTAAAGCCCTCACCATTATTTCAATCTTTGGACCAATTAGTCCTCTGAGTTCACATGTTCTTCCTACAACCTTGTCATTTTCATGCTTCAAACTCCTTATTTTTTCAAGCAGAGATATTACCTGACCTTCTTGCTTACCAACATCACCAGCTAACGGATCAAAAGCATCAGAAATGATAGCCAATTGTTTTTCAAGATCCTTCACCTTCTTCTCATTGACTTCAGTAAATTTGGACAAAACCAAACATGACTTATAGGCTTTTCCATCTTCAGATAGTGAACCTTGAATATTCTTCATACAGGTGGCTAACAGAGCTTTATCATTTGCAATCATTTCTTTCAACCTACTAAACCTTTTTCCATCAAACTCTTTTTGCACTTTAACCATGGCTGACCTCTCAAGAGACTTGAAATGAGTACTTACATAATTTATGAGCTCCTTTAGTTCACCGAAGGAGGAACCTAATGGATCCTTAGCATGAGTTGGAATAATTTTCTCTAGAACTCCATATGCAAGACCTAAAAGTTCATTGTCCTCAATGTGGGACTTCATCAATTATTCTCTAGCCTTTTCCTGGGCAAAAGATGCAACTTTCATTTTCTGAATTGGAGACAAGGTGGATAGATTGATCGGACCTTCAACCAATTCAAGATCAAATTATTCCTGTTGATTTACCAAAAATTTCTTCACTACCTCGGCAGTGTCTCTTGCATCCACTGGAATTTCCTTAACTTGAACCTTTTCTTCTCCAACTCTTGGTTCTTCAGTAACTTTTTCTTGATTTCCTTTTGGAGTTTCAACTTCTTCATTTGGCATCTCCTTTCCTTCAGCTAAAACAACCTTAGGAGCTTTAGTCTCCATAGGTACTTTTGTATTACCCACATCAGGAGGAATATGATTATCCTCAGTACCTACATTCACCTCCTCATGTACCGGATCTTCAACATTCACTTCCTCAATATTGACCTTGTTCCTTGACATAAATGCTTCTAGTATTTTCTTGGTTTCATCAACAACAACACCAGTTTCACTAATCATCAGATTGTTCACCCTTGTTTTGATTTTAAATTCCTTCTTGGCCTTGTTCAGGAGTGATTTCATCTCCTCAATAGACATTTTAGGACATAAGTCTGCAAGAATTCCCTTTCTCATATGCTCTTCTTTTGTCCTAGCAGCTACTCTTCTCATTTCCAAAACCTCATACAAACTCTTAGGTAAGCCAAACAAAATTTCAACAAGAACTTTATTGAAAATATTCAGATGTTTTATTGTTGCCTCCTCAAGAATTCTTTGTCCTGATTCATCAAAAGTTTCATACCATTTGTAGAGGGGTTGGAGGTTTCCATCCTTGACAACAACATTCTCAACTTCTTCAACTGATGTACCTGGTTTGTCATTTTTTGCCTTCTTTTTCTTTTCCTCTTCATCAGAGGATTTGCTCTTGGTTATCTTTGTAGCCTAAGTTTTGGTAGACTTTATTTCTTTCGCACCTTCATCTGTCTCAGTCTCCTCATCTTCTGAGACAGCTTTATAGGTTCTTGTTCTTCTTCCTCTTACTGGAAGCCTTGTCTTCAGTTTGCACAGGAACTAACTTGGCTACAGGAGTGGATGGGGATGGAGAACTCCTTGCTGATCTAGTGCGGATAGAGGATGCTATCGGAGTAGCAGGTTTGGTTTTTGTTGGTTTTTCTCCTGCTTCAACTTCATCTCTCTTCCTTCTAGCTTCTTTCAATGCTTTTGCAAGTATACCAAAAATTTATGCAATGACTTCCACTTCTTTTCTTACTCTTCTGATAAGCTTAGGCTTCTTTAGCTCCTCATACACCTGCATATTCTTTTTAGCATAGGTTCCAAACCTCTCTTCTTCCAGATCCTGAGGTTTTCTCAACAAATGTTCTGCATACATCTCCAAGATGCTCTCCTCGACTTCATATCTCATAGGCATAATCCATACCATTTTGGGATCAACAACTTCCATTAGGCATTGGTCAATATCCACCATGAAACATATTGTATCTTTGTACTTCTCTACAATTGAAGTAGGAAATCTTTCTCTAGCATGCATCATACTCTGAAATTTTTTTAAGTACCCCTAGAGGGCAATTGTTTTGGTCTGTCTGTCATCAGTTCCATACAATATATCTCTTATTTGAATAGCTATAGGTTGATTACTTTGCCAATGAACTTTCCCAACACCCAAAACCTCACTCATGAAATAAAAGAACAGACACAACAACAAATTACCATATTTAAAAGTATTCTTTTTGTCTTTCTTAATCTTACCCAGATTCTCCATCAGCTGACTTCTGAGCAGCTCACATAGGTCATAATCTGCATTTTCTTTTACCATCTGATAGGCTGCATAAATGGCAATACCAGATACTGAATTATCTCGGTTGGAGTGGTAAACCTTGTAGCCAATGACCATTGATGCAAATTTTACATCCACTTCAACAATGTCTTCGATTGTCATTGTCGTCCTATGAAATTGTGCATCTGTTGCATCAGTAACCGTATGATTCTTTACTGATTTCAAGATTGGCAGTCCACCGGAGGAATTTAGACATGTGACTGCGCTTATAGCCTCTTTCGTAATCTTGAAAGGTATATTCAGCCACATGAACTCGGCTCAAAATATATCTTACCCATTCACTTTCCTCAAATATGGGGAATTTCACCATTTGCGTGAACTTCTTCTCTTCTGGGGTTTTGTATTCCAACTTAATAGTGAAGTCCTCTCCAATTATATGGTTGGAATACAAATTCAGCAATTGTGAGCTTCCTAACTCTTCAATGTTAGCATGAATGTAATCCCTAATGTCTTAAGTATGCAAGACACCATAAGGTATAGACGAAAATGCACCGAGGGGCTCGGTCTCAACAGACTTAAAAGGATGCCACTTGAACTTTGAATGGGGCCTGTCCTTGACTTCTACTACCAATGGAGTGCCATTTTTGCAAATTCACAAATTCACAGGTTTTTCCAATAAATACCTTTTTGTCAGATTGGAGTTTAATCGTTGAATCCTCTTCACACTTGAATCTCGCCGCAACTCAACAAAGTTCACTCCAGGGCTCTCCAAACTTCCAAAATGCAAAGTGACAAATGAAGGATAAAAGTGACCTTTTATTGTTCACACACCTAACCCTTTTTTTCGCAATAAATGCATTTACCCTAACTCATCCAGTTACCATGTTTCCATGCATAGTGATAGATAATTCTTCTACGGATCTCCAACACTGTGAAACACTTTCTCCAATTGATTGAACAACATCTGAAAAGCATCTGAGCACTTATTGAACTTATCCACATTTCAGTGCCAATTACGGATAGGGGGTTAAGAGATTTTCTTAACAACTCCCCCTAGGCCAAAAGGCCTAAGACTAATTCCCAGAGGAATTACCAGAAGCATATTTTGGTGTTGGAATATTTTCTTCAATAGAAGGATTCTTCTTCACCCATTTCTTTTGCATTTGCCTCCCGATCACATCAGTAGTGACTTTAGATTTTCCCTTAACATCCTGTTGTATGTTTTGATTTACTGAACCTCTTCTACTCCAATAGAATCTAGCAATGTGGCCAAATTTGTTGTAGTTGTAACACACAACATTTCTCTGTCTGAACCTACTGTTCCACTGATTTTTCCTTGATTTGCATTGATTAGCAATATGCCCAAGTCTATTGCATGCATAGCATCTGACATCTCTATGAGGGTTGTTCATCACATTTCTACATTTATTTGACTTATGACCAAACTTATTACAATTGAATCACTGACCTGAGAATGATGGTCCACTTGGATTCATCATGCTTCTACACTGAGAATCCATATGACCAAACTTATTGCAAGTAAAACAATAACCATTAAATCTATGAGCATTTGGCTATCTTATCGGATCTCTTATAGCTCCATTCATCTGATTTCCTTGCGTATATCTCCTTTGTTCGGATTTGGAACTTTCTCCTTCTTCATAACCAAGTCCTCACTTGTCACCATCAGTCCTCTGACCTTTAATCAATTCATCAAGCTTGGCTGAGCTAGCTTTGAATTTCTCCTTGTACTCATTTGCAACAGTAAGTTCATTTATGAGATCATCAAGCTATTTTTCAAGCACTTCCTCATTGTTTTTAGATTGTTCTAATTCATTGTCCAACTGGCTACATACATAGATTTGTCTTTCAAGGATTGAGCAAGTTTTTCTTCATTCTTCTTTCTATCTTCAATCTCCTTGGTCATTCTTATCATGATAGATTCCATCTCACACTTCAGGGCAGCATTTTCTCTGGAGAACTTTTCACATTCTTCTATTTTCTCTTTCAAGGCATGACTCAGTTGTTCATCTTCCATGCTTCTATTCTTCTGCTTAAGTTGATCACATAATTCTTTTCTTTTCTCCCTTGATTCATTGATTTTTTCTTTCAATGACCGAATGAATTTCTCTGCATTCTCAAGATTTTCTTGCAGTTCCTTGTTCTCAAATTTTGACTGGTCAAGATCATCCAGGGCCACCAAAATTTATTGTCGAAGACTGCTTGTATCCATTGAAAACACTTTCCAAGATCTCCCCAGGCTGTTAGACTTCTTTCGAGGAACTAGCTCTGATACCAATTGTTGGAAACAAGCAACACTGAGAGGGGGGGTGAATCAGTGTTCTGCAAAAATGAACTTTATTAATTTGATCTTTAATCCACTTAGAACATTCAACCAAAAGAAATATGCAGAAATAGAAAGCAAACAACCATAACACCATAACACAGAGATTTTTACGTGGAAACCCTATTAGGGGAAAAACCACGGTGGATGGCCAATCCACAATATGATTTGAGTATACCCAAAAGAAAGATTACAATATGGGAATGCACTTGCATTCAGGCACACTGCCTAGAGCTCACTACTCAAAATAGAAAGGCACACTACCTTACAAAGTTTTTGATTAGATCCAAGAGAATGAACTGAGAGAATAACATCTACAAATGCTTGATTATAGTTCCGATTAGGCTTAGTAGTCGATCTTTTGTCCTTCAGACTGATTTTGCACTTCTGCTTTGCTTTGCTCTGACTCGCACCACAAAATCTTTAATGCATAAGTGAAACTATGCATAATCACTCAATCACCTTTCTGATGTTCACAACACACATCGACACATCTTACATACATACCAAAATGATGTAATAGATCACTTATATATATATATATATATATCTGTGACTAAAGATTTAATCGCTACAAGTCAGCTCCAATAAAATAGAAAAACATTTGCAACTGTTGGCTCAAATCATGAATAATATTTAATGTGCATCCACAATGGTCGGCCATAGCTTAGCTCGGACCAAAATCAAAATTCACAAACACAAAAACATTTGAGTAAACACTCCTTGAATATTTGCGACACGTTATATCAACTGGGTCAGCCTCCAAACACAGATGAATAGAAATATATCCAACCGGATCTCCATACTTGCACACAACTTGATACGAGGCATTGAGATTTTTGGATAACACAAGACATGCATTGATCAACCTCCCATGAGATCCACAACTCAAAATAACAACAAAAAATCTACATGTGAGTTGATGAACACAAAACTCTCAGATGCACTATTCTTCCTTGACTGTCTTCAATCTGTCTACCGGTATGAGAAAATGATGACGTGCAGATCCAATCACTGACTAGGGTTTCCATCAATGACAACACCAAAAATCATTTGCAATGTCTCTTTCCAAAAAGAGTGCTATTCATGACAGAAGTCAAGGGAAACATGGTTAAAAGAGGGTGAGAAAAACACCAAGTTCTTCCACAAATCAACAATCTCCAATAGAAATAGGAACAAGATTGCAGAGACCAAGAATGGAGAAATAGTATAGTCTATTGAGGAGGTTAACAAGGAGGCGGTCAAATTCTTTGAAGAAATTATAAACAAGGAAAGCCAGGAAAACAGGGCAGTAAGGGATAATATGTTGAGTGCAATTCTCTCAATCATAAAAGAGGAACGAAATATGCACCTGTATCAAAACATCCCTTGGAAGAGATCAAGAAAGTAGTCTTCCAGATGAACCCTGACAAGGCCCTAGGCTTTGATGGATTCCCAGTCGGCTTCTTCCAAAGATTCTGGGACACAGTTGGGAAAGATCTAGGGGCGGCAGGAGAGGAATCAAGAAGAAGAATGACAATGATGCGGGCAGTGAATCACACTTTTTTGGCTTTAATTCCCAAGAAAAATGATCCACATACAATGAGTGATTTCAGACCAATTGCACTATGTAACACAGTGTACAAGGTGGTCACCTAAATAATAGCAAACAGGCTCAGGGAAGTATTAAATGAGGTGATATCAAAAGAATAGAGTGGCTTTGCTCTAGGGCGGTCAATAGTGGAAGGAATAATCACTGCTCATGAAACTATACATTCAATCAAAAAATAAAGAGGCCTGCATGATTTTAAAACTAGATATCCTCAAAGCATACGACATGGTAGATAGACAATTTCTCTTGGGGGTGTTGAGGAAATTTGGATTTGGGGAGAACTGGATCAAGTGGGTTAAAATTTGCATCTCCATAGCTAAATTCTCAGTACTAGTGAATGGTTCTGCTCATGGCTTCTTCCCCTCCACAAGGGGGTTAAGACAAGGTTATCCCCTATCCCCATTCTTGTTCATAATCATGGTAGAGGTTCTTGGTAGAGGGATTCAAAGATTGAGAAGGGAAGGAAAGTGGAAAGGTGTTCATGTGGCCAATGGATTGGAACTCTCAACACATCTCCAATTTGTAAATGACACAGTTCTGATGGTAGAGACCATTAGGAGGGAAGCAAGAGTGATCAAAATATTTCTAGATGACTACTGCAGGGCTTCAGGGCATAGCATCAACTAGGGAAAATCAGAGGTATTTTTTCTAAACATTCAACCAAGCCTGTAGAAAGATTTAGCCAAGATCCTGAATTTGAGAGTAGCAACACTGCCAGGTCACTTCTTGGAGATGCCCTTGTTTGCAGGTATCAACAAAAAGTGCTATTGGGAGAATCTAGTTAATAGCTACAAGAATAGGCTGCGAACTTGGAAAGGCAAGTGGTTGTCCTTAGCAGGAAGATTACTAATGGTCAAATCAGTTTTTTCAGCCATTCCGGTGTTCTCAATGTCATGCTTAAAATTACCCAAAGTAGTGGAAGAGGCCCTCACCCAAATTTTCAGGAAATTCTTTTGGAGTGGAATAGGGGATCAGAATAAATTTTCTTTATTGGCCTGGGATAAGGTGTGCAAACCCAAGGACACTGGTGGAGTAGGGATCAAACAGCCGTCCATAATGAATCAGGCCATAGGGGCCAAATTGGTATGGGACATTCACACAAAAGGTGAGCAAAAGTGGGTAAGAATCATAAGGAGAAAGTATCTAGACTCAGATGATTCGGATAGAATTCTCACTACAATTAACCCCCTGAGAGGATCAATAATTTGGAATTTTATACTGGACTATAGGGATATAATAGCAAAACATGTAACTTGGGAAGTCAGAAATGGGAATAGTGCATCCTTTTGGAATGATTCTTGGTGTGGAAAACCAACCATCAGTAGTACTCTGGGCTTGGATGAAATCAGAGAGGAAAAAACAAGGCTCTGGGGGGATAAGGTGGCCAACTATGGTAGGAGGAATGACAACCAAGGAACCTACAGCTGGAGCTGGAATGATCTCCAAACTCTCAATGCTCCTCAAGCTCAAAAAGATGCATTGGAAAAGATCCTCAAAGACAGGTATTTTTTCCCATCCAATGACCAGGACATGATCTGATGGTGTGGGTCTGCAACAGGCACATACAAGGTGAAGCTTGGATACAAGATTAAGGAGATGGTGATGGCTCAACAAGACTAGCCATGCAAATTGTTTTGGGGCAGGCAAGGCTGGAGTTTTTGCTTGGATGGAAATTCAGAGAAGAATCCTCACAAAGGATAGGTTAGCCACCTTTGGAGTACAAGGCCCAGGAAGATGTTCTCTATGCAAAGAGAATGAGGAATCAACAGACCATCTTCTCCTGACATGTCCCTATGCAAATGATTGTTGGAATATAGTGAGAAACAAGCTGAACTTGCAATGCCCCATGCCAACAGATCTTGCATCCTGATTCAAAATGTGGCCCCAAAAGGGAAATAAATCTATTTTTGGGGGCATATGGCAGATAACCCCATCCATTGTGATATGGGAGCTATGGAAGGAGGGAAACAGGAGAATCTTTCAAGGGAAAGAGATGAATAAAGACAAAATATGGGACAAAATTGAAAGAGCCATAATAGAGTTGGTAAACAAGGATGTTGAGAGCAGAGTAGGAAAACAAGAAACTTTCACAAACTGGGATGATTGCCTAACCAAAAAATTTATTGGCCTCAAACCTCCATTGTTGAGTGGGAATGGATCAACTCAGTCAACTAAGGCAAAGAGAGTGGAAGTAGCATGGAAGGCACCAAAACCAAGATGGACTAAGATGAATTTTGATGGGGCAGCTCATGGAAACCTAGGCCCAGGTGGTGTTGGTTGCATTGCAAGGGATGCACAGGGCAATATCATAGCAAAAAATTCCACACCTCTAGGCATTTGCTCGAACAATGAAGCTGAGTTCAGAGCAACAGCCATTGGTCTACAGTTGGGGCTCGATCCGGGAGTGAAAAATAATAATTTAGAAGGAGACTCCATGATCACAATCAATGCCATCAAGAGAGGCACCACTCCAAACTGGAAACTCAATCATCTGTTGCAAAGTGTCAAGCAATTGGCAGACAAGTTTGAGGCCTTCAAAATTAGCCATATTTACTAAGAAGGAAATGACAAGGAAAATGAGTTGGCAAAAAAGGCATTAGAGAATTCCATGTAGGAAAAAGCGAGAGCCGGCACTGGAGGAAATTTCTATCATCGGCACTTCAATTGGCGGCGAAAGAATAACACATGGTATCAAGGACAAAATCTAGAGATTTATTTGACAAGACATGGGTCATCAATAAAAGGTAACTTGAGCAAGCAAATCAAACAAGTTCTGAGGAAAAGGAAAGGATGGGCAGATCTCATATTACCATGCATTAATTTCATTAAGTACCACCAGCAAGGTGGTGGCAAGCAAACACGCTCCAAAGGGCACGAACATAGAAAAGCTAATTATGAGGATTAAGGCCTTCATTCTTAAAAGACCTCGGCTGGTGTAAATTTGTTCAATCACATCAGTGGCTTTTCAGAATGAGGGCGTTAGTAATTTTTAGAGAAGCAGTGCAGTTGGGTTGTGGTAGCACAATGGAGACTCCGCTAGCCTTGGATATGTCAAAATAACAAGAATCCTTCTGAGGCGTAGTGACAGACATGAGACTGTAGGGATTGTTGGCCTCTTCTCATCCGTTGGTTCTTTGGGCAACCAAAAAGGTTGTAGGACCAGAATTCCTGAGAGCGTAACACAGGTTTAGGTCAAATTCAGAGATCCCAGCCATGTTCCTGGTTGTTCTCCTCCACATGGGTGTTTCAAAGGAAGTAGGGAAGAAGTTGACACAGATGGGCTTCATCCATGCATGGCTGGGAGACATCGATGTGGCCCTAAACAATGTGGATGAGAACAAGAAAATCCCAATGCCGCAAAACTATTACATGATGCAGATGCGAAGGGAGGTCATGAAATTTCCCCTGATCTGAACCATTGATCTAGAAGGGTTCAAAAAGTTGTGAGATGAGCGTGAGCCAAGCATTACTTTCCTCCTCAGAGCAGCCAAGTTGGTAACCAACCTTTTGCGAGGCTGGGCAATGAGGTTCATGGAGGACAAAGGGCTCTCAGAAGAAATTGTTGCAGGGGATGATGATGATTAGGGCTTCGACTCCAAAGAGGAATGGCGCCAGAACGACCCCAGAGACCCTGAGGAGAAGGCGAAAGGCCCGACTCACTAGAATTGCGGAGCGGATTGCCTAGTGGTAGCGAACTACATTTCCTACATGAAGCACATGGAGTCAGACGATGATGAGGATTGAAGAAGTATGTTGGGTCTAGTACAGTTTCAGTATTTCCATAGTTTTATTACAGTGATAGCAAAGTATTAGGGTCTAGTAAGTTGCAGTCAGTCCCGGGATAGTAAGCAAAGCCTGTGTCACAACTAGGAAATTTTGTATTGAAAATTGTAAATGCATACACATATTGGTTAGGAAAGGGATGTAGGAATGGCCATTTTGGTAGGGAAGGCCATCAAGGAAGTCTTTTTTGGTTATCAAAAACTCATTTAAACTCCTTTTTGAAGAAATACAGGGTGTTGCCCCTTAGCAGCGATTCAACTAGCAAAAAATAATAATATAATCTATATATAATATTATATATAATAATAAATATAATTATATTATATATAATTTTATCTGTATTACTATTATATTAAATATATATAATATATTAATTATCAAGTATAATAATTTTATATATGTATTTAATAGTATTGTTAACGAATATAATATATAATAATAATAAGTAATATAATTATGTTATTTATAATTTATTTTTTATTATATAAATAAAATATACATTATATATTAACTATGCTAATATATACTTAACTACGTAAGATAAAAGATGCCCTAATGTTAAAACCTAAATGTGTTATTTTCAGCCTACAGCTCGCTAATATGGAGAAGTGAAAGGTCAATACCAGCGAGGAAGAGTTTGAAGGAGTGGAAACCATTACCGATAGGGAAAGCAGTAAAAAAAAGGGCAAAAAACAACTGAAAGAATGGTGAAAAATGATGAACAACTGAGATTCGATTAATCGTCTTGCATTGATATGGATGCAAGATAGTCGTCGATATGCTTTTGTAGGTCACCTTGTTAATAGAGGGAATGCCAAACAATTTGTAGCACAAAGCCTACAACAGATTATTACCAAACCCTTGATTTGTGTCTTTTGTGTACAAAAGTTGAGGGACTTAGGGGTTTGCAGTAACTAACTTTAGTATCTGTTGTCCAAAAATGAAGGCAATAAAGAAAGCCTAAAGAATCCGAGGAATGTTGAGGGCGGCATGGGTGTGGAAACAAGAGAGCAACATAGGATGGAAGATTCGTCCCTCATTCATCCGGGCCCCAACATTGGCAGTAATAAATTTGTAGACAATGGCAACAAATTTACATGCACCATGGAGTCCTCTTCTCCACACTGCAATGTATGGACCTGGAAGGTTCCACTTCATTTTACCAGTGCTTATAGAGGATGCAGTGTAAAAAACCTAAAAACAAAAGATTGAAATGCAAGCGAAAGTCAAGCAGATAAATCTGCAACAAAAGTAACATAGGAAAGTGTGGCGGGAATGTTTACAGGGGATGACAAGTGTAACTTTGCGGCTGTGTGTTGTTGCCCTTGCACATCTTTTTATCCTCGCCTTTGTGTGGCACCTTGCGCTCTTGCTAGGAAGGCTTTCTGCCATGTTAGAAAAAGGCAAAGCGACAGCATTGTGAGACCAATGGCGACGGTGATGATGAGAGAGGAAATCCCAATTGTAAATATTATTAAAGGTGTACCAAAGAATATGAAGTAACCTATCAAATCACCGACGTAATATTTAATATCATTGTTGTTTCATATTAAATGCCAACGTGTTGCCAGTGCTGCCAGATCCTGCCTAAGATGCAAGTTGCACTTCAGACATGCGATACAACCACAAGACAAGCGACAACCATACACTGTCATGTTTTTTTGAAAAATGCGATAAAGAGCAGTAGAAAAAGCACCATCTGGATCAATTTAATCATCTCCTGATTATAATCAGCCATCGATTTCACATATTAGGTTGGTCCATTTCATATTAGATATGCCTTTGACATAAAAGATGTTTATTCACTTAAAAATCTAATTTAAATGTGTAAGGGTGAAAAACTTATATGTTAATTTTTTCCTATTCTTTTGGGTTCATTTTAATTGGGCTGTGAATAATAAATTGATCCCATTGGCATGTCTTTAAGGACGGATTTTGATCTCTAGTGTACTTATTCTTTTACTTGAGTTGCATTTGTAAGTATGAAAAATGAAATTGGTTCATTTTTACGATGCAAAAATGACCACACAACTATTAAGTTCAAATTTAAATCTGGACCCAAGTCAATCTCTTCTCATATAATTGTTCAAGCACGAAATTTGATAACTTGTGCGCTAAGGTGTTATATAAAAGAACAAACCCTAACCCACCACTATCTAACCACAAGCTCTCATGTTAACTTGCATTGTCACACAAGGAGCACCATAACACATCATTGCATCATTTGCTTACATCAACATCTACACTTAATGATAGATTAGGCTTGTTGTGTAATTTTATTTATTTTTGATCTTTGCATCAATATTGTTAAATCAAATATTAGGGATTTGACCAAAGGAGAAGATCGTTGTCTTGCATACTCCTCAAGATTTCCATCAACCCCACTTGTTTTACATATTTAAATTCTAGGAGGCAAAGTGGATAATTTTCAAGTGACTAGAACTTCACATATGATTTTTGTGTGCAAAGGTCAAAGTCATGAGCGTGGAATTTAGTTCTACAAGGGTAGTTTATATCCAAAGTAAATCAAAGTTCAATGTTATATTCCATATTGCAATAGATTAGCCAAATACATGAAATAAAAATAAATAAATGTTGAAATTGGGAACATAATGAGAAATATTGCATTGATTTGGTATAATCACATTACAATATAGTGTTAGTCTCTTTAAGGGTGCAACCTCCTTAATGCTCAATTCAATATATCCCATTGAAAACTCATTCTTCTATATGAATCCTCTATTTAAACAAATAATACCCAAGATAACTAGCACACCATGTAGGAGTTTATAGTGAACTCCTCAACACCCCAGGATCACCTGCAAGATAACAATAATTTACATAAGAGAGAAATGGCAGAAATATCATGTTATGATTATGAATACAAGATTTCCAAATTGAAATTATATTGTACATATGATGCCTTTCTTATAAAGGCAAGTTGTGAGATAGGATTAGACAAGATATTGGCATGTGTCTTAATCTTGTATAATGAGACAACTACCTTAATAAATATTAAATGGCCTAGGACACAAGCATTAAATGCCAAAAGATAAGATAAGATCTAAGATCTAGTGTCAAATAACACTAACTAGAAAGATACCATCGTAAGACCTAAGTGGACTTAACATGTAAATAGGACCTAGATAGGTAAAACACTTATTTACACCAACACCCCCCTTAAGTATAACTTAGGGAGTACGATAATGCAAATGACATAAAGATGGGTCTCAGTAATGAGGCCATGTTAGGTACCCATGTACAAATGCAAATGCAATCTCTCACAAATGGAGAAAAAGAGAAAACCTAGTAGGACAAACTCATCCCCAAAAGAGAGATAAGATACAATAATGCTCTCAATGATGATGGAGAAGGAAAAAACCCCATACGAGGAAAAAGACCCCCCATAAGAGAGAAGAATAGAGACCATGCATCCTCCCCTCAATATATAATACTTTTTCATCTTCACCTTCCAATGCATGAAAGTCTAATATCCCTTGCTTATCTTCAGATATACTAGCCACCTTCTCACACTTGTAATTAGTCTCTCTTTGTCTACAATGTGGGCAATATTATGTAAGAGCTACTGCTCCCTCTTACTTCCTTTTAATATGGATGGTGTCTAACTGTGTAGAAAGATGGATGATAATATCCTCCTTTATATTTGGAAAAAGATTACTCAATTCAACTCTTGAGACTCTATTGGATGGTTTGTTGATGGAAGATGTCTTGTCTCCTCTAATCTTCTTTGTGAAAGACCTTGAATAGTTCCTACATGCCTTGAAAATCTCCTCAAATGGTGCTTGAGAGATATCTACTGCCCCAATGAGGTTAAGTACATCCATATAATCCTCATTAATCCCCCCTTAAGAATATCAACTTTAAAGACTCATCAAAGAGTCTATTCTGGTGGGATTTATTAAGGTAAAAGTGAATCTTTCCATGTAGTCTTTCAGAGATTCATCCTCCTTTTGTGACATCTTGAAGATCTCATCTCTCTTGCTGTCTATTCCTCTACAATAGTCTTGGTACTTTTCCAAGGAATTTATCTTCATGGTATTCCAATTTGGAACACCATCTCTTTCCAAACCCATAAACCATCTCAAAGCAACATCCTTCAATGTTGTTGGGAATAGTTTGAGCCAATGTGCATCTATAGTATAATCATAACTTCTACATAGCACATTAAAATAAAAAAGGAAGGTATTTGGATCCTCCACCAACCCATAGAAGATAGGTAATGTTGAAGGTGGCATATTCTTTAAGGTAGTTACTCTCTCTTGGTTGGCAATGGGGAACTCAAAAGTCACGTGCTTTGGTGGGTGTTCCACTACATCATCACCCATGGTGATGATTTATGTATGGGAAGTTTTCTCTATATCTGATGTGGATATTGGCGTTAGGGATGATTCTTCTTTAGGAATACCCTCACTCTATTCACTTTGATGTCTAGTATCCTCTAAATCTTTGTGTATTGAGGGGAGAAATCATCCTAGATTGTCTCGTCACCTCCGCATACAATAGTTGTAACTCTTTGGATCATATGCTCTTGCACAGTGTTAGTAAAATGTTTTTACATGTTGATGGATTAAAACCTAATTATCCCAATGCTGAAATCAAAACATTAAAACTATGAAAGCTTAAAATTATGCAAGAGAACCCTGAATGTAGCACCATCCTCAACAATGGTGCTAAAAATATAAGGCCTCTACTAATGCTCAATCAACTTGGTGCTAAACACACAATTCAAAGGAGTAGTTCCTAACTGAATAATTCACTAAACCCTTGCAAAGACTTCATTTAATTATCAATAGCTCAATTTGTAAGCTTTTGATGATGCTAGCATTGTATGTGCATTCATGGACTCTACAAGTCCTATATCAATGAGTATAGGTGGTTTACACATGTACAAGAAAATAGTAAAGGTTAGAAAAGTAAATAAAGTGTTAAATTTCAAAACAAGGGAGATAACTTAATCTATTATTGATGCTACAGGTACCTTTAGCTTAACACTATAATTGTTAACTACTAAACCTAAAATCTGTAATTTACTAACACTATTGACTCTTACTTCTAACTAATTGACCTCTCTGGAGAATGACTCAAGGACATATTATAGAGCACAATTCATCATACAAGATATCATTCATGTGCATGTAATTAAGAATCTACTTGAAATGAATGTAACAATGTAAACATCTAATCTAATAAAAAAAGGTGGGTGAACAATACCTTGAGTGGCCCTTGCACGAGTTGTTGTACCCATAGGATAAATCAAGTATGTGCTACTGGAATCAAATAATCATAACAATAAACTGGAACAACTTTATTAAATATAACTGAACTCTATAATATGACAAGAATCTTCATAGATTTCTCATTCATGAGTGCATAACATAAAACTAACAATATAGTATTGTTTGTAAAACAAAACTATAACTATCAAAACATATATCTCTAACTAGATCTACTCCTCAACCACCAATCCAAATATATAGGCTTGGGAAGAGTTTTATTTGCATAAGGAATTAAAAAAATTAGACGTAGATGTCCACTCTCCTTCAAAATAGAGAGATACAAAGTATTTGCAACTGAAACTATAACTGAAAAATATAGAAGAAGACAAATAGGATTGACAGTCTACCCTAACGATTTGAGAGAGACATGCTCTATGAAAACAATCGCGTTGGCTTCCTTATCAATACAAATTTTTTCTTCCTCATATCATCTTATTGAATTATTTAGTGGCTCAAGATTGAATACTTCAACGACCATCTTCATTATTTCTTGTAACTATCACATCCTCAACATTCTAGACTCTCCCCTAAAATTTGCCTAATATCCTTTGATTGCAGGCCTGCTAGTCAATCAAGTTATTGCGAGCTACAGTTATTTTGGTTGTAAGAGGTTAGTTTCATCTAAAGTATACACATCATTAATCAACCATGAATTAACACATAATCATATTGAATTTCATAAACATTCACACATTTATCCATACAAACATTGTCATATCATAATTATATTTTCACATGGTAAAGTCTGGTTCAGGATGCATAAAAGACATAAAAGATATATAAGGTTCATGATTGTCTATGAGATAAGCAACTTGAAATTTTAAAATACTATGGACAATGATTTTGGATTACCCACACAATGTTTTGCTCCTTCTAGGGTTTTTCACCTAAAAGGAGAAAGGGGGATTGAATGGGGTCCAAAATGTAAATGTCAACACTCAAAGTTAATGTAAATGAGATGTATTATGCCTAATTATGATGTAATAATCCACTGATATGAAAATAAGATGATTTAATAATGCAAAACCTAAGAAATGCAAAGTTTTGGAAAACACATCGTGATATGCAAAAACACCTAAAAATGCAAGTAAATGATGAAATAATAGAACAGAATTAGAGAGGTGCACCTAGAATTTGAAACTTGATGCTGGGAGATTCTAGAATCCTCAAAATTTGACTGAAAATTTTGATTGGGACACTTATGCCAGGCTGGGCGACTTAGTCATAGTTTCAGGAAAACTTGTCGGAAAAGGAATCTGCCAAATGGGTATCCAAAAATGCAAAAACCACTTTTTAGGCCTGGAAGTGGGACTAATCCACCGCTAGTGGTGACTTAGTCCTCCTACAGATTTTGGGAATCTTGGAACATAATCTTGAAGCCTCGGGTCTGCACTTGCTTTTCTGATAGGTGTCCACACTTAAGTCTGCAAAAAAGGGATAAAAAGTCTCTCCAAGCTTGAATTAGGGTTGTGTTGAATTGATTGACTTTGAAGACTTCTTGAAAACTTTTCAACACCTATTTCCTTGACAAATCTCCCTACAAAGTCTATAAACACACATGCAAAGGGGGGAAAAATGGTTGAGGGTTAGAGAGAATAGGGGTTTGCCTTGGTCAAACCCCACTTTGGTAATCAAACCCTAAACAATGAAATGAAATGAAAAGAGAATGATAAATAAATAACATGAAAATTTCATAAACTTACCACACTCCTTGATATTGAAAATTTGAAGATATGCAATGAAGTTCTCTAATGGACATGACTTGATTATGCTTAGAGTGCTTGAATACTTGAGAATTGCTTGAAGGATTGGATGAGTGAATGATTGAATGAATTAGGTGTTAAAATGAGAGGAAAAACCCTTATTTATACTTGTTCTTACTAAATTTTCCAAAAATAACACATCACAAGCTAACCTCAAGGGTTAGAGGACAAAATCCTACCAGAATTTTAAAACAATTTTGAATTTTGTGCCAAAAAGGACTAAGTCGCCCCTATTGGCGACTTAGTCCCACTTAAGCAAATTAAGTGGGTGTTAGGAATTAGGGGGCATTAAATGTTATCCAATGGGAATATCCTCAAAAACACACTTAAAAACGACCAGAAAGTGCATTAAGGGGTCATTTAAACATGAGAAAGGGTTGAATTAGTGAAGACAAGTCTAGAAAAGTGTGAAAGTGGGTTACAACACTTTACAACACTTTAAAATAAGACTTGTTAAGTAATAAAAAGAGGTTATTTAAGTGAATTATGATGAAAGGGTCCTCAAAAAGTGTGAAAGTGGGTTACAACACTTCACAACACCTTTAGAAGACATCCTAGAAGTCTTAATGATTCACAAGGGTCCAAGACCTAATGTGAACATGTTAGCCACATTACAACATTAAATCTAGGTAAAATCAAGCCAAATTCCACTAGAAAGACTCAAGTGAGCATAAAAATGTCAACTATGCATTTTTTGGTGACACATTAAGCCCCCACTTTAGTGAGAGGATGAACTTGCTTCAAACTCTCACTAAAGTAGCCCAACATGCACATCGAGAGGGATCCTAATGCACACATGTTGGTAAGATGAGACAACAATAATAAAGAGGGATGATCAAGCCCCCAAGATCATGATCCCATGGCAAACCAAACATAAGCACAAAGGAACACACATGATGATGAAAAGGAATGAAAGAAAGCTTTAATCATATTTCCAGCTCGTTGTGGATCAAATCTAGGCTGTTTGTTTGAAATAAGAAATGTGTACTCACTCTGGGGCAAAAAAAATTATGGCTATCCACTGGGTGAGAAGGCCCAAGTATACTCACTCTGGGGCCACATAACTTCTAATTGTCCACGGGGTGAGAAATCCACAACATACTCACTCTGGGGCCACAAAACTTTTGGTTGTCCGCGGGGTGAGAAATCTACAACATACTCACTCTAGGGCCACAAAAATTTTGGTTGTCTACAGGGTGAGAAATTCCAAAAGGTGGCTATGGGGAAAGTTGTGCCTTGGAATGGGCTTCTTGCTCAACCATATCAAAGTTATACCTCCTGATAACTTTAATAAGGCGCCACAAAGACAATGTCATTTCGTGCTTCATGAGACAAGCGAAGCTTCGTATGCTTAGAACTCATGAACAAATGCAAAGGTACCACATGCATGCAAGTTGTGTTATGCACAGTGGCCATGTAAAATGCAACATACAAAAATGTAAAATGTGAAAGGTGTTCAAATGAGTCTTGTCTAGTTCATGCGAGGTCTATCACTTGGTGAACATTGTGTCTAATGTCTCCAAGAGAGGACCCATCAAAGAATAAAATATTTGCAACTTAGGGGATGCATTGCATCGCATTAGGCCACCAAGAGGAATGTAATATGCTAAGATAGATCACGCTTATGAAGGACATCATACCCAATGTCATCTACAAATTGACAAATGCATCGTATAAGGTGACAAGGCTGCATTAAGAGCCAAGAAAAAGAAAAATGCAAATGAATAATGCCAATGTATTCCCCCACTTTAAAGGAATTGCTACACACAGTTCTGTGAACAATTACTTTAAAGTAGCAAATGAAAAATGCAAAATGAAACAAGACATGAGAGCCAACTTGGAAAACCCTTATGCCAATTCATACATTTCCGAGTAAGGCTGCATCATGCAAAGGAAAGAGAAAGAAAAGAAAGAGGGGTTGCCCCCAAAAAAGGAACACACCAAACACATAAGGGATCTATGGCTTTGGGGTCAGTATGTTTGTTGCTATAATGTTTTTATTAAAGAGCTCAGAACTGTCATCATTCCCCAAATACATAGAACTGGAAGAATTACACAAAGAGAGCAAAAACAAAAGAAAAATAAAGTCTATTTTGTGTCAACATGGAAGATACATTGCAGTCTCAATGTGTTGCGTCATCCCTAAAAGGAAAACACAAGCGAAAAGAAAATGAAAAGGAAAAATCAAAGGAAAAGCTTTTGGGTCAACATGAAGGAGACATGTCGGTCTCAATGCCTTGCGTTATCCCCAAAAGGAAAACAAAAAAAAAAGGAAAAAGGACCTTTTGGGTCAACATGGAAGAGACATAGGGCGTCTCTACGCTTTGCATCATCCCCAAAAGGAAAACACAAAACAAAGGAAAAATGACCTTTTGGGTCAACATGGAAGAGACATAGGGCATCTCTACGCTTTGTGTCATCCCCAAAAGGAAAACACAAAACAAAGGAAAAAGGACCTTTGTTCACCAAAATGTGGACAATGATTTTGGATTGCCCACACAATGCTTTGCTCCTTCTAAGGTTTTTCACCTAAAAGGAGAAAGGGGGATTGAATGGGGTCCAAAATGCAAATTTCAACACTCAAAGTTAATATAAATGAGATGTATTATGCCTAATTATGATGTACTACTGCATTGATCTGAAAATAATATGATTTAATAATGCAAAACCTAAGAAATGCAAAGTGCTGGAAAACACATTATGATATGCAAAAACACCTAAAAATGCAAGTAAATGATGAAATAACATAAAAAAATCAGACAGGTGCACCTAGAATCTAAAACTTGATGTTGGGAGATTCTAGAATCCTAGAAATTTAAATGAAAATGTTGACTGGGACACTTATGCCAAGCTAGACGACTTAGTTCCAGTTTCAGGAAAACTTGCTGGAACATGAATCTGCCAAATGGGTATCCAAAAATGCAAAAACCACATTTTAGGCCTAGAAGTGAGACTAATCTGCCACTAGTGGAGACTTATTCCTCCTAAATATTTCAGGAATCTCGGGACAAAATCTTGAAGCCTCAGGTCTGTACTTGCTTTTTTGATAGGTGTCTGCACTTAATTTTGTAGAAAACGGGATAAAAAGTCTCTCCAAGCTTGAATTAAGGTTGTGTTGACTTGATTGAATTTGAAGACTTCTTGAACACTTTTCAACACCTATTTCCTTGACAAATTTTCCTACAAAGTTTGCAAACACACATGCAAAGGGGGGAAAAATGGTTGAGGGTTAGAGAATAGGGGTTTGCCTTAGTCAAACCCCACTTTGGTAATCAAACCCTAAACAATGAAATGAAATGGAAAGAGAATGATAAATAGATAACACGCAAATGCCATAAACTTACCACACTCCTTGATGTTGAAAATATGAAGATATGCAATGAAGTGCTCCAATGGATGACTTGATTATGCTTAGAGTGCTTGAATACTTGAGAATTGCTTGGAGGATTGGATGAGTGAATGCTTGAATGAATTAGGTGTTAAAATGAGAGGAAAAACCCTTATTTATACTTGTTCTTACTAAATTTCCCAAAAATAACACATCACAGGCTGACCTCTTGAGGGTTAGAGGACAAAATCCCACCATAATTTTAAAACCATTTTGAATTTTGTGCCAAAAAGGACTAAGTCACCCCTATTGGAAACTTTGTCCCACTTAAGCAAATTAAGTGGGTGTCGGGAATTATAGGGCATTAAATACATTATCTAATGGGAATATCCTAAAAAACACACTTAAAAATAGTCAAAAAGTGCATTAAGGGGTCATTTAAACATGAGAAAGGGTTGAATTAGTGAAGACAAGTCTAGAAAAGTGTGAAAGTGGGTTACAACACTTTAAAATAAGACTTGGTAAGTAATAAAAAGAGGTTACTTAAGTGAATTATGATGAAAGGGTCCTAGAAAAGTGTGAAAGTGTGTTACAACACTTCACAACACCTTTAGCAGACATCCTAGAAGTCTTAATGATTCACAAGGGTCCAAGACCTAATGTGAACATGTCAGCCACATTACAACATTAAATCTAGGCAAAATCAAGCCAAAGTCCACTAGAAAGACTCAAGTGAGCATAAAAATGTCAACTATACATTTTTTGGCGACACAAAGACATAAACTAAAAGGAATAAAACTAGTTATTTCCTAGGCCCATCAAATATAATATGCATGTACTTTAGAGAAATATGCCAAATCATGTAAGGATATAATAGGTTGGTTGGAAATAAACTTACATGGATCTAATTCATATGGAGGAATTTATAATTTTCATGATGTATCTCATTAATATGGAAGAAACATCATAAGTATAAGAAACCTCTTATGTTATATCAAGTATTTTAAGCCATCAATGTTGCTTGAATTTTGAGTCCTTGATTTCTATAATATAATGACACCATGGGAATTTTATAACACATATGCATAATTTCCCCACATTGATAGAATGTTCATATTTCATAGCACTGAGGTGTAGATATTTAGTTGAATTTGTTTCTTTACTCTAAATCTTGAGACTTTGATTGTAAGATATTGGTGGGATAAACATACATAAGGTCTACTTTTGAGGTAGGCTAGAAATTTGATAAGGGGATAATAGCTTGGTTGGACATGAACTTGATTGCCTCTAAATTTCCATAGAATAAATTGGTCATTGTGTTGACGCCTTTCATAGATATGGCCACCTTATCATAAGAGTAAGCAATATCTTCTATTGTATCAAAGGTCCCTAGCCATAGATAGTTATACTTGTGGTCATAGATGTCTATACTATTATGTATATTTTCATGTTTTATAACACCTACATATTTTCCTTTTTTTTAAGTTTCAACTTTATAGGAATAATGGTCAAGTCTAGAATTTCTTGATTATTTTCCCACTATTTTTGATACTTCATTTGCTTGAGAAATTTCTCCATCATTCTATATTCAAATTTCTCTATCATTGTCAGTTATAAAAATTCTATGCAAACACTATGCACATTCAACTCATTTCTTGGTTTGATCTCCTAGAAAATATGTGACAACAAATTAACAATATTATCAATTTTGTTGAAAATAACTAGCTTATTATAAATATTTATTTTAGTAGTACCCTTATGATTCACACTCGATGTATTACTTGACATACCTTGTTTGAATAAAAAATATTCTTTTTTAATAATATTTTGAATATTTTTTATTACCTAAATGCACACAGATTTTATCAATTCTTGCATAAATTTTACAGTAACATATTCTTAATATTAAGAGTGTGGAAAGAGTAAAGGGAAGATATGATATGTGTACAAGACGAGTAGGATACAAATGAAAAATATTAAAAAGAGTATTATTATTAATGAAATAGAGAGATACAAGGAGTATGAATCACTCAATTCTTAAGATGGAAATTTTTTATAGCATAACATCATCATAACAATGTTTTGCCATCATATCATCTATTTTATGTGTTAAATAGAAATGCATCTCTAACAAAGAAGTGAAAGAGTGAGAGTGAAATGACCATAAATATTTTACCATAAAAAAATCAATAAAGAATTATAATTCACATAGAAATAATATATACAATACCAATACAAAAGTTCACTACATTAAGTTGTATAATTGTTTGATATAGATTCAAAGTAAAACAATTAATAAAGATATAAATATTCTTTTTAATATTTATTTCCATATTATAACACAACCAAGTTATAGTACATTAAATATTTTTCATTTGGATAAATCCTAAGATCTAGATTAGTGAGTGGATGAGTAAGAGACTCTTATAAATAAAAGATGACATGACCGTGACTTATGTGGCATTTTAGGATTATATTTCATGTTAAGTTCTTGTTGATTTTTTTTGCATTATAAAATAATTGAGTTAACCAATTAAGTTTCTACATGTCAACATATATTCCAATATATATTTTAATAGAAATATCTCTAATACAACTATAGGTTAAACAACAATATATCTAGATTTTTCTCAATTCATGTTGCTTCCTAATAGACTAAATATATGTCTTTGACAAAAAGGTGCAATTATACCCTTTTCCTCCCAACCAAGAGGAGATAAGTGTGATTCAATTAGTCTTATGAAGGATAAGATGAATTGGTAAAGTTTGGAAATTTCGTGTTGGATGCACAAAATATGGGTAATGAAAATAAAGAGGACATAAGATAAGATAAACATAAATTTTATAAAATTGGGTGTAAGGAATCAAGTGGTTTTCCAAAAAGAATGTAATGGGGGATAGTCCATCTCCACATAATCAAGAATCTATATTATATATGGAAAAGTTAAATAGGTTTATCTCACTATAATTTCTTATGAGATGATGGAAAGGTTGGATAGAGAGGGCATAACAAATGCCTTTCTATTTGGAAATGGATAGTTTGTTAAATTGTAGTTTAATATAATTTCCAAAATATGTTCCTTCAAGTAGACGAGGATGTCTAGATGATCAAAAATTCTATTTCATCTTTGAGTGCTTTTGTTAGGCATTTTTGTAGGAAGAGAAGAGTAAAACAACCAATCAACCATTGGTAATTAGAGAGTATTAAGAAATGAAAATGGAAAGAATCGATATTGTGTATGGTGGATTAGTGATACAATTGTCTATATCTCTTCAAAAAACCATTCTTTAAGGCATTTGAGAAGCTTCCAATTTTATTAAAGAGTACAACTCCTATGATCAATAACTTACCATTTGAAGTTAACAACTTGTGACATTATAACATTAGTTATGGGAGAATTACATATTCAATAACTATAATTAAAGTCCAACCACTACTAGAAATGAAGAATAGTCATCCTCTCCATAACACTCAAAAACCCTTACTTAAGTTTAACACAATCTAACACCAAATATTACTAAGAGCATAGAATACAAATAAAATTATTTAAAAACATATGAAAAGAAACATAATACTTTTTATCACCTTCTAATGTATACCTTGTAAGATCTATGAAACAACAAAATTTTATATATATATAAAGCCATAATATCTACAAACAATTTGCTTATAACTTCATAATTATCTATACTCATATTTGAATGAAATTTTGATTGGATTTGGCCAAAATTACACAAGAGATAATTATCTATCCTATATTTGATCTCTTCATTTAATCATTGCAATTAAGGTTTTTGGAAAAACTATTGAAATAATATGGTGTATTGTTCTAGCAACCTAATTTGGAAGAATAGAACCATACTAACTAGGTATAAGGTTGAGATAAAACTTTAGTTTTATTTCATCAATATACTTTATGTGATGGTAAAATTAGAGGGCACCCATAAAATAATGAGAGAAAATTGCTTGTGTTCACTCTTTCTAACACGAAACACTACACAAGCTTGTTACAAGAATATGTAAATGGTTTTAAATACCTATTTTGTTTGGCTATAAACAAGACATTTTATCAAATAATTTGGGTGTTTTTATGAGTTAACATTACTTTTGAAGCATGTTTCATTAAGCCATGTTAATTATTTAAAAAAAATTGGAACTTTAATGAATAAAAAAAATAAAATCAATCTACTTAATTATCAAATACTTCTTTACAATCTCACTTATTGAAATGCTTAGAATTAATGGTAAAAAATAGACACAAAGATGAATAACCTAAAAAAGAACCCCTTGATTAGGCTCATAATACATTGATGGTGAAATTGTTTTATAAAATATAATGATACAATCTAATAATTGAAGAATGTTAGACAAGGCATGTTACCCATTTGACCAAATGCCTCAAAAAAATATGTTCTCTTGAATTTCAATGCTTGTAGGGTATGTGGAAAATGTATTTGTTTAAAAGGTTCTACACACTTTTTCTAGGCATGATCATGGTTATTCGTGTGATCATATGAACAAAAAGAAAAAGAAAATTAATATAAATATTTACATCTAATTTTCTATTATTATTGATAAGATTTTGTACAATATATGGCTTTTACACACCATACAATGCTAAACCTATCATAGCTTGTAATAAATATTTGTTGAATTCTAAAAAATATTTCATTTGATTTAATTTTGGATATGCATAGTATTGATTGGATTTGATTCTAACCTCCACTCTTACAACAATAAAGTATATTTGATGTGATTTAGGGTATGTACACTATTTGTTTAATTTGATTTTAGGTTGGCCAATATTGATTAACTAGTTAATGTTAATGAGGTAAAGGAGCATGCAAAAGGAATACAACTCTTACACAGATAACAATGAAAAAAACCACCTATTCACATGCTCCCACTATAATGTTATGGAGGTAATGATACATCTTATTATTGAGGATTATGAAAAAGACCTCTCATTTGAAAATTTGACCAAAGTGACAAACATGAGATCATAAAATAGTCGACAATATTATTAGCATGCTCCCTCTATACTACTATAGAGATAAAGGACTAACCAAAAGAGATATACCTCCTACATTGTGACCTATGAAGAAGACCTGTTAAGATTGACTTTATTACATTGACACTCCCTAACTTATGTAAAACAATAAGACTGTTCATACCTCTTATCTAACAAATAACAAATAAAATAATTTTTATATTTGATAATAAACTTATATATGGCAATTCTAAGATTCATTTATTATCAAATAATAAAATCTAACCAATACATAAGTAAATTTGCATGACAAGACAATAACTAATAAACATAAAAATAAAATGAAATTCAAAAGAACCCTAAAGTCTTCATCCCTTCCACTTTTACTGTTCAAGTATTTCTTTGCATTTTTTTCCCCTTTTGCAAGTAGGAAATTGTTTTGGCGGTGGATGAAATTTATAAAAGTCAATGGAAAGGGTGAATGCCAAGAGTGGGTCTTAAACGCCGTACTAACTAAGCCACCAATCATATCTTTTTATTAAAATAAAATAATTAATCAAAACTTATCATATATAATGGAGATATTTGTAACTTTGACTATGGAAGGGTAAAACTAGACTCCATGACTCTTGCCACTCTATTTGTTTATGAATAGTTTATATTTTACTTTATTAAGCTCCGATTCAAATTTATTAAAGTTAATCTTTTGATTTAAATCTTGTATTTATTTTATAGACACAATTTTATTATCAAATTAATGTTTTATTAGTAATATCAATATTATTATATACTAATTTTCTAATGG
Source organism: Sequoia sempervirens (assembly GCA_007258455.2). Classification (NCBI taxonomy): domain Eukaryota; kingdom Viridiplantae; phylum Streptophyta; class Pinopsida; order Cupressales; family Cupressaceae; genus Sequoia; species Sequoia sempervirens. Next base: position 495,115,704 of record VDFB02270651.1, read on the forward strand.
CACAAATTGGAGATATGTGCAGCACGGGAATTTGCTAAGGGCAGATGAACAATCTCTTGTGGAACCTATTTGGATTAGATTATATAATCTACCTTTCAAATATTGGACTCTTAATAGATTAAGGATGATTGGTAACAACTTAGGAGCCATTGTGGAATTGGAGATCGACAAGGAAATCCTACAGAGTAATTCTTTCATCTTCGCAAGGATTTGAGTGGCATTTATTCATGCTATCCCACTGGAAATCTTTATCAATACTCCATCAAATGAGTGGAGACAACCAATTGATATTAAAGAAAGGAAGTTCCTTTGCCTCAAATGTGGAAATTGAAAACACTGGGATTCAAATTGCCCTAAGAAACTAAAAGCCAAAAAAAGAATTGTGTTGGATGGAAAAACCAAACGACGTTGCCCTGGTTCCTCCCTTTCAAATGATGCTCATGCTGAAAAAGAATTAGGAAAAAGGTGAAGCTTTGGACATTGCTCTGAATCCTAACTTGAATCCCATGGACCCTCTAAAAGACACCCCAATAATTGATGATTCTAAAAGGGATTGGTGGTTGGAGGAAGACGAATTTGATGTAGAAAAAATTGACATAGTTGATCCCTAGTGCATAAGCCAATCTGCATTGAAGATCCTCAACAACAATTAGGTCATGGAAAAGAAGGGAGAAAATTAAACAAGTAGAAAAGGGAGGAAATGGAAAATGAGAAGGGACTAATCAACATTAAGAAGCATGTTCTAAGATCTAAGGGAGGAAACCCCTCCCTTAAAGAATCATGAAGATCGCCACATAGAATGTTAAGGGCCTCGACACCCTTAACAAACGACTCTTATCAAGCATCACTTGAATATAATGTCCGTTGATATGATTCTATTGCAAGAAACCAAACTAAAAGCTCATGATACATCCCTATTCATCTCACACTGCAAAGGGTGGATGGGCCTCTTTTTAGATGAGATTGGTTCTACCGATGGACTGAGTGTCCTCTAGAATCCAAGAAATAGTGAATGTGTTGTGTTGAACCATGTTGGATGCTATGTAAGATAAGATTTTCCATCTCTGATCTAGTCTTTTTTCTTTTCAACATGTGCGGGCCAATATGAAAAAGAAAGGTTGTGGGAGGTCATTTCCACACACATTAGGGAGCACAAAGAAGAAAAGATAATTTTGGGCAGAGACAAGCTTGGAGGAAAAAAGTGGTGGCATAACGAATGGACCTTCCACTTAAACCTTTAGAAAATTTGTGGACTCAAATGGGTTAATTGATGTGGCAGCAAAGAACGATATCTATACCTGGATAAATAGGTATTTGGGTTTCTCCAATATCTCAAAGAGATCATACATATTTCTATTGTAAGCTAATTGGTTAAATGAGCCATTTCTATAAGAAGCCTTCATTCTCCCTTACTCTGGATCAGACCACTATCCTATTGAATTACTCATAAGAGCAAATGAGCCACCGACTAAATGTTGCTTCAAGTTCAAAAAAATGTGGTTTTATACAGAAGATATAATAGACTTGATCCAAGATTGGTGAAACTCAGCCCCAGTGAAGATGGGTACTAAGAGCTTCAAATTTATGGAGAAACTAAACTACATCAAAGAGAAACGAAAAGAATGGAACAAATTTTCTTTCAAAAACATTTTTTTTGAAGAAAAAAGATGGATTGAATTGGACCTCCATTCTCTAAAAAGAGTCATTGAATCCAAATTTCTTCCAACCAATACTTGCACCTGCACCGAAGGATGCTATTGATGTCTTTCATACTGATGAAATATTAAGAGGGATTCCTCCATTGATCTCCCTTGAAGACAACAAGAGCACCATTCACCATAGAGGAAATAAAGAGGGCAACCTTCCAGCTTCATCTCAGTAAGTCACCTGGCCTATATGGTTTGCCGACATATTTTTACTAAAAATGTTGGCAAATCAGTGGTCATGAAATTTGGGAGATTGTGGAAAGAAAGAAACTTGTGAAGAACATAAATAATACCTTGATTGTTCTCATCCCCAAGAAAATAGAATGTTCAACCTTCGCTAACTATCAGTTGATTTCATTGTGCAACATTATTTATAAGATTATTGCCAAGATGATGGAAAATAGGATGAAAATTATTCTGACAAGCATCATCTCTCTTGAGCAAAGCAGATTTACTCCTGGAAGAGATATCATGGATGGTCTAATTATAGAGAACGAAATAATTCACTCGATTGAAAGCTTGAGACAAAAGTTCATGGTCTTAAAACTAGACATAAGGAAAGCATATGATAATATCTGCTAGCATCTCCTCATGCTGATCATGAAGAAATTTGGATTCAATAACCAATGGATAGAGTGAATATACAAACGAATTCCATGGTTCTGTTCTCAATACTTGGTTAATGGAGTGTCGTGTGGTTTCTTTACAAGTTCTTGAGGACTACGACAAGGGGACCCCTTGTCCTCATTTCCTTATGTTATATTGGTAAAAAAATTGGGTAGATTGGTGAAGCATAAACATGGTGAAAGATTTTGTTATGGTATCCATGTTACTCAGAATTTGTATCTAATTATGCACCAACAATTTACACAGGATATGATTCTCTAGGCTTTAGGAAAATTCACCTCCAGCAATTCATCGTTGAAAAATTCACTGCCAAAAATTCATCGTCATGACAAATTCATCTCAAGGACAATTCACGACCAACAATTCACGACCGTGAAAAATTCATCACATTAAAAGTTTGCGATTAATTTTCCATGGCGGTGAATTGCCGGTGGTGAATTTTCCTTGAGATGAATTTGTCATGGTGGTGAATTTTCTTGCAGTGAATTGTTGGCAGTGAATTTTTCGACAGTGAATTGCTAGTGGTGAATTTGCCTGATGTCGATTCTCTACAGTGCATCTAATCTCACTGAAGCAAAAATCATCAAGGAAACATTAGATCACTATACTATGGTTTCCGGGCAACTTGTGAGTGAAGAAAAATCCGCAATCTTTTTCTTCTACACTAAAAAACACCTTAAAAGAAAAAGATAGCCCAAATATTGGGTTTTCCCATTAGTACGATTTCAAGAAAATATTTGGGTGTGCTCTTATTTTGTGGCGATGTTTGAAAAAAACTATGGAAGAACATAATCAAGACATGTCAAAATAAAACTATGGAAGAACATAATCAAGACATGTCAAAATAAGGCTCTAACTTGGAAAGGTAGATGGATCTCACTGGTTGACGTGATAACAATGATCAAAGAAGTATTGGCTTCCATACCAATATACACTATGTACTGCTTTTATTTGACAAAGAAGGAAAAACTGAGACTAAATGGTATCCTGAAAAAAGTTTCTATGGGAAGGTTCAAATGAGGTTAAAAGACTTCCTCTTATACATTGGGATCAGGTTAAAAAGAGTAAACCTCTTGGAGGAATTGGTATTAAATATCTAGAAATGTAGAATTGACCGCTTCGTGCAAAGTTAATTTGAAGGATGTACTTTGCTCTAGAAGCCCTATGGAGAAAAATCTTAGAAAAAAATGCTTGGATAACTATGACCTGAGCAGAATCTTTACCATCACCAACACACCAAATGGACCCCACATTTGGAAATTTATGTGGGAGTGCATACCTATTATTATACAGAACCTAATGTGGCAAATCAATGATGGAAGATCGGTGAACGGTTATTGTCCCCTCATTGAAATGGAAGAATTGAGAAAATGTCATAGAGTTTTGAAAAATATGCGAGAGAAAAGTCACAGATAGATTACAGGAATTTTAGGATTGAATTGGTACCCAATGTGTAGAAATAATGAAGAATCCATACACCACCTCCTAAATTACGCCTCCCAATGTTGTGATTAGTTGTGTGGAAAACTTAATTGAAATGGAGCATGACAAGGTGATCTATTGACCGTACTTGAAATCATTCTGGATTGCTAGCCCATCACTACTCATATGGCAGATCTACAAGGAAATAAATCCAAGAATTTTCGATGAATGTAGCATTGAAAAAGTTTTTTGGAAAACTAAAAATAGAATCTTGAAGTGCCCATTCAAAAATAAATTTTACCTTCATAATGTGGGAGGATGAGTTAATAAAATGACTTTATGGTCTAAAATTCCCCTGAAGAAGTTTGGTCCATTTTTTGGTCAAAAAGTTGAAGTGTTTTCCCTGAACATATAAAAAATTATCGTAATTGAACTAAAATTTTGAAGCAGTTACACATAGAATCTTTTAAAAGTTTTGTAATATAAAATGTAGAATTTTGAGTGTAGTTTTCAAATATGTAATTTTTCTAATATCAATGATAAAAATTATTTTTTTATAGGTTTGAAAAAAATTAAAGTCACTTTTTTACGTCTTCAAAAAGTATATTTGACCTAAATAAAATTATTTTCTAATTCATTTTGGGAAATATGTGTAAGATTGATGAGGTATTTTTTATAATTTTTTAAAATATATTTTTATTAATTTTTTATTGGCCCTACTTGCTATTTTTGGAAACCTCTCATGTCTGACAAGCATAATTTGAGCTAAACTAATAATTTTTTAGTTTTGTTTTTTTCATTGAGTAAACAATTGTGTGCAAATTGATGACATAATTGTTTTTGAAAAAAAAACTTAAAAAATTAAAAGTTATTAAAAAATACGAACACCTAACATTTCAAGTTTATGGACTAGTTTCCTTAGAAATTAATTAAAAAAAATCAAATCAAATCCAATCATTAAAAAAAATTCACATTAGAAAACTATACACTGTCATCTATATTAATGGGTTTTAATTTCATAAAAAATCTCTAGCAATACCATGACCTTGTACTTCTAGGTCCAAGGCTAACAAATGGGTTACCATGCCTTTCTCAAGCCTAAAACTAAACCTTTTTTTTAGACTACAGGAATTGGGTAGCCCCCCTTATAAACTGCAGTGTGCCTAGTAAACTTTTTTCATGTGACCGGTGAAGCAACACGCCATGCCCTTCGATACTAAGGGAACAGGGGGAGACTAGACCTCATGAACTCTTTCCTACAACAAAATGCTTTAGCCAATTGAGCTAGGACCCTTGCCCCAAGCCTAAAACTAAACTTGAAAGGTGCTTTTAATTTCATTTTTTTTAAATGGGTACTTGCTTTAAAATAGGTGCCCATTCTAAGAAACACAAACGAGTACCCATTTTAAAATCGGTAACTATTTCATATACATCCACTATTTTCTATTTTAAGTAAAACATACTATTGACCACATCTTCACAACTTTTTGTTTTATATGTACAAGCAGATAATAACAATTTTTGTATTTTTATTTACAGATGTCTTGTACAATCTCTTGTCACATGTCATATTATGTTCAATTTTGAAAAGATTCAATCAAGGAACTATTTTGAAGTGAAATCAAGTATAGGAGAAATTTTTAAGAGGAATCAAGCAAGAGGTTTTTTGTTATTCACATCTAATTGTACCTCAAAATATATTAAAAGAAGAATCTACATCTATTTTTACATCATAAATTTCGAAGAGGTATTAATTTAAAAATAGATTAAATATTATTTGTTATTTTTATCACAAGGGTGGTAATCATGTGATCAAATCAATGTCAAAAAATAAAACAAAGGAAGCTCATGACACCTAAAGAAATTGAAGAAAATAAAGATAAGGATGTAAAATAAAAAAGAGATAGAAGAGAAAAGATTCGAGAAATGAAGAATATTGAAGCATCTAGTTTGATGACTATTGAAGAAAAAAATATTCAAGAGAAAATCAATAATGAAGTGAATGAAGATGATGCAAATATAGAAATAGTGAATGTGGAAGAGTTCAACAATATGGAAAATGTGACTATAGAAATTGTGAACACTTCAGTCTAGTCCTATTCAAACATGGACAAACAAACAAACAATAGTCATCAAACAAGTTTAAACCAAACATTCCCTATGACATTCAAACATAAGAACAAGAAAACAACATTAAATATCAAATAAAAGCTAATGAAATCTCATTTGAATGCTCAAACCAACATCCCATAGGGGTTTGATGTGGAAAGAAGCCCTTTCCCAATTCCTTGATAAGCTTGATGATGATTGATTGATCCTTGATGAAAAATGCCAATAACCTAGCTATGGATTATGAATTCTATGATGACTTGGATGAAAATGTGAATGAACTTGCATAAACTTGTGGATAATAACCTTGCATCAAAATCTGGATCCTAAATCAATAGAGAAGGCCTCTATTTATAATGAAGAAGGATGGAGGATTGAAGAATAGGAAGTGTGGGATTAAAATTTGAACCAATGGCATTGTGCCACTTGTCAACATGCCAATGAAGGAGAGTGGAGCACATTTTGAACAATGTGCATGTTAAATGTATTTAGGTGGAATTTGAATTTGAAGAAGTGACTTGTGTAAGGAGGGATGTAAAAGAAATTAATGCCAAGTTGGCTCAAGGAGAGGACATGTAAGAGTTTTTAATGCCAAGTTGGAGGACAAAAGTCCTTTGGGAGGGAGAATTCAAATAAGTGGAATATTCCAAGAATATGCCATATTTGAATGAAAATAGGGGGAATTAGTAAATCAAATAAATTGATTTACATGTGCAACTTGCAAAAGCTAGAGGAATGGAGGATTAGTGTTAGGAGCTAATTAACTTAGAGGAGATTAGTTGATTGTGACATTTAATTTAAATGCCTTGAATTTATTTAAATCAAATGAGAGGATATTGGAAGATTAGTAATTTAATTAAATACATTTGATTTATTTAATTAAATGAAGAACATTAGGATTTAATTAAATAAAGTTGATTTAATTAATCAAAGGAAGAACATTAGAATTTAATTAAATAAAGTTGATTTATTTAATTAAAGGAAGAATTTGATGAATTAATTAAATAAATATTATTCAATTAATTGGTTAGTAAAGAAATGATCAAGGAAGAATCGAAGTTAGTTAATCAAAATCGAGTGCATGATATCAATCAAGATATTTCGAGTGTCTACATTTTGCCCCTCTTTGAAGCAATGTACCTACTACGTTGGTTCAAAGAATAACCTTGTCGAGATCAAAATTAAAAAAAAATTGATCTTTTTGGATGCCCCAGTGGAAGGAAGTATACTGGTACACTATCTCCTTGAGAGATCGGGCAAAAAGTTTGATTTTAGGGTCGATCTCATGACAAAGAGGTTCAAGATGGATGTATGGATGATGTGATGATGTCTATATGATTATGCAATGGATGCAAATGTATGGTTTATGAGATGCTTAGAATAACCAATCTATATTATGGTGTAATGATAGAAATGCAATGCATGTGAAATGATTGGTGTTTCCTATTATGTATGATATGTAGTATGTTGACAGTTTATGGATGCAGGATGGATGCATTAGTGATGACTGGTTGACCGTCATGATACCATGTTAGCACAGAGAGAAGAAAAAAGAAATGAGATGATGACAAGAGGATCCAACAAGTCCATGATCTGCCGAGACTTTATTAGAAATAATGATGAGAGATTGATGATATTTTTCTTATTAGAGATTGGGATTTTAAAAGATCTTACTCACCTTATGTTTGATAACACACATAGATATGATGCATCAAGGTATAAAGAACCAGGATGGCGTTGTACCTAGTGTGATGGACTTTGAATCGACAATTAGATAGGAGTACTCTTGTTCACACCTAGCATATAGAACCCTATTTAGAATGAAGTTCAAATATTTCAAACATCTCAGACCAAAACATAGAAAGGAAAGCCTTCCTATATGGTCAACAAGACACCTGAAACATCCTCCCTACAAACCAAACAAAACACGCATGACCAAAGTTGTATTACAAGAGTATCCAACAAGCACAACAGACAAAAGATAATGATTGTTGCCCCATTCCTTTCTCTCTAAATAATTTTGATTAGACATCATCGAGAGGTCCTTGGAATGAGTGCAATAAGATAAGTCAACAAAACAAAGATCAAATAAACAAACAAGCTAATGTTCTCCATACCTCTAGCCAAGACTAAACTACTATGATGCCTGATGTTGATGTCCATTATAGGAAGGATGCATTCTAGGACATGATGTTATCAGATGATTTTGGTATTGACTGGATGATGGGCTATTAGTACCAAGAGTTGACCAACTTGTTTACTTACTGACCTAGACTCGAGACCTTGAAGTTTTAAGTTTTCACTTTTGATTTGCTAGACTTGTTTTTGATTCTCTTATCAAAGAATAAAAGTGACAATTGATTTATTATGAGTGAATGTTTATTGCAGGTGAATGCAAAATGGGATGGACAAATTTTTTGGTTTTTTGAATGTTTTTGGTATTTTTCAATGTTTTGAGGTTGTTTTGGGTTTTTTCAAGATGTTTTGCAAGTGTTTTTGTGTTTTTGTGTCTCGGGGGTTGATCAAAGATTAGCCTTGCCTACGTTTAAGCTCAGAGATGACGTAGTTCGGATAGCATGTTTTTGACATTTTTTTGACTTTTTAACCTGTTTTGGGATTTTGATATGTTTTGAATGTTTTTGGATTCACATGATTTTGATGATTTGGATATGGATATGTCTAATGATATCAGTGATCTTTTTGGGATTTTGTTGAAAACCAAGCTAGGGTTGATTGATTTGATTGATGGTTTGATAACGATAACATTGTTGAGGATACACAACAATGCAAGGATAGTGTTAAGCAATACGAGGATTGGGAAGGATATCCCAAGATGATGATGGATTGATGATGACAACATTATTGAAGATACACAACAATGCAAGGATAGTGTTAAGCAACATGAGGATTGGGAAGGATTTCCTGAGATGATGATGTATTGATTGGATTTGATTGATCAAGATTTGTGAAGCTTGGCTTGGAACACAAGTTGGTTTTGCATGAGTTGATGTGATGTTGAAGCGCACGTTAGCTGCAACTAATATTGATTGTTTGGATTAATGTTCGATGAAAGATAAAGCCTGATAAGGAAAATATTCTTGTCAAAATATGCCATGGGCTAGTGATTTGGATTTTGGCTCACAAATGCTTGACCAATTTGATTTTATGTTTTCCAATGTTCAGATCACCACATAAGTTGGAAGATATAGATTAGGACTTATTCTCGAAGGAAGATGCAAATATCTACCCCCAGTGTCTAGCAATGTATGGAATGCCATGGGCATAGATGCTTGGATAGGTGTGTGGACGGATGGATATGGTAAGCACACAAGGGATGCCAAGGATTATCTTGTGACAAGATAAGGTGTTCAAATAGAGGAATGCTTTATTGGATAATGTTTCATGGCTCAGATAATTTTGGGTAGGATAGGATCAATGAAAATGACTCATGTCAAGATGTCTACCATAAGCAAGTGTAAAGTGTACACCAAAGTTTTATCAAGATCGAGATAATTTGGAAGATCAATGTAGATGGATGAAAATGGATTGGATAAATGGTTCATGGATGAATGAATTTATTATGGATGAGATGGATGGAATGTTGGATTTATTATGGATGGGATGAGATGCTTCCATATGAACTAGCACACGTAGATGCTTGATTCTACACATGACGCCTATTTGCTAGGTTTTCATCATAGTACCTACCCAAAGTGCCACCATAGTGGTTTTCACTGGAGGACAATTTTTTTCTTTACCATTTTCAATCCTTTTTCTGATTTTTTTGGATTTTTGATTTTTTTAAATTTTTTGAAAGATTTTAAGCTCATGTTGAATCACCTGGTGGTGTTGATGTAGATGCTTCTATCATAATGTGCCATCAATATCCTACTTGAAGAAGCTTCTTTTCCAAGATATGTGCACTTGAATACAACTTTTGAGATCCTGATCTGCTTTGCTAATACCAGAGTTAAATTTGTCTTTGTGTGCATATCACGATAGAGTGCCTTTTGAATCCTTATGACGAAGGGTCGTTGCCAACACATGGTCAATGAAAGAATTGGATATCATGTGTGGAGGCGTGGATGGTGGAGTGTGCTTAGGAATAAACGATGGATTGGTTGATAGTTTGGAACATTTGACTCTCCAAACTTGGGAAGATGAGCAATAATGGGTGGATACGAAAGTGTGTATGGAATTAGGACCAACTACTTGATATACTTTGTGTGTTGCTTGAGAAGCCTACTTTTTTCTTTATGGACATCTTTGATGGATACTTTTCCCTTTTTTATTTTTCCCCATAGTTTCTTTGACTAATGGAGTTTGATAGGGATACTCTTTCTTTGTATTTTTGGTATCCGTGTGTATTTGATTTGTCCATTATGCTTCTCAAATTCTTTTGCTTTGATAGCATTCTTCATGATTTGATTCAAATCTTTCTTTTGATGTTGGTCCCAATTCGTGAATGGGGTGATGGGTGGATGAAGATTCATGATGTGGCTGGGTGTAGTATTAGCATTGGTTTCATCATAAGGATTCTTCGTGCTCCCTATGTTGATGTTTGCTTGAGACGAAGTTGCCCCCAGTATTGTGGAAGTAGTACCTTCATGCTTTGATTCTGCCTATTTTGAGAGTTCCTATTTAGAATGCATTCTCTGATAAATGATTAATGTAGGTAATTTATTACTTCAATTTGTTGCTCTACTGACTTCAGAATATCCTATTTGGTTTGACCTATTTCCTTGAGTGGATAATGTTGGATATATTCATATATGATGTCCTTAATTTGAATTTGGGATATATCTGATCCTTATGTTGACAACTCAATTTGACTATAGGAATCAATAACTTTCTCTTTTTGTGTAATAATGTCAGGAGTAAAGGAATCATGTTCTGAATGAAGATCATCTACGTGTCCATCCAAAGAAAGCATCTCATGGGTAGATGGAGGAGTATGTGTCATATGGCTATGATCATTATTTGTGACATCTTGTATAGATAGGATAGTTCCCATTAGATCATTGTAGTATTGTGGAGATACAAATTCTTGATCTTGATTAATTTTGGAATTGCTTTTGACATACTTTGGATCAAGTTCTTGACATGGGTCAATTTCAAAGGATGGATTTCTTATAAAGGGTTTTTGGATATCTTCATTAGGAATAGGAAGCGACTCAATATCCTCTTGATCTTTGGGTGAATTTGGATCAAGTGTTGAGTTGAAGATTCCTTCAATATTTGTAACCATGAGGTCAAAAGATGTCAATATGTCTTGGAAAGGACCATTGCTAGACTTTGGTGAAAGATGTTGATCATTCTTTGGAATAAATACTTGAGATATGTCGTCTAAATCTTTAGGTGATGTAGAGACATTTTCAATATGATCATTGGTCGATGGATCATGGATTATGTCAATAGGATCAAATAATTCTAACAATCCTTGAAATAGGTCATTGCCGAATATTGTTGAGGGGTTTTGATCATGACTAAAAAGTGACTCTTGGTGTATGTTGAGTTGATCATTGGATAAAGTAGAAACATCTTCAATCTGCTCAATGATGGATAGATCTTGATCATTATTTTCAACAATTATGGTGGAGAGATTGTCAATGTCTTCAACCATAGCATCAAATGATGTTAACATTTCTTGAATTGGATCATTGTTGGCAGATTTTGATCATGATTGAAAAGTGACTCTTGATATATTTTGATTTGATAATTGGATGAGGTAGAAACATGTTCAAGGTGCTCATTGATGGATAGTTGTGATTGATCTTGGAGATGTGATGACTGATCTTCGAGATGGGGTGATTTGGTTTGTTGTTGATTTTGTTGATCTTGATATCTAACCTCTTGACATTGGAGATATTGTTCTTGATGTGGTTGTGGACACAACTCAATGCTTTGGTGACATGGTTTGACCAATGGAAGAGTGTATTGATTTTTGGGTGGAGATGTCTCTTGGTGATATGAATCAATTAATTTTCTAAATATAGCAATATGATCTCACAAAATTTGATCTTAATTTTGATCTTGACACCGTTGATATGGTTGATTTGGTTTTTGTTCAAACATATTTGATTTATGTCTACTTGTGGTGTTTGTATGGGGTCATGGAAAAATTTATTTTGTACAATGTTCTAATTTGGGAAGATGTTTGAATTTGGCATTATCGGTTGAAATTGAACATTGTTGTGGTTGGGAATCACATTGCTCTGATTTGGGTAACTTTGATTTTGCATGGTGTTACCTTGAATTAAATCAATACACGGAGTTGTTAACATATCATTTGGACTTTAAAAAACATTTGAATGATTCACAAACATATCTATCCCAAATTTTACCAAGTGTGGATTTGAAATGTTCATGTTTGGAAAACTTACAATACTTGGTATATTCACTTTTGGCATGTATGGATTTGGTGGGATAATGTTGTTTTGTTGAAGACTCATGCATTGATTTTTTGGTTGATAGATTTTTAGGTTTGGACTTTGATTTAAATCTACCATAGGGAAAGGCGTTCCAAAATTTAGATTGGGTATACTCACATTTGTTGTACCATTGAGGTTTGTAGGAGATAATGATCCCATGTATGGATTTTATAAGTGTGAGTTTTGATAATCAATTGGTATTGTAAGGCTTTGATAGTTTGCTTGATTTAGATTACTCATGATGTATGAATCAAGTTTATATTCTATGTTCTTCTTGTGTTGAGATCTAGTTTGGACCATAAAATAGGGATCAACTTTCAGGAATATGGGAGGAAAACCTCTAACTCCTTAGGTTGGTCTAAACTTTAGGTACAAAAAGAAAATCTAAGATGTTACAGATCAAAGAATGGTGATGAGATAAATGAAAGATGGATGATGTGAATGATTGGACTCTTAAGGAACCTTGGAGGGATTCTAGACTTTAAGACTTTTGAATTTTTGATTTTGGATTTGATTTGGATTTTGATTTTGGATTTTGGATTTGATTTGGATTTGATAAAGAACTCATAAACTCCAAGAGGTTGGATGTTATCTTGGAATAAATTTGTCCACAAGGTGATAATTTAACTAAGTGCATGAAGAAGGATTCATCTACACACACCTAGTCAAATAAGATGATTTTGATTTGATTTAAAGGATTTGCAAAAAATTCTAGTATGAAGAATTTTTTCAAGATTCTAAGAGTTTTTTGTGAGATGGGTTTGGATTGATGTTTTGAGGATAGATGAAAGTGTTTATTTTGATCCTAAGTGAACTTAGAGAGACTTTTGTTTACTAGACTGAGTTTTTGAAGAACAAGCTTTTCCCTAAGAGTACTTCAAACCAATAGATCAATGTTTTCCCAAAAGACCATAAGAAAAAAGATAAACAAGCACATGTGTGGGGTTCAATTGATTTCATCTTGATTAATGAATTTCTTTTTACCACATCCACACTTCTTGCTTAGTTTCAAACTGAATGTCTATGTCTCAATTCCTTTTCAACCCACAAGGTCCATTATGTGGAAATCAAGAGAATCAAGGCAATAGTTCCCTAATTTTGACTTTTGAGAGAGCAAATTGAGATATAAACCCAAATACTTAGAAGCCTCTAAGGATGAAATCCCTAGGGACAAGCAGTAGCACTTAGATTTTTCCAAGGTATTTGATCCTTCCAAAGGGTTTGAAATTTGATGACCTTGTTGAATGTTTGTTTTCCAATGTTTTAGATTTCAAGCAATGTGTTTGATTGGCTCACAGATTGCACAACCTTAAGATAGAAAATAAAACATGTGTTGAATTCCCACTTGGATAAATCCAGCTATGATTATTCAGAGTGGATGATTAGAAGCTTGACCACACTAGCTCTCCTCCACGACACTCACTTCTATGGGTCATCCAAGCTTCAATTCTCATGAATCTCCCATGAAAAACTTTTCATCTCTACAAATAACTACAAATATGTGGGGTGGCTCTGCAGGTCCGACCTCCTAATGACAACAAATATTGGGATTTTGGATTCTAAACAAAGGTTTGTAGTAAGGGCATCTAGTTTAGGGGGTGCAATGATAAAATCCTTGTGAGAGATCTCCCAACCCTTAGAACAAGGCCTTTACACATCATAAAGATACTGGGGGAGAGTTATCATGCAATACTTCCCATTGTTTACGATTTTCATTGCAACCAAAAATTTATATAGCGGTTTGGAAGAGCTTGGCTTATGCTTGTTACCGCTTGGGTTGTTCCCTTGGGGTGAGTAATTTTTCCCACCAAGGTAGGCCCTCTAGAGATAAACAAAAGTGAGTAAGTACATCTGTAGTTCGATCAATCTTTGTTTACGTGAAGAAAGAGAGAACACACACAATGTATTTACTCACACTAGCAAGATTTGTTCAATTTTAAGAGCCCAGATTTGAAATGTGGAGGCAATCCTTTAGACAACCTAATATCACCAAAATGATTTTGATTCTCAAGATCGCTGTGAAGCATGAGAGAAGTGCATACTCATTTCAATGGTATTAGTTTGTAAAAATGATTACAAAACAAGGTAAGCACATGTTCATTTTAAATCCTTGAAGACAATAGTGAGTTCTTTTTAAAACACCAAATTTGAGTGTTTGAAGTTGTTTGTTCAATTCTTAAGACCCAAAATCAAATCTAGTGAGTTTCTAATGTTTTTTTAACCCTTTGTGAAAAAGAAAGCTTTTGTAGGTTCTTTTTAAAACCCCAAAAAAATGTAGTTAAGTTCTAAAGTTGAAGATAACAATATCCAAAGATGGGATTAAAAATGCTTCCAAAGTGTTAAATAACACTTTTTTACAATTATGAAAAAGAAAGTGCCATAATAAGCTCTTCTTGTTTTCTTCTTTTCCTAGACAATGGATATCAAATGCTTTTTCTTTCACTTCAATGCTCCATGCTCCTCTTAAAACTAGAATCCATGCTCAAAATGTTAGATGAGATCAAGAAACAAGAAGATATGAGGGTTAGATGAATGATTAAGCATAAAAACCCTAAAATTTAGACCATGTTACAATGTGTTTTGACTTTAGGTGTAAAATTGAAAATTTTGACTCTACAAAATTGAGAAAAACTTACACCATTGCATAGCTTATGAAATTCTACCCAATTTAAAAAAAAAGCTTCGAAAAATACCTTCGTATGACCAAGATATGGCCATTTTAAGATTGACTATAAAAGCGTTAAAACAGAGAGCATATGCGCTAAAACAGAGAGCAAATGTGAAAAAATAGAGAGAAAATGTGTTAAAACAAAGAGCATATGTGCTATAATATCCTGTATATGCGCTGAAATAGGAGGTAAATGCACTAATCTGTGTTATGGATGCACTATAACAAGGCTTTGATCTGCCAAAAGTCACCACCAATGCGCTGAAATGGACAGTGGATGCACTATATCAGAATTCACAAATGAACTTGTTGACAAAACCTGCAAGAAAAATATTAAAAATGGGGCTAGGCCTCATAGTGGGCACCAAAATGTGAACACTCCAACCTAGACCTGTTCAAACATGGACAAACAAACAAACATTAGTCCTCAAACAAGTTTAAACCAAACATTCCCTATGAAATTCATTCAAGCATAAGAACAAGAAAACAACATAAAATATCAAATAAAAGCTGATGAAATCTCATTTGAATGCTCAAACCAACATCCCATAGGGGTTTGATGTGGAAAGAAGCCCTTTCCCAATTCCTTGATAAGTTTGATGATGATTGATTGATCCTTGATGAAAAATGCCAATAACCTAGTTATGGATGATGAATTCTATGATGACTTGGATGAAAATGTAAATGAACTTGCATAAACTTGTGGATAATAACCTTGCATCAAAATCTGGATCCTAAATCAATAGAGAAGGCCTCTACTTATAATGAAGTAGGATGGAGGATTGAAGAATAGGAAGAATGTGGGATTAAAACTTGAACCAATGGCATTGTGCCACTTGTCAACATGCTAATGAAGGAGAGTGGAGCACATTTTGAACAATGTGCATGTTAAATGCATGTAGGTGGAATTTGAATTTGAAGAAGTGACTTGTGTAAGGAGGGATGTAAAAGAAATTAATGCCAAGTTGGCTCAAGGAGAGGACATGTAAGAGCTTTTAATGCCAAGTTGGAGGACAAAAGTCCTTTGGGAGGGAGAATTCAAATAAGTGGAATATTCCAAGAATATGCCATATTTGAATGAAAATAGGGGGAATTAGTAAATCAAATAAATTGATTTACATGTGCAACTTGCAAAAGCTAGAGGAATGGATGATTACTATTAGGAGCTAATTAATCTAGGATTAATTAACTTAGAGGAGATTAGTTGATTGTGACATTTAATTTAAATGCCTTGAATTTATTTAAATCAAATGAGAGGATATTGGAAGATTAGTAATTTAATTAAATAAATTTGATTTATTCAATTAAATGAAGAACATTAGGATTTAATTAAATAAAGTTGATTTATTTAATCAAAGAGAGAACATTAGGATTTAGTTAAATAAAGTTGATTTATTTAATCAAAGGAAGAACATTAGAATTTAATTAAATAAAGTTGATTTATTTAATTAAAGGAAGAATTTGATGAATTAATTAAATAAAGATTATTCAATTAATTGGTTAGTAAAGAAATGATCAAGGAAGAATCAAAGCCAGTTAATTAGGATCGAGTGCATGATATCAATCAGGATATTTTGAGTGTCTACAAAAACAAATCTAGATATGTCTTCAAACCCACATTTTGATGATATTGATATTAGGTATTTTAAAGAAGCTAGATATTCCAATAGTGAGATCCCCAATATTGATTTCTCTCATCCCCAAGAAAATAGAATGTCCAAACTTTGCTAACTATTAGTTAATTTTATTTTGCAACAGTATTTATAAGATTAAATTGCCATGGTGATGGAAAATAGGCTGAAAATTATTTTGACAAGCATCATCTCTCTTGAGTAGAGCAGATTTACTCCTAGAAGAGATATCATGGAAGGAATAATTATAGAAAATAAAATAATTCACTTGATTAAAATCTTGAGACAAAAGTTCATGGTCTTAAAACTAGACATTCGAAAAGCATATGATAATTTATGCTAACATCTCCTCATGTTGATCATGAAGAAATTTGGATTCAATGACCAGTGGATAGAGTGAGTATACAACTGACATTCCACGGTTCTATTCTCAGTCCTTGTTAATGGAGTGTCATGTAGTTTCTTTACAAGTTCTTGAGGACTACGACAAGGGGACCCCTTGTCCCTAAAGGACCTCTTTTAGTGTAGTGTACTATGGTTTCAAGGCAACTTTTGAATGAAGAAAAATCCATAATCTTTTTCTTCTACACTAAAAAAAACTTTAAAGGAAAGATAGCCCAATTATTGGGTTTTCCCATTGGTACAATTTCAAGAAAATATTTAGGTGTTCTCTTATTTTGTGGTGATTTCTAAAAAAAATTATGGAAGAACACAATCAAGACATTGTCAAAATAAGGTTCTAATTTGGGAAGGTAGATAGATATCATTGGTTGAGTTATAGGAAAATTCACTGTCAACAATTCACTCCAACAAATTCACCTCCAACAATTCATCACCAACAATTCATCACCATGACAAATTTATCTCATGGAAAATTCACCACCAGCAATTCATATCATATTGCCGGCGGTGAATTTTCCACAAGATGAATTTGTCATGACGATGAATTGTTGGAGGTGAATTTTCTTCAAGCCCACTAGTTGACATGATAAAAATGATTAAAATAGTATTGGATTTCATACCAATATAAGAAGGAAAAATCAAGTCTAAATGGTATCTTGAAAATGTTTCTATGGGAAGGTTAAAATGAGGTTAAACGACTTCCTCTTATACATTGGGACCAAGTAAAAAAAGTAAACCTCTTGGAGGAATTGGTATTAAATATCTAGAAATGTAGAATCAACCACTTGGTGCAAAGTTAATTTGAAGGATGCACTTTGCTCTAGAATCCCTATGGAGCAAAATCTTTTAAAAAAAAAAAAAATTGCTTGGAAAACTATGACCTTAGCAAAATCTTTACCATTACCAACACACCAAATTGCTCCCATATTTGAAAATTTATGTGGGAGTATAGGCCTCTCATTATAGAGCACCTAATGTGGCAAATCAATAATGGAAGATCAATGAACTTTTGGATAGAGTCTTGGAACGATTATTGTCCCCTCATTGAAATGGAAAATTTGAGAAAATATCTTAGTTTTGGAAAATATGAGAGAGAGAAAAGTCACAAATTATATGAGAATTAACGACTCAACTAGAGGTTCTTCCTGGTATCAGTTCTCATTTGATGATGTCCCAATTAATAATCAGACAAAAATAAAACTCATTTAGAGCTAGAAAAATGAAAGATAGTCTTAAACTCTCAATCATACAAAAATATTTAGTGTGACATGAAATCTTGAGATTATTCTATCAAGCTAGGATTTTAGATCCAAAATTTTAGAATGAGGAATGATAGGTGGTCATTTGACTTATGCTAGAACCAAGCGATTCTTCCTAAATTCAATGCCTTCACATGTATGACATTACACAAGTGAATATTAACAAGAGATAGATTGCACATAGTTGGCATTTTAGGATTGGATTGGTGCCCAATGTGTAAAAATAGTGAAGAATCCATACGCCACCTCCTCCTAAAGTACACCTTTTCCTCCCAATTTTGTGATTAGTTGTGTGGAAAACTTAATTGAAATGGAGCATGACAGGGTGATCTATTGGTCGTCTTTCAAAGTTGGCCTAGGATTTACTTGAAAACATTTTGGGCTAGCATATGGATTGCTAGTCCATCACTACTCATATGATAGATCTAGAAGGAAATAAATCAAAGAATTTTCAATGATGAGGAATGATGCATTGAACAAGTTCTTGAGAAAACTAAAAATAGAATTTGTGAAATATTGAACTCAAGAGCCCATTCAAAAATAAATTCTACCTTCACAATGTGGGATGATGAGATAATGAAATGACAGGATGGTCTAAAATTCCCTTATACAAGGGTAGGTGCAAGAAGTTGGGTCCACTTTTTGATAAAAAATTGGAAGCGTTTTTCCTAAAAATCAAATTTTGTTACAGTTGGATTAAAACTTTGAAATATAGTTACACATAGAAAATATAAAATATACAATTTTGATTTTAGTTTTCAAATATGTATTTTTTCTAATACCTAGATGATAAAAAAAATATAGGTTTGAAAAAAGCCACTTTTCAAAAGTCACTTTTTTAGGACCATACCATGCATGTGTCCAAAAAACATAATTTGACCTAAATAAAATTATTTTTCTAATTTCTTTTGGGAAAAGATGTATATTGCACTAAAGATTGATGAGGTTTTTTTTAATTATTTTTTTCTAAATATTTTTTATTAATTTTGTATTGGCCCTACTTGTTATTTTTGAAAACCCCTCATGTTTGGCAAGCATAATTTGAGTTAAACTAATAATTTTCTTAGTTTTTTTTCATTGAGTAAATAATTGTGTGTAAATTAATGACATAAATGTTTTCAAGAAAAAAACTTAAAAAATTAAAAGTTATTAAAAAATATGAACACCTAACATTTCAAGTTTATGAACTAGTTTCCTTATAAATTAATTAAAAGTATAAAATTAAATCCAATCATAAAAAATTACATATTTGAAAACTATACATTTTCATCTATAATGGGTTTTAATTTCATAAAAAAATTCTACAAAAAAAGTTGACAACCATATTGCCAAAGTCATTTTTTTCTCTTGACATTAGCATGACCTTGTACTTCTAGGTCCAAGGCTAAGGGTTGGGTTACCATGCCTTTCCCAAGCCTAAAACTAAACTTGAAAGGTGCTTTGGATTTTTTTTTTATAAAATGGGTACCCGCTTTAAAACACCTTCCATGTCAGCCTCATAGTCTTCTTCAATAAACCCTTCCATGATAATCTCTTTTGGAGGAATAGGATATCTCCTAATTTCCATGTGTTCAACCTCCAAGATCTACCTCAACGATTGAGCCAATTGAAGGAACTAAGCTCTGATACCAATTATTGAACACCCAAAATACTGAGAGGGGGGGGGGGTGAATAAGTATTCATTGAAATTCATTAACTTTATCAACTTAAACATGCATTCAAAGCATCTCATCAAACTTGCAGAAATGGAAAGGAAGAATTAAAACATGCATCACATCATTGAGCACAAGAACACCAGATTTATGTGGAAAACCATTGAAAGTAAAAAACCATGGTGAGGATTAGTTCATAATATATTATAACTAGTTATAATGGATTTACAAAATAGTGGACTCACTATCTAGAAAGAATGACTCACTACAAGAGGCTCACTGCCTAGAATAGAAAGAGATAGAAGAAAGGGTGGCTCACTGCCAAGGATGAACTATTAACAATGCACCTACAACATGCTGAAAACACAGTTCCAATTAAGCTCAGAAAGCAACTTTACACACTTCATACTTCACTACTATCACCTTTTGCACTTCACACTACATCAAATATCACACACACACTCTTACTTACATCTAATACTCTCATCCACATCTCACATCATCACCACAACACTCAATCAACCTCCTATATATACCGCAACCAACCAAAGCATCAATTAGGTTGGCCTAATTAGATGAAACGTATAGCACCATAATCTGTCGGCACAAAACTCCAACACACACGCCTTATAGAAGGAACCAAAATGTGTTCTTCACCAAAATAGGTCGGCATGACCTATAATCACTCCCACAAATCCACTCCTTATACAAATCAACTCTACACAACCCCAAAACCCTTAGGTCAGCACCACACAACAAATTGGTGAAGCAATAGTTGAATGAACCAACTATTCATTTACAACTCGGCACGTGGATCACCAAACAAATTTCCACTTGGAGTGCATACACTTTTGACATCCTCAAAAACCTCCTCAAAACTGCACAACATAATAATCATCCGTGGTGGAATGTGAAGCATTCCAATATGCACTCTACAACTGCAACTCTGCCATTACTAAGCCTAGTACATTGCTATTGATATCTTCAACTGTGGAAGACATACAACCCTGAAACTTTGGATGTAAACTCCTTCAACACCATCAACACTTGAAAACTGCATGACAATATGATGCACTACAGAGAATTCAAACGATAAAACTATTCCTCTATTCACTAAATATGCACAATAGGACTTAGTGAATTCTTCAGTACACTTTGTCTTCTTTGGATCAATACTTCTACATTATACAATGGGTTTCCATCACTGACAACACCATATACCAACATGCTCATGTTGTCGACAATGTGATACAAGCATCTTGACTCAACCAATCAATGTTCATTAGAAATGAAATTACAAGAAGAAATTAAAACTTCATTACTTGCATCAGAGGACTTTTCTATGGTGGAATCTCATTGTTTCTTTTTATTTTTGCACTCCTTCACATGTCCTCTTTTCTCACAATTCTAAAAATTTACTCTGTTCTTCTTTCCAAGAGTATTAGAATGACCTTTAGACTTTTCCTTAGGCCATTGATCTCCTTTTGGACCTCTTTCTTTAGGCCTACCCTTGACATTGAGCTCTCATCTAATGAGATATCCATAACCTTCTTCCTCATTTCCTATGACAACAAGGTTGCAACAAGTGTATCCATCTTGGGATCTTAAAGGTTAGTAGTGATAGCAAGAATAACATTTTCCCATGACTCAAGTAAAGAACAAAGAAGCATAGTTCATTTGTCATTTTTCTCAAGTTTAACATCTATATATGCTAATTGACTCAAAATCAAATTAAATGAATTTAAATGCTATATAATGGATTCACCTTCTTTCATTTTACGAGAAATTTTTTTTCTTTTCAAATACAATTTGTTCACAAGGCTCTTGGATTGATAAATCTCACCCAACTATTTCCATAAAGCAAATGCAGTCTTTTCTTCAAACACATTCGGGAGGATAGAATCTACAAAACATAACCAGATAGTACCTTGTGCCTTTTTCCCATCTTCTCCCAATCATCTCGAATGACTACATCATGTTTCTTTTTCTTTATTGCAACCACTCATTGATCTCTTTCTTCAAGGAGATCCTCCATTTTTAGATTCCACATCTCGTAGTTGGATCCATTAAACTTCTCAATATCTAGCCAAGATGTATATGCGACCATGATTCTTATTGTAGACACATAGAATGTACTAATTGACACTACACATCTAATCCTGATTTTACTAAAACCATTTCATCCTAAATCCTCCCTCAGTCTAACCATTTAATCAAATACCCTTATTTGATTAAATTCATCAATTTTCCTCTCTTAATTAAATAAATCATTTATCTGATTAAGTCTCTCTCTCTTTTGTTAATTAAATCAATCAATCTAATCTAATTAATCCTAAGTCTCTATTTAATTAAATAATTCATTTTATTTGATTAAATCTCTAAAGTCACTCTATTAAATTAAATAAATTAAAACCTTATTTGATTTAATCTAACATTCACCCCCTTTAAATTAATTAAATAAAAAATCTTTATTTAATTAGTCTCTAAATCATATTCTTCTCATCTTTTGATTTAAATCAACCCATAAATCTAAATCAATTAGTCACATCATCTAATCCCTCATTAAAATAGTCAACCCTTGATTAATTTAATTCTAATCCATGTCCCATCCTCTAGCTTTTCCCACTTGCACATGAAAATAGATTTAATTCATTTATTAAATCTCTATTTTCTCTCAACTTGGCATCTTTAGAGAATATTCCTTCAAATTTGAAATCCCTCCAAGTGGACTTTGTCCTTCCAACAAGACATTCATTCCTTCTTACATGCCCTTGTGCATTGAGCCAAGTGGCATTTAAGTCATTCCTTTTTCCCTCTTACATGTCATTTCACTATTTTCAAATTCTACCTAATTGCATTTATGGGTGCATTCATCAAAATGTGCACATCCTTTGCCCATTCACATCTTGACAAGTGGCATTTGGCCATTGGTTGAAAGTTAGTCCCACATTGCTTCATTTTGGGAATTTCTCCATCTTTTCTTTCTATAAAAAGGAGGCTTCTCTCCTCATTTTATCATCCACAATTTGAGCAAGTTTACTATACTCAATTTTATCTTCAAGCATCATCATTTTCATCCATTTTATCAAGTTTATAGCTAGGTTATGCAAATTTTTCATCATGGAGTTCAAGTGAATCTTCATCAAGTGGAGAAACCTTCATCACTCATCAACATTGCATCATAGGAGTTGGGAAAAGGCTAATTTTCACATCAAATTGGCACCAATTCCCCCATGGGATCAAGTGTTTGCATGTTTAATTAGGATTTCATTGCTTTCTTATTGTGTTCTTCATTTTATTTCCTAAGTTTGAGCATTGCTAATGGATTTCATGGGGAATCCTAATTATTACTTGCATTTGATCTAACTATACATGTGTTTGTTTATTGTGTTTTGTAGGTATTAGGATTGGGGTTCTACATTTTGGTGCTAGAAGGAGGGAAAATCTCAAGTTTAAATCACATTTTTATTAAAAATTATGTGCTTTTTTCTATTTTTGTGTGTCTACAAGGAACTCCACCACTATTAGTCCAACGCCGCCATACAAAACCACTAGCAGTTCATCGTTTCCATACAACACTGCTTCAAACTTCAAACTACGCCACTCAATCTTTCTTGCCCAAAATTCAAAATTCCTAACTCCACCGCTGGTTCAAATCTCACGCGCTAGAATTTCCAATTTTCAAACTGCACCGTTGGGAAAAACTTTGACGCAATCACACTCTCTGTTTTGCTACAGAGCGACACATGCAAAATTAGCGGCACCATGTAGCACCGCTGAGTCCTTTAAACTGCACCGCCTATGCAGACTGTGACGTTGGAGTCAAGTCAAAGGTTTAAATTAGTTCAATTTCGACATATGATTTTTCATTTTGATTTATTTAGGTTACTAATTGGTTTTTCTAACCTTTGTTTTGCAATTCTAACTAGTTTTTGTAGGTTGGCTTAATCAAAGGTGAAGGAAGAAAATCAAATTGAAAGTTGCAATATGCCATCATCATCATTTTTTTTTTTATCAATAAAAGGTGATGATTTATTAATAATAAAAGGAAATTTACATTATAGCTTGTAATACAAAAAATAACCTTCTCGAGCATTATCCAAAAGGAATTATAACAAACAAAAAAAACACCCATGAGCACCATTCTGCCATTAAATTCAATTAAACCCTAACACTAGAAATTGGAAAAACAACTTCAAATGAACTGTCCCCACCCCTTGGCTCCACCCATAGCTATGCTTTTCTTGAAGATCCGTGGCCCACTAACAGCATCAAAAAACCATTACAACATACCAAAAAAACCAGTTCGTTCATCCTCGGGTTCTTGAAGACGCCGAACATTGTCGCACATTGAAAGCCAAACGCATTCTCCCAACAACATCACATCCCTAACATCGTTCGCTCCACGGCTCCAGAAGTTCTTTTGAATTAAAACCAAAAAACCTTAATGTCATTTTCCTCAAACCACGCTTGCTGTTATATTCCTGACCCGTCGGTTTCTCCTCCTTAGACCACGCTTCTTTCATGGGAAATTACTCAGCACTCTTGCATTCACCTGTCGCCCGGCCACATCCTGTCGATGTAGCTCTATTTTTAGCTTCTCCCACACCTCCGAGATTGTTTGTTTATACTCCTCTCTATCCGTTCATCATCTCCACCTAACAAATGGAATCAACCCTTCTTCGGTGGCCTCATCCATGTCTTCTATACCTTCCGAGACATCGAAACCCACACCCGGCATCGCCCATTCCATGAACGATTCCAATTTTCCTAACAGTGCTTCATCAAAGAGCTTTTGCATTACCCATTTGGTTTCCTTAGCGTCCTCCCCCAGCTCCATTGCCCACACAAACACCATTGATGATATGTCAGCATTTAGACGGCCCCTGTGTGATGCATCCATAAAATGCAGTCCTAAAACCCCAACCACCGCTTCCACCACCGCATTTCGATTTACTTTTAGCACTTGTTTCAGACGTTGCACTATTGGGGGCCCAAAAAAGCCTTTCTATTGCAGTTTTGTGGAGAAACCCCACATTGCCTCCATCTATAAATAGCTCGCACCCTGCAACGCCGCTGAAAACTTGATAAATATGTCACCATATTTTTGATTTTGCTCCATTTAAAACCTGAATGCCTTTCACGTCAACTTCTGGTATATCTGCCAGCTTCAATAAAAACCTTAATTTGCATTTAATACAAAAAAACATACCACTTGGTGGAAATTAAAAAAGAACAGTGAAGAATCATCAAATTCCCATATGCCACCTAGTTCCTAAGCGTCCTTCACCTTCAAACTACACCCGTCATTTTCCTCGCATCCTTCAAAGGACTGCCACTTGAGGAAAGAAATTGAATTCTTTTTGTCCAAAAGATTACAATTCCCTATACACCACCCGCGATTTCAAAAATCACCAACAAACCCTTTCATTTCGTAGAAAAGTCAAACAGCCGCAAAAGCTTTTTATAAATACCCCAATATCCGCCACAAGCCAACCTAAAAATTCATTAAAAAATGCCATCCCTAAGATCCTCAATGGTTATTTTTTCAATTTCCTCAAAAGACATGGCCCACTTGGATAAAATATCCACCTCCCTATTCCCATATCTCTTTATATGACTAACCACAAAGTCCTCGAAGGTTTCCAAATCTTTTGAAATAGATTTGATAAAATTTTGAAGATGCCATGCCTTCATCTCCCCAAATTTGATAGCCTGAATAATTATTAAGGAGTCCCCTTCTAAATGCAGTTTCCTTACCCCAAATTGTTTAGCCAGCTTTACAGCCAATAAAGCTGCTTTAGCTTCTACCAAATTATTAGTTCCATCATCAAGCTTTTTTGCTGCTAAAGCAATTGTGTTTCCAAGATGATCTCTAAGGATCACGCCTGCACCAAATAGGCCAGGGTTACCTTTGGCTGCCCTGTCAAAATTTGCTTTAATCCAACCATTCATAGGTTCTGTCCATCTCACCACATTTTTAGATTCAATGCCAGATTTCACTTTTACAGATCCCGGCCAGGATTTGATCCAGATACTGGGCCACTCCTTTTGTATTCTCCTATCCTCCAAAGAGAAAGGATTGCGTAGATTCTGTGGCTGGGAGACTGCATTGCTCACAACCTCTTCAATACTATGCTCAATTCGCCATAGAACTCTTGTCAAAGATTCACTTTTCTCTACAAAAATTCTCCTATTTCTTTCTTTCCAAAGCTCCCATATCACCAATGAGGGCGTCACCACCCAAATGCTAGACAAAAAGGAACCTTTCATCATTCTTAGCCAGCTTTCAAAAACCTCACTCACTGTCCTTTGCATCAGGCCTTGCCACCCCAACTTTTGTCGCACAAAATCCCAACACCTTGTAGCCATCTCACACTGTAATAGCATATGGTCAACCGATTCTCATCCTTATCACATAGAACACACTTGGATGGGCCAGAAAAACCCAAACACTTCCATCTATCACCAGTCAAAATTCTACCCTTGCTAGCTAACCAAGTGAAAGTTCCTGCTTTTGGAAGAACATGCTTATTCCAACATAAATCTTTTGCCCAAAAGATCTCCCTCTCCAACGAGTCCAAGAGTTGATAGCCAATTTTAACCGAATAACAACCGATGGAGGACCCACACCAGACCAATTTATCTTCATTCCCTAAGATAAAAACTTTCCTTCCTTGCAACAACCTCTTCATACACTAAATTTGCTCGTCTGAGAGCTCCTCCCCCACAACATCTTTCCAAACCCATTCATTGCCTAAAGATCCTTGCTTTAAAGTTAAGTAGTCACGAACCTTAGTTCCCCATTTTAGAGAGAAATACTGTTTGAGAGCCATCAGATTAGGCCCTTGACCAATGTTTGGAAAATCATCCCACAAGTCCTCCTAGAAATTAGCCTTCATACCATTGCCAATTTTCCATGAGAGATGGTTTAGAACCATAGGTCTACAAGACACAATAAAATTCCATATCGCAGATCCTTTTGGAGGATTACAAATTGTAAAGATTCTTTGCTCCTCATTTGAATCAAGATATTTAGCCTCTAAAATTTTAACCCACAATAGCTCTGGGTTAGCATATAAATTCCACACTATTTTTGCTCCAAGAGCTTCATTTAACAACTGCCAATTCCTTAGACCAGCTCCACTGCTAACCTTAGCCTTGCATATCTTATCCCAAGCCAGCAATGGGATTTTATCTTCATCACTAGCCCCATTCCAGAAAAAATTTCTCATACGCTGACCTATTGAATTCAAAACCTTCTTAGGGATTTTTAGGCACATCATAGAATAAATGGGAATAGCAGACACCACCGATTTAAGCAGTAAAATTCTTTCAGCAGAGGTAAGCCATTTACTCTTCCAGCCATCCATCCGCTTCATACACGAGTCCACAAGATCCTTCCATAAAATAGTTTTATCCACCCCTCCAAACAAAGGGATACCTAAATATTTACTTGGGAGAGATCCAACCTTCATTGCAAGAATCTGACTAATATCCAATTGACGTTGAATAGGGGTATTAAAAAAGAAAATTTTGGATTTTCGCCAATTGATGCATTGGCCTGAGGCCAAGCCATACATATCAAGTGTGCTTTTCATCACCCTGGCTTCTCTCAAAGAAGCATCCCCCATCAGAAAGGTGTCATTAGCAAACTGCAAATGTGAAATAGCCTCAACACCCTCCACCACTTTAATGCCTTTCCAAAGGCCTTCATTACATTTACGAGAAATCAACCTTCCCAAAACCTTAGCCAGAATAATAAAAAGAAAAGGTGACATAGGATCACCTTGCCTGATTCCCTTGCTAGAATCAAAGAACCCTTAAGGACTTCCATTAACCAACATAGAAAAACATGGTGTGCTAATGCAGCTTTCCACCCACGCTCGCCATTCCAACCCAAAACCAAACTTCTCAAGCACTTTCAGCAGGAAATTCCTATCAACCTCATCATACGCTCTTCTTATATCCAGCATTGACCGATTTGGAGAGAACCCACTCTGTTCAACAGAAATAACAAACTTTAACACCAATTTTAACCTGTTAGCAATGACTTTTGCAATAACTTTATAGATCGTGTTACATAAACAGATAGGTCAGAAGTCCTCAAAGGTATTAACCACAGACTTTTTCGGAATTAGAGCTATAAAGGAGTTATTTAGCTCCTTAAGAACCAAACCATTTCTCTTGGATTCTTCGACCACCTCCTTGATATCATTACCAAAAACATCCCAAAACTTTTGAAAGAAAATTGCGGGGAAACCATCAGGTCCAGGGGCTTTATCCCCACCTAAACCAAATAAATCTTTCTTCACTTCCTTTAGAGAGACTTCCTCCATAAGCATATTATTTTCTATATTAGTTATACAACTTGGAATGACATCCAATATATTAGAAATAGCATCTGAACCAACAACCCCTGTATTAAAATAGTCTGAGTAGAACCTAACGACCTCCAAGTTAATTTGATCAACATCAATCAAAGTTTCCCCCAAGCCATTCTTAATTGATAAAATTTTATTAGTGGATTTGCGAACCTTAACATAATTATGGAAGAACTTGGAATTCCTATCACCATCTTTCAGCCATGTTTCCCTAGACTTCTGTTGCCAGAATATTTCCTCGCACGCTAGGGCTTCAAAGTAATCTTTATTTAGCTTCTTTTCCAATTAAAAGTCCACATCTCTCATCCCATTTTCAATAACCTTAGTGTGCAGGTCACTTAACTTTTTCTCTAACATTAGTTTTTCATTAAAGATGTTTTTGAAAGACTCTCGATTCCAAGCTTTTAAACACTCTTTAACATATTGAAGCTTCTTGAAGAAAATGAACACTTTACAGCCTATCCAACTTGGAGCATTCAACCACCAGCCCTTAACCAACTCCTTGAAATTGTCTGCCCTAAACCACATCGCTTCAAACTTGAAAGGGCACCTGTCTAGGGTAGAATCTTCTTGAATCCTCAAGCTAATAGGATAATGATCCGAACCAGAAATGGGGAGAATCTCCACCTCACACGCCCAATTCACTGAGGTCCAATCTCCAGCCAAGAAAAATCTATCTAATTTTTCTGCAATATTTAGAAAACCCCTCCTTCTATTAGTCCAAGTAAAGTCTCCTTTCTTAAAATGAACTTCACACAACCCATTGTTTAGAACAAAGTCACTAAAATCTTGTTGACTCTGCCCAGCCCAACATACACCCCCAGATTTATCAGAAGGCCACAGAACATCATTAAAGTCTCCACCCAGGAGGAATAGACTATCTCCATTTACACTTAGATGCATAGATATATCTTGTCATAACACCTTTTTCTATACAGAATTGTTTGGGCCATAAATATTGAGAATAAAAAAACAATTTCTCAATTGTTTAGATTCCACCTTTACCCATTGCTAGTTTTTTTCTTGTTTCACAGATTGGACATCAACCATAGAGGAATTCCAAAGAATTCCCAAACCACTCGAAGCACCTTCAGCCCCGACTAAGGTGCAATTCCAATGGGAAAAACACCTTGTAAAAAGAGAAAAATTAGTTTCTTTTACCTTTGTTTCTTGAAGCAAAAGTAAAGCCAGTCTCGTTTGATCAAGACATCTTTTGATCAAACGAATCTTGTTAGAGACATTGCAGCCCCTAACATTCCAAGATAAGATTTTCATGGCTTTCGGGGGAAGGCGTAGCCTTTCCCCGACCTTAATTTACTTTGGCCTGCAACATTGCCTGCCAATTCTAGCCTCATCCTGTTGGTTTTAGGACCTCTCCTCTTTTTCTCCCCTAACTTTACCTTGTTGTTTACGGCTAAAGTTTTTTCTATGGTTCTCTTTTCAACAATGTCTATGTTGTCATGTAGCCCCAGAATATCTACCTCCCCACCATCCTCCTCTGAATCTGACTCAGAAGTTGCATTTTCCAAGTTCCCACCACTATCTCAAACCCCTTCAAAGGCATTATCTAAATTTCTAATAGGAGATATTGGGATATCCTTGTACACTTGATCTTCCAGCTCAATTCCATGTCTCTCCATCATTGGTGAAATGCCTGCAAATTCAACTATATCCTCATGTACTTGTTTTTCCAAACCCAAAACATCTGCCAGTTGAACCAAACTGCACTGATTCACCTTAGCTTCCTTAGAAGTGTCCACCTTAGGCCTGGAGTCTGAGACAATAGAGGTGCATTGAATAATGTTGGAAAAATTGCTATCCTGGAAACAAACTTGCTCCATAAAGGGTGTAACTGTATAATGAGGTGAACCCTCTTGTCTTGCCAAAAAAATATTCTCACTTCTAATGTCCTCCAGACCCATTGAAATCCCCATTGCCGGTTCCATGATAAAGCCTTCCTTTTGCCCCAAGAACAACTTGATGTTACTATCCGCTGAGTAAACACGAGCAAGCAACCTCTAAGATTGCACTTCATT
Source organism: Sequoia sempervirens (assembly GCA_007258455.2). Classification (NCBI taxonomy): domain Eukaryota; kingdom Viridiplantae; phylum Streptophyta; class Pinopsida; order Cupressales; family Cupressaceae; genus Sequoia; species Sequoia sempervirens. Next base: position 495,146,031 of record VDFB02270651.1, read on the forward strand.
GGTGCCCGCAAAAGTGGAATCTATTTCTGCTTTCAGAAAACCTTCCCTGACCTCTTCCACTCTCGGTTTGAAAATACCCCAAGAGCATTTTGACTCCCAAGGCTAAGAATCAAAAGTATTATTAGCCCTTACCTCTGAGAGGTTAATTATTTCTTCTGATAAAGAGTTTTGAGCAGGATCTTTACCTTTTTCATTTAGAATGCAACCCTTGTTAGAAAGCACTTTTCCCACACAACTCAAGCATTCAAAGGGATTATCAACTATTTCTAACTTCTAACGCCAAATGCCTTCCCTTGTATGCAATTCTATAGTTTCTGGCAGAGTGTGGATCCCTTGTCTCATTACACAAATCTTGGGATAAATGCTGAAATCAAATCTGTCCACCGACTCCTCAGACTTCACAAAGCCCCCCAGCTTACTGCCTATCTTTCGCAAGGTTTCCGAGTCCCAATACTCATGAGGGAGGTTTTTCAATTTTATCCAAACTGGGATTTCTTCTAGAGTTGTTTCATTTGGGTTAAAGTTCGAGGTCCAATCTTTAATGAGAAACCCTAACCCTTCCATTACAAACGGGCCACTATCAATGATCCAGTCTTTGTCTTGTGCAGACTTACAAATCACCAGATAAAACCCATTCTCCAGAGTTTTAAGTTCACATTCTTTTCCCTAGTTTTGATCACACCAAGCCCTTATTTTTGCAAAAGCTGGCCATTTTCCCCCCCACTTCATAAAGAAAGATTTTTCTTTTAAGAACCTAACAGTATCACTCCATTCACTATTATCTAAAAGCAGTGAGGTTAAAGTTGTAAGAGAGATATTCGGTGATACCTGACTTGAACCAACTTTTTCCAATTGAACCTTCAGTCTCCAGAACTTTCCTTCCACCCGTCTAAAATCCACCTTCTCCACTAAATGCCACGACCTAAACCGCTCTCCCTTCTTTGGGTGGAACCAACCATTCTGGCCTTTGTTGTTTTGATTCCCTGCCCTAAAACCCTTCTTCATCGGAGCCTGCCAAGCCTAATTCTTACTAGCCCATCTAGTATTTTGAGTGTTCCAGTTCCAATGTTTATTGAATGGCCATTGAGCCTGACTCCCTATGCTATAAACCCGATCCCAGTGTTTTCGAAAACCTTCCCTTGGCTGTCGCTCCACCATGATGTTTTTTTTTTGTTGAATTTGTTGTTATGCCATCTGTAGACATGCAAAATTTACATTATGCATTCGATCGGATTTAGTCAAATTAGATGTCGCATTAGGACCATTCATCAATTAATCAGGTGCACTTTCATCCATTCATTAGGTAATTTCATCTCCTAGAATCATTTATTTAAAATCAAATAAACATTATCATCAACCTTTTAATAAATCAAAAATCCATTTAAATCAAATCCTAAATCATATTCCATCATTTTCCAATTCAAATAAATCAATTATCAAAGTCCTATAAGTCAACTCACCTAATCAGCATTAAATCAACATAATCGTCATCTATTTAATCTAACCCTGATTAAATGTTAATCCCATCCCACTTGCATTCTCTAGATATTTCCACTTGCACAAAAAATCAATTTTATTGATTTACTAAAAACCCTCATTTTCCCTCAACATGACAAGTCAAACATTGCATTTATTGTTCATTTTCTTGTCCTCCACTTAGCATTTACTCTCAAATTTGAATTCAAATTTTCCCTCTCATGGGCACTCTTCCCAAATCTTGCACAACCATTGACCACTCATCATTTGACAAGTGTCATCTTCTCATTAGAGGATCTTTAGTCCCACATTCACCATCTTGGCCAATCTTTCATCAAGAAAATCTATAAAAGAAGGCCTTCATTTTCATTCATGGATCCACAATTTTATGCAAGGTTACTCTCTTGGTTTGAGAAATAATCTTGTTTTCATCTCCATTGCACTTAATCATTTTAGCTATTGATCAAGGGTTGGGAAAGGGTTACTAGCACATGTAACACCAATCCACTATGGAATAGGTGACTTGTAATTGCTTTCCTAATGCTTTAGTTTTTCTTTTATCATGTATTGCATTTTAGAAGTCTTTACAAGGTATTTCATAGAGGTATTTTGTTAGATTTGTGAAATACTAACCCCTATATGAAGTTTAGTTTTTGCAGATAGAAAGTGCTTATTTACACAAGGCACCTGTTTGCCAGGTTTTCACCGAGGTACTTGCCCAAAGTGCCACCGAAGTGGTTTTCACTAGAGGACGATTTTTTTGATTTCTTTTTCGAAAACGTTATTTTTGTTTATTTTTTTTTCTAATTTTTTGGATTTTTGGTTCTATACCTTGAAAGAATTAGGCATAAACTTCTTGAGATGGGAGCTATTCATGGCTCCTCGCGAGGTTCCCCTTCGGGTGTTGATAACTGATATGCCCGATTTCTAGCTTGTCGATGATGAAAGGCCCCAACCAATTGGGTTCAAACTTGCCTTTTGCCGGGCTGATTTGGGACATTCTTTCTAATTTTCTTTCAAGACCAATTCCTCCAACTTGAAAGTCCCGCTCGATCCTCTTGTTGTAGCTTCGCTTGAGTCTATTTTGATATACTTGCAAATGATTCAAAGCTCAACTTTCTCTCATCCAAGTAACTCCACCGCTAGTCTTGAGACCCAATATTCTTCATCGTGATGAGATTTTGCAGCTGATATTCTGAGGGATGGGAGCTCGATCTCAATGGGGAGTACGGCCGATCCATAGACCAAGGAGAATGGGGTGGCACCTATGGGTGTGCGGATGTCGGTTCGATAAGCCCAGAGGGCGGATTAAGCTAAGGCCAGTCACGACCCACGCCATCGACTATTTTCTTGAGGATTTTGAGGATGGTTTTGTTCGTGGCTTCTGCTTGGCCATTGCCTTGGGGATAGTATGGGGTGGAGAAGCGATGCTGGATTTTGAATTTCTCGCACAAGTCGGAACCTCCTGGTTCTTGAATGGTGTCCCATTATCTGAGATAATGTCTTGTGGGACACCATAACGACAGATGAGATAGTTCAGATGAATTTAGATATGCTTTCTAGTGATATAGGTCATGGGTATGGCTTCCACCCACTTTGTGAAGTACTCAGTTGCGTTATAATGAATTTGTGGCCATTGGACGAGGTGGGTGAGATTTTCCCAATGAGGTCGAGACCCCACTGCGAAAAGGGCCATGGTGTGATAATCGAGTGAAGCTCTTGAGCTGGAGCATGGATGAGGTCCCCATGCTGCTGATATTGTAAACACCTTTTAGCATGATCATGTGCTTCTCACTCCATTGTGGGCCAGTAATACCCCAGCCTCAGCAGTTTCTTGGCAATGGTTATTCCACTCGAGTGTGAGCCACAGATACCGTTATGAACCTCAGTTAGAGCGGTTAATGCCTCCTCATCATTTAGACAGCGAAGTAAAGTACCCTCTATGCTTCTACGGATAAGGTATCACCTAGGATGACAAATCGGATGCCTTTTGATAAAGGTTCGTTTTAGGCTCGATGGTAGGTCAGCGGTAAGACTCCTATTCGAAGATATGTATATATGTCATGATACCAAGGATCGCCAAGACCAACGAATTCACACACATATTTTGATTCCAGTACCTCAAATGTGGGAACGAGAAGCTGCTTGATCAGAAATTCATGTTTCAGCACATTGTGAGGGATGTCTACTAGAGACCCAATTGTAGCCATGGCGTCAGCGGCTCTATTGTTGGTTCTTGGAATCTGCTCAAATGTTATGTCGATGAAGGATTCCTTTAGAGTCTCCACCAGTTTCTTATATGGGGTTAGCTTGTCATCCTTTGTCTGATATTCATTACTGACCTGATTTATGATCAGCTGTGAGTCGCCATAGACCTTGAGAGCTATGATATTCCATTGCACTACTATTCTGAGACCTATAGTCAAAGCCTCATATGTCGCTATGTTGTTAGTGCAAGGAAATGCTAGTTTGTATGATCTTCGTATGCAGTCCCCCTGTGGGGTGATGAAGAAGACACCAACTCCTTATCCATGTTGTGTATATGACCCATTGAAGTATAGTTTCCAGTGATCAGCAACGTTGAGGTTAAAGATGGATTCATCTGGAAATTCAGATACAAGAGGATTCTCAGAATACATAGGTGCTTCTACTAATTGATTTGCAATAACCTGTCCCTTGATTGCTTTCCTCTCTACATACTCGATGTCATATTTTGATAATATCATGACCCATTTTTCCATTCTGCTAGTTAACATTGCCTTGGATAAGAGATACTTGAGGGGATCAATTTTCGTGACGAGCTTTATCTTGTGTGCCAGCATATAATGTCTAAATTTTTGGGATGCAAACACTACTTCGAGGCAAGCTTTCTCAATGAATGAGTAATTTAGCTCATGACCGACCATTGTCCTGCTGATATAGTAGATGGACCTTTATGTTCCATTTTCATCATGCTAAGCAAGAAGAGCTCCTAGGGCTGTTGCTATTGTTGACACATATAAGATCAATGGTTTTCTCGAGATAGGTGGCATTAACACTGGAGGTGTCAGTAGATATTCCCTTATCTTGTTGAATGCCTCTTCGCATTTTGTATCCCATTTGTATGAAACCCCCTTGTGGAGAAGGTGCAAATATGGGTTTTGCTTGTCTGCCAATTGTGCTATGAACCTTCTAATGGATTGGAGCCTTCCTTGGAGGCCTCTTAGTTGTTTTAGATTCCTTGGTGCCTCCATCTCAAGGATTGCTTTGACTTTTGCAGGATCCACCTCGATACCCCTCATGGAGACTATGTATCCTAGTAATTTGCCTGATTGCACGCCAAAGACGCACTTCTTGGGATTTAGTCTGACCTTGTATTCCTCTAATCTGTAAAGATAGCACTTAGGTTGCTATATGATCTTGTCTTTTTCTTGACTTTGCTAGATGTCGCTTCATAGTCTTTGACTATTTTGTGAATCATATCATGAAATATCGTCATGGCTCCTTTGATAGGTTGCTCCTACATTCTTTAGGTCGAATGGCATCATGTTCCAGCAGTAGGTTCCCCATGGGCAAGTGAAAGCCGTCTTGTGTTGATCTTCTTTTGCTATCATGATTTGGTTATATCCTGAAAATCCGTCCATTAACGATAGCATCTCATGCCCTGCTGTCATGTCTACTATCATGTCGATGGGGAGCTGGAAATCATCCTTGGGACATGCTTTGTTCAAATCTTGAAATCCATGCAGATTCTGATAGCTCCATCAGGTTTTGAAATAGGTACCAAGTTCGATACCCATTCTGGATAATCAATTGGTCGGATGAATCCAACATCTAATAGCTTTTTGAGCTCCATTTTGACTAACAAAGCAATTTGAGGATGCATTTTGCGAAGCTTCTGTCTGACAGGTTTTGCATCTGGATACACTGCTAGGTGGTGGACCACAGTATTTGGATCAAGTCCTAGCATATCGGCATAACTCCATGTGAAGTTTATTTGTCTTTCCCTTAGGAATGCTGCTAGGATTTCTTGCTCTTCTGATAATAGTGATTCCGCATAGAATGTTATATGCGGGGTCTCCTCTGTTCCTAGGTTGATTGGGTTGCATTTTTTGACCAAGACTGCTGACTTCTCTTGATGAATAGCTCTTAGGGGAAGATTGAATCCTTCATCCTCAGGTGCCTCAGAGAGGTTTTCACCATTGGATACATCCTTTATTTTTACTATTTTGTTGTTAGAGAGTGCCACGGTGTGGTTTTCACTCAAGGACTTGGATATGATTCTTAGTTTCTCACTTTTGCGACTGAAGGATTCAATCATTTCCCCATAGTAGGCGTGTGTGTCCAACTCCATTATGAATCCTACCTTATGATCTCCATCTGGAATGTTATCCATTAATCCCATGAATTCTGAGAGCGCTTCATCATTTTTGAATATATCGAGAACTGGTGGTCCTCGTTGGTCATAGTCGATCAGTTGGGGGTAGACTAAGTGGATCTCGTGATTTTGAATATCTAGTTCAAAGGATATGGTACTAATCATACACAGGGTGGTATCTTCGAATAACCTAGGTAGGTTGGATAAGGTATCTTCGTCATCGCTACTAATATAGGGCTTAGTGATAAGGTTACGCATGTCTCTCCCTATGGGTATTGGGGAGTGCACTTGTACTAGGATTGGCTGAGGAGAAACATTAGCGGCTCTAACCGGAGGACTTCAGCCACGTATGGTTATTCTCGAAGGGGTACATCCAAGACCAAGATTTGTTATAGGTCGCGTCTCAGGCATGATTGGTATTAAGAGCCCATTGTCATTTTGCCCCAATCTTTTGTTTCGATCATAGCCCATTGCAAGCATCATGTGTAGGCCTCTGCTTCTTTCATCCATTGGTAATTCAGGTGTCGGTCTTTCATCTCGATACATGTTTGATGGATCTGCTTCAATTACCTCATGGCCAAGGTCTCCCCACCTTGTGAATTCAGGATAATTTTGAGGATAGGTTTGTGATGTGGGAGCTTGATTTTCTTGTGGGTGTCCTCGTGATCTTGGAGATTGTGGTAACTCTCCTATCACAAAAGCATTGTTAGGGAGCCTATAACTTCCAAAACCGTCCTCTTGGATGATGAGCTTGATATCAAATATGGTGGGAATGGCTAGTGTCTCTGTCGCAGAAGTGGACATGAAAGTGGCGGGATCGATGTATGATGTGGATGGGCCCTCATCATTTTTCAGCACTTGGGGTATTTTGTAATATTTGGCTTCAAGGTTCTTGCAGTATGAAAACGGCTTAGGATCTCCATGGACGGTAACCTCTTGTCCATTATGTGTAAATTTTACACATTGGTGGAAGGTTGATGCTATGACTTTCATTGCATGGATCCATGGGCGTCCCAAGAGAATGTTGTATGGTAAGTCGAGGTCCAGGACCTGACAGGTGGTTTCCATAAGCGTTGGACGTACTTGGATAGGGAGCTTAATTGTGCCCTGAGACACTCTTTCTTGGTCATCATATGCTCTTATTGTTATGCCCTTTCCTTTGTCAATGGAATCTTCTGATATCTTTAACTGCTTGATGAGACTAAAAGAACAGATGTTCAAACCTGCACCTCCATCCACCAGGACCCTTTTGATTTTTCTTTTGTTCACAATAACCTCCAAGTGAAGTGCATGATTGCGAGATGGTTGGGTGGGAAAGTCTTGGTCAGAAAACATAAGAAGATTAGGTGTTATGATGTTTCCAACCATAGCTTGGAATTGTTGTGCATCAAGATCTGCGGGGACGGTGGATGAGGCTAATGCTTCTTCGAGGATCTTTTTATGGGCCGATGATATTTTTAACAACTCCATGATGGAGATGTGTGCTGGCGTTCTCTTGAGTTGGTCTACAACATTGTAGCTATATGGAACAACTCTTGATGAAGGGACTCTATGAGGTTGGGATGATCCCGCAATGGTGACCTTACTGCCTCTTGTGGTGACTCCACAATCTTCGGCATGGGTGCCCTTGATGGTGATGACCATGTAGTTTTCATTGAGGTTGGCAAAAACTATTTCGTATACATGATTTACATTGCTTTTTCCTTTATCCTTGTTATTCCCTTTGTTGCCATGATTTGGCATTGGATTCGTGTAGATTTTAAGATCCTGATTCCCAGTAGGTGCTTCCACATTTATGATTCTTTTGTCGATGAGATCTTGGATGATGTTCTTGAGTCTCATACAATTATTTGTGGTGTGGCCTTTGATTTTGTGGAATTCACACAGTTGATTCTCATTGTACCAAGGAGGTTTGACATCAGGTTCTTGATAATTCTCAAATGTAGGAGCTTGAATGAGTTTTTCGTCGATTAGCCTTTTCATGATGTCCTCAAGTGGTTCTCCCAAAGTAGTGTATTTTCGTTTGGGGTATGTTTTGCGTTGAGGTGGTCCTCTTTGGTCGTTGACGTTATTGATGGTGGGATTATTGTTGGGTTGATATGTTGTGTGATGAGTGTTTTGGCGTTGTGGTTGGATTTGTAGTGTGGCTTGTTGCGCATCATCCATCCATCTCACTTCCATCATCCATCTTATTCCATCCATCACTCATCCACTCACATCCACACCATAGCTTGGTCCTTGTTTGTATCATGATCCTCCAAGTACTACTCGGCCCATCCTCAAGGTCGGGCTTTGTCTTTCCTTTATTGGAGTAGTCTATTGCATCATGCACGCTTCATCGGATCGGATTCGTATGATCTTAAAGTCCTCAAAATTAAAAAATCCAAAACATCGAAAATCAAAAATCCAAAAAATCCAAAAACATTAGAAAATCAAAAAATAAAAAACATCAGAAAATTAGAAAATCCAAAAACATTCAAAACATATCAAAATCCAAAAACAGGTCAAAAATTCATTCAAAAAGCCAAAAACAAGGTCATCTTGTCGAACTACATCGTCTCTGAGCTTGAACGTAGGCAAGGTTGATCTTTGATCATCCCCCGAGACATTTAGGTAAGTCCTATAGGAGTCCATCATAATAAACCGACATCTCATCATGTATATTGTCATCTGTAAATCGGTCAAGTTGTTAGTTGAACTACATGGTCTCTGCATGTATAACGTAGGCAAGGCTAATCTATTGATCAGCCCCCAAGGCCCCTAGGATAGGTCTTTAGGTTAGTCTCTTGGTCAAAATCTTAGAAAATCTCAAAACATTGGAAAACTGAAAATCAAAACATTTGTAAAACCTCAAAAAATACCAAAAATAGCCTCAAAACATTGCAAAAACTCCAAAAACATCCAAATATTTGAAAAAATCCATCCGCCTCATCTCGCTTGCACCTGCAATAAACACTATTCATAATAAACTAATCATCATCATCAACCTTTGGTGAAACAGTTAGAAACAAGTCTAGTAGGTTAAAAGCAAAACTCAAAAGTGTCAAGTCTCAAGTCTAAGTCAGTACATAAACAAGTTGGTCAAGTCTTTGTGTCGATAGTCCATCATCCAAATAGTCTCATATCAATCATCTGATAACATCATGTCGTAGGATGAATCCTTCCTACAAGGGGCAATATTTATCAGAAATAACATTTTGGATAAACGAAATGACATGCCGCCATCCACTAACATGTCCTAGGATGTATCCTTCCTACAATAGGCATTATCTTTTGGCAATAAGTTTTGGTTCTTATCCTTAAAAACACATTCCCTTTTGGTTAGCGGTATTGAAGAACATCAACTTGTTTGTGTACTTGGTCTTTTTCTTTTGACTTATCTTATTGCACTCACCCAAGGACCTTCGATGATATCCGAAAGGATTTAGAGAGATAGGAATGGGGCAACGATCATTATCTTTTGTCCAGTTGTGCTTGTTGGACGCTTTGTAAAATAACTTGGCGAATACTTGCTTTGTTAGATATGTATGGAGGATGTTTCAGATAGCTTATTGACTATTTCATTGATTGGTTATACCTTTCCGTGTTTCGGTCTGAGATGTTTGAGACTTCAAGTGCATCCTAGCAAGGTTTCCGTATGTCAGGTGTGAACAAGAATACTCCTATCTATTTGTCGAGTCAAAGTCCATCACACTAAGTACAATGCCATCCTGGTCCTTTATACCTTGATGCATCATGCTTAGGTGTGTTATCAAACATAAAGTAAGTGACCCTTTGAAAATCTCAATCCTTGATAAAGCAAAATCATCCATCTATCATCATCATTTCTTATCATCATTTCTCATCATCATCTCTCATAATGTTGGCTTGTTGATCCTCTTGTCATCATCTCATTTTCGCACTAACATCATCATCACCAATTCATCCATCATGCATCCACCATGCATCCATCTGGCATCCATAAATCATCGGTATTCTGCATATCATCTCACATTGCATAATCATCATCATAATATAGATCTATTAGTATAAGCATTCGCATAAATCACATTTGCATAATCATAGCACATCACATCATCCATCTCATCACATCATATCATCATTTAAGTTGTTTAGGTTAATATGGATTTGTTATTCTAAGCATCTTAAAATCATCTCATTTGCATCGTCGTCCATAACCATACATTTTGAACCTCTTTATCGCGAGATCGACCCTCAAATCGAATCTTTTCGCTCAATCTCTTGAGGGGGCAATGTACCAGTGTACTTCTTGCTACTGGGGCATCTGAAAAATAATTAAATTTTTTAATTTCAATCGCGGAAATTTTATTCTTTGAACCAATACAACAAGTACATTGCTTCAAAGAGGGGCAAAATGTAGACATGCAAAATTTACATTATGCATTCGATTGGATTCAGTCAAATTAGATATCACATTAGGACCATTCATCAATTAATCAGGTGCACTTTCATCCATTCATTAGGTAATTTCATCTCCTAGAATCATTTATTTAAAATCAAATAAACATTATCATCAACCTTTTAATAAATCAAAAATCCATTTAAATCAAATCCTAAATCATATTCCATCATTTTCTAATTCAAATAAATCAATTATCAAAGTCCTAAAAGTCAACTCACCTAATCAACATTAAATCAGCATAATCATCATCTATTTAATCTAACCCTGATTAAATGTTAATCCCATCCCACTTGCATTCTCTAGATATCTCCACTTGCACAATAAATCAATTTTATTGATTTATTAAAAACCCTCATTTTCCCTCAACATGACAAGTCAAACATTGCATTTATTGTTCATTTTCTTGTCCCCCACTTAGCATTTACTCTCAAATTTGAATTCAAATTTTCCCTCTCATGGGCACTCTTCCCAAATCTTGCACAACCATTGACCACTCATCATTTGACAAGTGTCATCTTCTCATTAGAGGATCTTTAGTCCCACATTCACCATCTTGGCCAATCTTTCATCAAGAAAATCTATAAAAGAAGGCCTTCATTTTCATTCATGGATCCACAATTTTATGCAAGGTTACTCTCTTGGTTTGAGAAATAATCTTGTTTTCATCTCCATTGCACTTCATCATTTTAGCTATTGATCAAGGGTTGGGAAAGGGTCACTAGCACATGTGACACCAATCCACTATGGAATAGGTAACTTGTGATTTGCTTTCGTAATGCTTGTAGCTTCATTTCATCCTTTGTTGCATGTTTTTAAGCATTTTTGCAAGGTATTTCATAGGAGTGTTCTTGAAGAATTTGTAGGTACTAACCCTTGTTTGAAGTTAGTGTTTGTAGATTTTGAAAAGTATGCTCACACTATCATCATCATTACATCAAGTGTTCTTAAACACTTTAGTGTTTGTTCAACACTTCTAGAGAGTTCATAATCTCTCTTAAGGAATTGTTATCTTCCATGCTCTTAGGACATACTAAATTTTTTTTGGGCTCTAAAATGAACACTACAAAGACTTTCAATTTTCGTTACAAAAGGCTTAAAAAAGAACTTTATGACAAACTCACTAGATTTGGTTTGAAGATTAACAACTGAACAAGGCAATCTCTATATTTCATTTTGGTGTTCTACAAAGAATCAAATCATTGCTTTGTGGATTTAAAATGGACAAGTGCTTGTTTGTTTTGTAATTACTTACTCAAAGTAATATCATTAAAAGGACGTATGTGCTTCTCTCATGCCTCGTGACAATTTTGAGAATCAAAAGGCCTTTTGGTGACATTAAGTTGCGTAAGTAATTGCCTCCACATTTCATTTTGGGATTAAAATTGAACACATCTTGCGAGTGTGAGTGAAACCTATTGCGTGTGTTCTCTCTTTGTTTCTAAACAAAGATCAATCAAACTACGGATATTTTTGCCCACTTTTGTTTATCTTAGAAGGCATGCCTTGTGGGAAAAAATAATCACCCAAGGGAATGACCCAACAGGCAGCACGCTAAAGACAAGCGACTTCCAACCGGTATATAAGTGTGGGTACTAGAACAAAAGACAGTATCACGATGGTCATCCCGACGAGAAGGGAAACAATGGTCTCTCACCGAATGGGTGATCCCCCATGAAAAAAATCCTGAATTAAAACCCTTGTTTAGAAAATGCCAAAATCCTTGATCTATTTGTTGGTGCAAGAATGGTCATTTTGAAGCTGCCCCACACTTTTACGACTTTTAGTAGAAATGAAAAGTATGCCATGGGAATTTCATGGGTACTGATGCTTGGCTGCCCCGTATAAGTGAGTGTCATGGAGGGGAGCCAGTGGGGTCAAGCATCTAACCATTCGCTAAAATTAGGCATAGTTGGACTTGTCCAAGTGGGGATTCAAAAAATATAGTCTTTCATAGCCATAGGGTTGTACTTTTTCTTGGAAACAAAACACTTTGCTTGTTCATAAACATTTGGAAACAAACATTTAGCATTGTCATCAAAACTTCAAACCCTTTAGGAAGCAAATATTTTTTACAAGATTCACATGTTATTGCTTTCCCTTGGGATTTTATCCGTAGAGGTTTCTAAATACTTGGATTTATATCTCAATTTGCTTACTAAAGTCAACAATAGGTAATTTTTTTCTTGATTTCATCAAAGTTCCACATAATACACTTTGTGGAATGAGAAGAAGTTAAGACATTGGACATCTAGTTTCAAAATCTAATCAAGAATTGTTTATGGTAAAAAGAAGTCACTAAGCAAAGCTAAGAACAATTGAACCCCACACATGTGTCTCAAATGATTTCACGCAAGATCAAAATACATAAACCAAAGTCAAAAGCTCTTAGTTCAAAAGAACATCAAAAGCATCTCTCAATGCTTTACAAATATAGATGAAGATTACTTTTCAAATTTTATAGAAGAACTTCAAGAAACAATCCCAGTTTGTACTCATTCTATTATTGTCAAAATCCAAATCTTTTTCAGGAATTTGAACACCTTGTTAAGAGTAAAGCATGTTCTTCAAAACCGAGGGCTTGTAAACAAGAGTCTTTCTAGGTTCATTTAGGATCAAAAATAAAAAAAATCATCCATCCTTCAAACATCAAACCAAAATAATCTCACCAACAACTCTTGAAAATCTTGAAATCATCCTTCATGCTAGAATTTTTGGCAAATAAAAAATCCTTGAATCAAACATTAAAATCAATCTTGTTTAGCTAAGTATATGTAGATTCATCCTTCTTCATATGCTTAGTTAAATTATCATCAAATCATTTTGTTTAGCTAGGTATATGTAGATGCATCCTTCTCCATGTGCTTAGTTGAATTATCATCTTATTTAGTTAGGTGTGGGTAGATGCATCCTTCTCCCTACACTTAGTAAAATTACCATCTTGTGAACAAGTCTATCCCATAGATAAAATCCAACATCTTGGGATCCATTTGTTCATTATCCAAAATCAAAGCAGTCCAAAACCAAGTCAAGGCCAAATCAAAATCCTAAAACAAATCCAAGAATCCAAAGAAAGTCCCAAAAGTCTAGCATCCCCTCAAAGATCTAAGAGTTTCACTATCCATTTCATTCATCTTTCACACACTTCATCATTTCACCTTTGATCCTTAATCATCCTAGATCTTCTCTTTTGAACCTCATTTTATGGTTCAAACTAGATCTCAACACAAGAGGAACATGGAAGCAAACAAAGAAACATCCACTTCAAGTGACCTAAGCCAAACAAATTCCAAGATGAATCTTGTTGGATCAAGCAATCCTCTAACTAACTTTCCTTCATCATCACAAAATTCTCAAGAGGAATGTCAAGTAGAGGATATCACTAATAATGCATTTGGAATGACACAAGATGAGATTATCGAAATGGTCCAAAATCCCAAGAATCATAGAATTATCAACATCATGATGAGACTCAATCCCTCACTATACATGCTTGAATTAGAAAAAAAAAGGGGTAAACTCCCTTCTAATATCAATGTGAGTACCATTGTGGAACCATCTTTTGGGGTCATGCCTCCAATTTCATCCATGCCCCCAATTTCAACCACACCTCTATTCCAAATCATCATTCAATCCATCCCCCAAATTACATCATCCATTGCTCCAACTCAACCCATTGTTAACAAGGGAAGCAAATTTCTCAATGCACTACAAACACACCCCCTTGTAAACAATCAAGATTTGGACGCAAACACCATCTTGGGGCAATCCATACCCCAAAATCTATCACATCCATATGTCCCCCTCACCTTTCATGATCCTAATGACCCATCATCATCATTTCATGCAACACCTCAAACCTCTCTCCCTATAACCTCGCAAGGAGAAGGTAACTTATTTGGACCAGGGGGCATCTTTGACCCTACATCTTCATCACTTACTCAAGGGAGTATGCCACTCACTTTTCCACCACTTCCACCATTTCCATCAATATCCATATCACCTCTTGTTTATGGCTTCCCCCTTTACTAAACATCAATCAACAAAATCAAATCAACCCCCCAATCATCAATCAAAATATCATACTAAATCCTCCCATCTTGTTATTGACATCACAACAACAAATTGCAACCATATTGACAATGCAAGCCACCATTATCACATCATCAACCATCCCCCAAATACCTCAAAACATGGTCTCTAAAGGACCAAGCATATCAATCGCACCATCCACCACCCAAATCCCAATCATCAATATGACGGTGCCTCTCATCACCAAAACAAGCACCATTCTGAACCCACCTCCACCACCACCACCACCAAACTTAAACACATCAAACCAATACAACATTGTGTTGTAAGCTGCTCAGCAAGCTACCTAGTAGAAGGCACTACAACAAATCCAAAACTAACAAGCTGCACAACTAGCTGCTTAGCAAGTTGCTCAAGTTGCTCAAGCTTCCCAAGCTGCACTACAAATGCAACAAGCACAATAGGATGCAAAATCCACACAAGCTACATAGATCGCACAAGCTACATAGATCACACAAGCTGCCCAACAAGTAGAAGCCCAAGCTCAAGCCCAATACCAAGCTCATCAAGTGCAAGCACAAGCACAATATCTCACGCAACAACAAGCAGCCCAACAACAAGCATATCAACAAGCGTTGAAGAAATACCAAGAACAACAAGAAGCAGCCCGCTTAGCAGCCCAACAACAAGCATTGTTGGCGCAACAACAATAAGAAGCTTAACAACATGTACTATTAGTGCAATAACAATAGGACCAACAAAAGGCGTTGTTGGTACAACAACAATTGCAAGAATACTTGGCACAACAAAATATGCAAGCACCAACCAACCCACCCATACTGCCAACAATTAAATCATCGCAAAACACTTTCAATCCACCCCCTGATCTGCAAAATGATGTCACAACACAAATTAGGTTTCTCTCGCAACAAGTGCTTGATCTTCAGTCAGGGAAAACCACAAAGACACCCAACAACTTGTGTCCTTATCCGTTTGACAGGAGTCTTGCAATGAAACCATTCCCAAAGGGATTTGAGATCCCCAAATTTGATAAATACTGTGGAACAGGAAACCCCAAGGATCACATCAGGGAATTCCAAGTTCATTGCATGGAAGTCGCATATGATGATACATATATGATGTAGCTATTTCCTAGAATTTTGGCAGGCCAAGCCATGGAGCGGTTCTCTCGCCTTCCTCTGGTATCAAAAAATTCCAAGAGATAGTAGATGCATTCATCAAAAATTAGGCATTCAATATCGGTATGGATGTCAATCTAGAGAAACTATTAGCTCTAAAACAAGGTAAGAACGAATCATTTGCTTCCTTCTTACAATGATGGCAATCCAAGGCCAATCAAAGCAAAAGGGCCATGCCTAAAGAACAACAAGTTTGAACTATCATTTCAAATTTCGAAGGATCCTTGGCATTCCATCTCAAAGTGCAAGGTATCACCACATATGACCAATTGATCTCCAAGGTGCCCAACATTGAACGAGCCCTTATCGCATAAGGAGGGTCACCCGCATATCTTGAACAACAAAAAAATCGCCCATCCACTAGTTACAATGACAAACCTCGCACATGGGCAAGGAACATAAAAATTACCAACAATGGTGTTGTTGATGCCAAATTTGTCATCAACGCCCCTCAGAAAAACACACCCGCACCCCAACAACAACCCCAAAACCATAATCAAAACAATCATCAAGCTATCATGGTGACCCAATAGCCAAACAATCAAACGATCAACAATGTAAACAATCAAAGGGGACCACCTCAGCAAAACAAAAACTCCCCCAAGCGGAAGTACACAACCCTTGGAGAATCGATTGAATCCATCATGAAGAGGCTGGTGGCAAAAAAACTCATCACAATCCCCACCTATGAAAATTAT
Organism: Sequoia sempervirens; assembly: GCA_007258455.2. Lineage (NCBI taxonomy): Eukaryota > Viridiplantae > Streptophyta > Pinopsida > Cupressales > Cupressaceae > Sequoia > Sequoia sempervirens. Next base: position 495,162,213 of record VDFB02270651.1, read on the forward strand.
TAGGAACCCTTGGTAAAACTATCGTGGTATAACGAAAATCACCTTTGTGATTTTCATAAGATCAAGGGACACACAACTGCCAGTTGTATGAGGCTAAAAAACTTGATTCAAGACCTCATTGATCAAAAAATCATAAATGCAGAGCAACCGATAGGAAATCAAAACCTCAAAATCTACACGAATTCAATGCCTAATCACAACAAAGGGAACAATAACAATGATAAAGGGAAGGAAACCTTCAAGAGCATGAATCATGTAGACGACCATGTCGTCGCATCCCTAGCTGAATATTGTGCTACTATCACCATCAAAGGAGCCCATGCTAATTATGGAGTCACCACAAGGGGCGGGAAAATTACCATTGCAGGGTCATCTCAGCCAAATAGAGCACCCACTTCCAACCCAAGATCTGTTCCCAATGGCTATAGTGTCCTTGATCAATTGCAAAGAACCCCAACACAAATCTCCATCATGGAGTTGCTGAAAATTTCATTCGTCCATTGAAAAATCCTTGAGGAAGCATTGGATTCATCCACAGTCTCTGCAGATCTTGATGCAGAACAATTTCAAGCTATGGTCGGAAACATCATTACCCAAAATCTCCTTACATTCTCCAATCAAGAATTTCTTGCTCAACCATCTCACAATTGTGCACTCCATTTGGAGGTCCTAGTGCATAAAAACAAAGTCAAGCGAGTCTTGGTGGATGGAGGTGTAGGTTTAAACATTTGTTCCCTCAAGCTCATTAAGAATCTGAAAATCTTAGAGGATTCCATTAAAAAAGGAAAAGGCATCACAATCATTGCATATGCTGATCAAGAAAGAGTGTCTCAAGGCACTATACAACTCCCTATTCAAGTAGGGCCAACAATTATGGAAACTACCTGTTAGGTCCTAGACCTTGATTTTCCTTACAACATTCTCCTGGGGCATCCGTGGATACATGCAATGCAAGTGGTAGCATCAACCTTCCATCAATGTGTTAAGTTCACATACTAGGGCCAAGAGATCACTATCCATGGGGATCCCAAACCATTCTCTTACTGCAAAATCCTAGAGGCAAAATATTACAAAATCCCCCAAGTGCCTAAAAATGATGAAGGCCCATCAACTCCATACATTGACCCAACTACTCTCGCCTCCACTTCTGTGACAAAGACACCCGCCACCCCCACCATCCTCGCCATCTTTGATATCAAGGTCATAATTAAGGATAATGGGTGTGGGCAGTATACAATTCCAAAGAATGCTTTTGTGGTAGGAGAGTTACCACAATCTCCCAGGTCACGAGGACGACCACAATCAAATGACACCTCTTCATCCCAAACATTCATTGTAGGATCTTCCAGCTTTAGAAGTTGGGGAGATCTTAGGTGTGAAATAATAGAAGAAGATCCATCCCATCTCCTGTATCAAGACAATAGACCAACAACCAATCTACCAATGGATGATAGTAGTAAAGGCTTGCAAATGACGCTCACCATGGGCTATGATAGAAACATAAATCTTGGGAAAAATGACAATGGGCTTCTAATACCCATCATTCCTTAGACATGAATTAAAAATATTGGCCTCGGATGTACCCATCTGAGTATAACCATACGTGGCCAAAATCCCCCGATTAATAAGGTCAAAACTCCTCTACAAACGACAGATGCCCAATGATTACCAGTATCCACAGGTCCGCCTTTAGACAATTTCACCTTTGATATCACTGAGGTGTGTAGTAGTGAAGATGATGAAACTGAGAGAGGTATACCTGCACTATTTGATGACTCTAACCTTTTTATGATCAGCACCCTATCCTATGAGTCTGAAAATCAAAACCATGAAATCAACCTAGTTTACCCTCAGCTCATCGATTACAACCAACGAGGACCACCGATTCTTGACACATTCAAAAATGATGAGGCGCTCTCAAAATTCATGGGACTGTGGGATAATATTCCTTGTGGGGATCATAAAGCAAGATTTATCATTGAGCTGGACACACATGCATACTATGGGGAAATGATTGAATCCCTCAGTCACAAAAGCGAAAAACTGAGAATAATCTCTAGGTCCTTGAGTGAAAACCACACCGTAGCACTCTCCGACCCAAAAATAGTAAAAAGAAAGGACACATCCGACTCTAAGGTGCTCGAGGATGGAGGATTCAATCTTCCTCTTAGAGCTCTACATCAGGAAAAATTAGCAGTTCTAGTCAAAAAATGTAACCTAGTCAACTTGGGAACATAGGAGACACCGTACATCACATTTTATGCAGAGTCATTACTATTAGAGGAACAAGAACTCCTAGCAGTCTTCTTAAAGGAAAGAAAGGTCAACTTTGCATGGAGCTATGCAGACATTCCTAGGCTTGATCCAGAGATTGTGGTTCATCACCTAACAGTCTACCCTAAAGCAAAGCATGTCAGACAAAAATTGAGAAAAATGCATCCTTGGATCATCCTACTAGTCAAAATGGAATTGAAGAAGCTACTGGATGCGGGATTCATATGACCAATCGACTATCCAAAATGGGTATCAAATTTGGTTCTTGTTTCAAAACCCGATGGGGGCATCCAAGTCTGCATGGATTTCAGAGACCTAAACAAAGCATGTCTGAAAGATGACTTCTCATTGCCTAACATTGACATGATTGTATACATGACAATAGGACATGAAATTATTTCTCTGGTGGATGATTTCTCTGGGTACAACCAAATGATTGCCAAAGAAGACCAACATAAAATGACCTTCACTTGTCCATGGGGGACATACTGCTAGAACATGATGCCATTCGACTTAAAGAATGTTTGGGCCACCTATCAAAGGGCCATGATGTTAATATTCCATGACATGATCCATAAAACTGTCGAGGATTACATTGATGACATACTAGCAAAATCCAAAAAGATGAGAGATCACATAGCAAGTTTGAGTGCTATTTTTGATAGGTTGGAGGAATACAAGGTCTGTTTAAATCCAAAGAAGTGCATCTTCAGCGTACAGTCAGGAAAGTTGCTAGGATACATAGTGTCAATGAGGGGTATTGAAATAGATCCCGCCAAGGTAAAAGAAATCCTCAAGATGGAGGCACCCAAAACATTGAAATAATTGAGAGGCCTCCAAGGTAGGCTTCAGTCCATCTGTAGATTCATAGCACAATTGGAAAACAAGAAAATCCCATATTCTCACCTACTTCACAAGGGAGTAGCATATAAATGGGACAAAAAATGCAACCAAGCCTTCAACAAAATCAAAGAATATCTACTCACAACTCCGGTCCTCATGCCACCAATTCCAAGAAATCCACTAACCCTCTTTGTATCAACAACAACAACAGCCCTCGGTGCTTTCCTAGCTCAGCGCAATGAAAATGGGACAAAGAGAGCCATCAACTACATCAGTCAGACCATGGCCAAGCATGAGTTAAACTACTCATTCATCGAAAAAATCTTGTCTAGCAGTAGTGTTTGCTTCACAAAAGTTCAGACACTACATGTTCACACACAAAATCAAAATCATCACTAAGATCGACCCCCTCAAGTACCTATTATCAAAGGAAATTCTCATAGGAAGGATGGCTAAGTGGGTCATGATTCTATTTGAATACGACATCGAGTACATGGAACGAAAAGAAATCAAAGGCTAGGTGATCGTAGACCAGCTTGTGGAAGCACCCATGTATTATGAGAATCCACTCATATCAGAGGTTTCAGATGAATCCATCTTCAATCTCAGCATAGCTGACCACTAGAAACTCTAATTTGATGGTTCCTACATGCAGCATGGATCAGGAGCTGGGGTATTTTTCATCACTCCACAAGGAGACTGTATACCAAGGTCCTACAAGTTGGCATTTCCCTGCACAAACAATATCGTAGAATATGAGGCTCTAACCATAGGACTCAAAATAGCAGTACAATGGCACACCATGGCTCTCAAGGTGTATGGGGATTCACAAGTAATAATCAATCAAGTAAATGATGAGTTCCAGACTATGGACGACAAGCTAACTCCATATAAGAAATTGGTGGAGAGTCTTAAGGAGTCCTTCATTGAGATCACATTCGAGCAGATACCTAGAGCAAACAACAAAGTAGCAGACACCATGGTGACAATTGGATCCCTATTGGATATCCCTTCCAATGTCCCAAAGCATGAATTCCTAGTAGAGCAGCTTCTCGTGCCTGCATTTGAGGTACCAGAGTTAGAATTCGTGTGTGAAATCATTGGTCTTGGCGATCTTTGGTACCACGACATATACACTTATTTGAGAACAGGAGTCCTAGCTGACATAACTTCAAACCTCAAGAAAACCTTTGTCAAGAAAGCATCTCATTTTGTCATCCTAGGAAATACCCTTTACCGTATGAGCATAGAAGGAACCTTATTACACTGCTTAAATGCTGAGGAGGCATTTGCCACCTTAACTAAGGTGCATAATGGTATTTGTGGATCACACTCGAGTGGAATGACCTTGGCCAAGAAATTGCTGAGGACAGGGTATTATTGTCCTACTATGGAAAGAGAAGCACATGACTATGTTAGAAGGTTTCTACAATGTCAGCAACATGGGGACCTCATCCATGCTCTAGCTCAAGAGCTTCATCCTATTGTCACACCATGGCCCTTTTCGTAGTGGGGGCTCGATCTCGTTGGAAAAATCACTCTCACCTCATCTAGTGGCCACAAGTTTATCATTACTGCCACTGAGTACTTCACCAAGTGGGTGGAAGCCATCCCCATGACATACATAACTAGAAATTAGATATCAAAGTTCATCCTGAACTACTTAATATGTCGCTACGATGTCCCACAAGCCATCATTTCAAATAATGGGATACCATTCAAAAATCAAGATGTCCATGACCTATGCAAAAAATTCAAAATCCAACATCGCTTTTCCACTCCGTATTATTCCCAAAGCAACGGGCAAGTAGAAGCCACCAATAAAACCATTTTGAAAATCCTCAAAAAGATAGTCAATGGCACAGGTCGTGACTGGAATTTTCAACTAAATCCTGCCCACTAGGCCTATCAAACTAGGATCTGCACACCCACAAGTGCCACCCCCTTCTCCCTAGTCTACAAATCAGAAGCCATACTCCCCATCGAGATCGAACTCCCCTCGCTGAGAATATCACTGCAAAACCTCATCATAAATGAGGAATACTGAGCATCATGACTGAATGAACTAGATCTGCTATATGAGTGGCATATGGAAGCATTAAACCATTTATAGGTCTATTAGAACCAACTCAAGAGGAGCTATAACAAAAAGATCAGGAGTAGAACCTTCCAGGTTGGAGAACTTGTGCTAAAGGACAACCAGAAGAAAGTCCCAAATCCAAATGACAAAGGAAAATTTGAACCCAACTAGTTGGGGCCATTCGTCATCACAACAAGCTACAAGTCAGGGGCATATCAGTTATCAACACCCAAAGGGGAACCTCTACAGGAGCCCATCAACAACTTCAATCTCAAAAAATTTTATGCCTAAATCTTTCAAGGTATAGAGCCAAAAAATCAAAAAAAATTGAAAATGTCTTGAAAAAATGTTTAGCCTGATGAAAATCTGACAAACAGGCGTCTTGGTAACAACAAAAAAATCAAAAAATCAAAAATCCAAAAAATAAGAAAAAAGGATTAAAAAATAGTAAAGAGAAAAATTGTTCTCTAGTGAAAACCACTTCGGTGGCGCTTTGGGCAAGTACTTTGGTGAAAACCTGGTAAACATGCGCCTTGTGTAAATAAGCACTTTCCATCCACCAGGATCTTCACGGTTTTTTCTCCATCATCCATCCATTACGCTTCCATCATCTATCACATTTCATATCTCCATCCACCATCCATCGCATCTGCATCATAGTTTGGTCCTGTGTTCATGTCGTGATCCCTCATAGTACTACTCGCCTCATTCTCAAGGTCAGTTTGTCTTGCCTTTATCAGAGTAGTCTATTGCATCATGATAGGGGCATGTTCTCATCAGATCAGATTCGTGTATGTTCTTGAGGTCCTAAAATCAAAAAATCCAAAAACATCAGAAAATAAAAAAATCCAAAAATATCAAAAAATCATAAAATCTAGAAACATTCAAAACATATCAAAATCCAAAACAAGTCAAAAATTCAGTCAAAAATTCAAAAATAGAGTCATCTTGTCGAACTACAGGTCTTTGAGCCTTGAATGTAGGCAAGGTTGATCTTTGATCATCCCCTAAGACACCTAGGTTAGTCCTTTAGGAGTCTGTCATAATAAACTGACAATCCATTTGTACCTATCTCATCACATAATCGAGTCTATGTTAGTTGAACTAAATTGTCTCTGTGTGTATAACGAAGGCAAGGTTAATCTGTTGATCAGTCCCTGAGGCCCCTAGGATAGGTCTTTAGGTTAGGTCTTGGTCAAAATTTTAGAAAACCCAAAAACATTTGAAAATTCAAAAAATAAAAACATTTGTAAAACCTTGAAAACACCAAAAACAACCTCAAAACATTTCAAAAAAACTCCAAAAACATCCAAATATTTGAAAAATCCATCTGTCTCATCCCGCTTTCACCCACAATAAACATCACTCATAATAAATCAATTTTCATCCTCAAGCTTTGTTGAAACCGTCGAAAACAAGGCTAGTAGTTCAAAAGTGAAAACTTAAACGTCAAAGTCTCAAGCCTAGGTCAATACATAAACAAGTTGGTCAAATCTTTGTATTAATAGTCTATCATCCAATCAGTCCCATATCAATCATCTAATATTGTCATGTCCTAGGATGCATCCTTCCTACAATGAACATCAACATCAGGCATCGCCATAGTTTATTCTCGGCTAGTGGTATTGAAGAACATTAGCTTGTTTGTTTACTTTATCTTTGTCTTTTGACTTATCTTTTTGCGCTCATTCCAAGGACCTCTCGATGATGTCCAAACAAAAGGACTTAGAGAGAAAGGAATGGGGCAATGATCATTATCTTTTTATCTATTGTTCTTGTTGGATATTCTTGTAATATAACTTGGTCATGCGTGCTTTGTTTAGGTGTAGGGAGGATGTTTTAGGAGCCTTGTTGACCACATAGGAAGGCTTTCTTTTCTATGTTTTGGTTTGAGATGTCTAAAATATCTGAACTGCACTCTAAATAATGTTTCGTATGCCAGGTGTGAATATACTCCTATCTGATTGTCAAGTCAAAGTCCATCACACTAGGCACAACACCATCCTGGTTTTTAATACCTTGATGCATTGTGCCTACGTGTGTTATCAAACATAAGATAATTGGTCCTTTGAAAATCCCAACTCCTTAGCAATTCATCATCATTATCACCTCATGTCTTATTGGAATCTCTTGCTTTCTTCTATCTTCTTTCCACGCTAACATGGTACCATGACAGTGTATCAAATTTCATCATTGCACTCATCCTACATCCACAAATCATCATAACATATTACATCCTACATATCACATAGGAAATATTAAATCATACCACATGCATTGAATTTCCATAATATAGATTGGTTATTCATAACATCTCATCATTTACACATTTGCATGATCATAGTCATAAATCATATAAAACATCAGTTGCATTCATCATATCATATCATCATCATAAGCATCACATAAATACATCACCATATAATGCATGTAAAAAGATAAGGAAAGAGATTGCATTTCATCCATTAGGTGCATAAAATAGATCTGTTAGTTGCATAATCATTACAATTTGCATCATCATATCATAACAGAAAAGATATTGAAAAAATATAGCATTTCATCACGTTTGCATCATCACATAGAACATAAAGCATATCATAACATCATTAAATCATAAATTCACACATGACATGACATCATATAAGTATTATCATCATAACATAGAACATCATTGCATCACATATAGAAATAAGATCCATCCATAAAGCATAAAGTAAAGATAGGACATATCACATCACATCGAACCATCATCATCTCTCATATATCATCAGAATATAAATTGTCATGGTACAAAAATCAGATCAAAATATACATGTGTATATCAATAAGTACAAGGGCCCATCAGGCTATCAAAAATGAGCCCATGGGGTACAAAAAGAATTATGTCTTTGATCAAAACTAAAGCCTAGCCCTACTAGCTACTGCCCTCACCACCTGCTCTCTCCCCATGATCCTCTACGGGTCTGTGGCCTGTCCTCTATGAAAAGTCTGGGACTCGGCCTAGTCTGGACACGACCCGGTAATAGTGTAACATGTAATAGTCGGCCTCCTAGATGGCCTCCCTGTATGATCGAAGTGATACTATGCTCCGGGAGGAGGACACATACATACTCTCAATCTGTTGTCATCTACCAATCTCTGCCGCTTCACGCAACTCCACAACTTGTCTCTACTAGACTGCTTGGTCCCGCTCTACTTATAGCTAATCTCTCTCAGCTGTCAGTTCCTGTACCTGGGTCTGTAACTGCAAAATCTAGCCATCTCTAGGGTCTGGTTGGAGAGGTGGCTGCATAGCTGGCTAATCCTAGTCCCCGTCTCTATGTGGTGTCGGGACCCTATCCTATCATCCCTAATCTTGATCCTGCCATCTTGGGTCTGGATCCTGTCTCTACTGACCCACCTGGAGATTTGGGAGTGACTGATCCTATGGCCCCTTGCCCCGATCTGGTTGATCTGGTGGTGGTCCTCTGCCTCCTCGACTCCCATCTTCATCCCCTTAGCCTTGTCCTGCTCCCCTGCCTTTGGCTCTGCGTCGGGTGGATGGTATCCCTGGCACTATCAATCTAAGTGGAAGCCTGACCCAGTCTCTGTACACCTGCATGGTCCTTGGATCTGCTTATCCCTGATCATATGGCCATGGCCTGGCCACCAGTTGCATGAAACTATGCACTGCCTCATGTGCAAGTATATATCGGCCCCAGGAGCTTTAACTCGTCGTCCGTGCAAAAATGGCCACATACTGATCATCTAGCCTATCCTGTGGCTCTCCAAACTGCCTCTGCACCCTACTTGATAGGTACATCTCGAGCATCGTGTGCTCCCTGCCCTGCATCAGTCTGTCCTATCGCGTGAAGAAAAGCTGTTGCACATTATCAAACCATGTAGGCCATCCAAGGTATGGTCGCCAAGTAAAAGCACACATATCATCCAGGACCCTCTTCCAATGAGGAATCCCATGTTGTCCTATGTGGGTAAAGGAAAAACCTCCTCTGTATTGCCACACGACTGGATCATCTGGATCCATCATAAGTGGAACAACCCTCGGATGAAGCACAATAATGTGCTCCCAAGCCCAGATTCGTAGGAGTGTGACCCATGCCCCAAGTGCTCTACCATCCAGGTATGCAAAATTGTGCAAGTCTGTAAAGTGAGGCTTGAAGAATTGGCCCCCACGCAAATGGTGTTAGTCGCCGAACCATGTGCTCCCAAGCAAGCCCCCATCCAAGACTGAAATATTGGCCCCGCCAATCTTGTGCGACGAAACCCGATATGATGGTTGCAATGACCAAGTGGTAGGATGACATGACAAGCCTTTGGCATTCCAGCTCGATTTTCCCCTCACAAAATATAATCTAATCGATGCCCATCACATCATAGCAAGCCTCCCTCTCGACATCCACATCGTAAATCACCTGCTCTCCAAAGATGGGTAATCTCAAAATCCACCACATGTCCTTTAATGTGACTATGGCCTCGCCTATCAGAAGGTGGAAGGAGGATGTCTCATTGTGCCATCTCTCAGCGAATGTTGTCATCATGCCCAAATGTGTCCTCACGGGCAGTGCATAAGCAATATACCACAACCCCATCTATCCTAGATACTCCTATTGTCGATCAGGAAGATCATCCAAAAAATTGAAAAGATCTCGGGACCTATTCTCATGTGAATAAAGTATCATCGTCTCCTCCTGCATCAGGAAAGTCACTGAGTTAAAAAATAATCAAAAAATCCTAATCCTGGTTTGTCTTGGCATCTTGAAACAATCTCAACGTCGCTGTTTGTGGGTGCAGTGCAGTTTGCAAATTCCAAATTGCACCGCTAGGAGCTTCAAACTCCCAAACTCCGCTGCAGGGTCGCAGTTTAGGAAGGCGGCCCAGTTTAAATGGAAACCCTAATTTCAAAGTGGACTGTGACAGTGCACTTTGCACATGCGGTTGGGTTTGAAATTTAAACCCTAATTCCAAACTATGCCGCAACGTGTACTTGCAACTACGACATAGTTTAAGGCCGCGCTTCACCGATTTAAACTTTCCAGCGACACTGTATAGGACCGCTCCTAAAGACCTAGTTTCCTAGCCTAATAAATGCACACAAAAATTGAAAAAAAAAGTTAACTCATCGGTGCTCCAGTGTTGGGAAACCTCTGGTGTGTGCGTACTCGATCCAAAATGTGCTGAGGAAGCTGTTGTTGTGCCATCTCTCCAAAGGGTCAGAGCTCAATTTTACAAAATTTCTAAAGGTTGAAAGTGAAAATGAATTGGAAATTGCCCCTCAAGGCCTATTTAAGTCTGAAAATTAGGGTTTTTTGACCTTGTTCAGCCGTCCTGCTAGGGTTTTGGTCCCCTGATCCCATTTTCACCCAACCAAAGGCCACTTTGTGCCATTTTTTTACGTTTTATCTCATTTTTTGGCATCTAGAAGCCTTTTTGGACTTGTAGGACACCTTGTCCTCTTTTTTCGCGAGATCACCCAAAAATTTGAAATTTTTGTCTGATCTCTCGAGGGGGCAATATAGCAGCATGTTTTGTTCATTGGGGTAGCATTGGGGCATTTTGAAAATTAGAAAAATTTTAGCTTTTGATCAAGATAGTTTATTTTTTGAACCAACGCAACAAGTGCATCACTTCAAAGAGGGGCAAAATGTAGACGCGTAAAATGTACTGATTGACGCCACACATCTGATCCTGATTTTACTAACACTGTTTTGTCCTAAATAATCCTTTAGTTTAACCATTTAATCAAATACCTTTATTTGATTAAATTCATCAATTTTCCTCTCTTAATTAAATGAATCATTTTTCTGATTAAGTCTCTCTCTCTTTTGTTAATTAAATCAATCAATCTAATCTAATTAATCCTAAGTCTCTATTTAATTAAATAATTTATTTTATTTGATTTAATCTCTAAAGTCACTCTATTAAATTAAATAAATTAAAACCTTATTTGATTTAACCTAACATTTATCCCTTTTAAATTAAATAAATAAAAATCTTTATTTAATTAGTCTCTAAATCACATTCTTCTCATCTTTTGATTTAAATCAACCCATAAATCTAAATCAATTAGTCACATCATCTAATCCCTCATTAAATTAGTCAACCCTTGATTAATTTAATTGTAATCCATGTCCCATCCTCTAGCTTTTCCCACTTGCACATGAAAATAGATTTAATTCATTTATTAAATCTCTATTTTCTCTCAACTTGGAATCTTTAGAGAATATTCCTTCAAATTTGAAATCCCTCCAAGTGGATTTTGTCCTTCCAACAAGACATTCATTCCTTCTTACATGCCCTTGTGCATTGAGCCAAGTGGCATTTAAGTCATTCCTTTTTCCTTCTTACATGTCATTTCACTATTTTCAAATTCCACCTAATTGCATTTATGGGCGCATTCATCAAAATGTGCACATCCTTTTCCCATTCACATCTTGACAAGTGGCATTTGGCTATTGGTTGAAAGTTAGTCCCACATTGCTTCATTTTGGGAATTTCTCCATCTTGTATTTCTATAAATAAGAGGCTTCTCTCCTCATTTGATCATCCACAATTTGAGCAAGTTTACTATACTCAATTTTATCTTCAAGCATCATCATTTTCATCCATTTTATCAAGTTTATAGCTAGGTTATGCAAATTTTTCATCATGGAGTTCAAGTGAATCTTCATCAAGTGGAGAAACCTTCATCACTCATCAACATTGCATCATAGGAGTTGGGAAAGGGCCAACTTTCACATCAAATTGACACCAATTCCCCCATGGGATCAAGTGTTTGCATGTTTAATTAGGATTTCATTGCTTTCTTATTGTGTTCTTCATTTTATTTCCTGAGTTTGAGCATTGCTAATGGATTTCATGGGGAATCCTAATTCTTACTTGCATTTGATCTAACTATGTGTTTGTTTATTGTGTTTTGCAGGTATTAGGATTGGGGTTCTACACTTATAAACACAAATGCGCAAAATATATCTCCCACTGCAACACAAAAATACCTTCACACTTCCACCTAATAGACAAGGTTGACTAGGCTTTAATACCAAATTTTAGAAATGAAGGCAACCACTATAATATGGAAATCTAATATAACTTGTAAATTTGAAATATAAACATAAAAATTAATGAAGAAATTATTTAAACTACAAAGAAATCACACAACTCAAAATCCATACACATAACATATGGATTTATGTGGAGAAAACACTTTCGAGTTAAAAAATCTACCAAGAAAAGAGATAAATTTTGTATTATTCTTCAAAGAGATTACAATACATAAAACTTCTTCAATCTTGGATTCAATCCAAGAACATTTGTGTACATGTAAAATATTTCATAATGTCTCCATCTTGAACCCTCAATATAGAGACTCATGTGGGCTCAAAATAGCACCATAAAACATTACCATGGGTCAAAACAAGGTTCCAAAATACCATGGTAAAAATCCATACGACCCTTACATGCTAAACATGATCTCTTACATGACTTTACACCCTCTTACAGGTTGTCATAAAAATCCCTATAAAATAGGATATGCACTTACATGTATCATAGACCACCAATAGCTTATCCAAAGATTCTCTTATGTGTGTCATAACTGATTCTCAAGTCCAAAATGATCTCCCCTACTTTTAGCCCTTATGGTTGTCATAAAATCTACCATAACATCCTTAAAAATAGGCTTTCCATGTTAGAACACTAAATGGGCATCTTTGACAACTAATAACTCATTTTTCAAAGCACCTACATGTGGAAAAAGTGTCAACTCAAAATCTCACACCCCTTTTGATGGAGCACAAATATTTAATAATATAAATTATAATATCCATGGGAAAATGTAAAATAAGAATAAATAAATAACTTAGGAATTGTCAAGATTGAGATACCTTAATTCCCAACAATATCATAGTGACTTACATGAAGGAAACTATTTTAAGAGAAAAACTCAATACTTGAAAGCAACTTGGTGTATTATTTAGTAATCAAAGGTTACAATAACCTATAGAATCTAAACCTTTACAAGAGTGTCACTAACCGAAATCCTCAAGTAATTCTAGTAGCATAGCAACACCCACAAAACTCTCTATCAAAATGTCCACCTAAAGCACCCAATAAATAGGAGATGTAATACATGAAACCATAAAATATTAATTAGGAAATCATGAGCTAAAACTATCCAAAATGTGACACCCAAGATGAGTCCATAGGCTAAAATAACATATTCCTTCCACCTGCCATAAGCTTGTCATAATCAACTCACCAAATTGGGCACTCTATTTTGTCTTCATTTTCTCCATTTAAATATATCTTATGGTGTATCATAACATGCATCAAAATTTGGTCAAAAAGTGTGACTCCCTCTTATAACTTTGTTACTTGTCATATATGTTTTTATATTTATAATATGGGAGACCCAATTTTTGGATGCCATAACTTTTGATTTGGGAGGCTATTTGGGATCCCTTTAAAAGTTGTAGAGGTTGAAGAAATATATGCACTACATATTCTTGGAAATAATGCCTAAAATTATATTATAAACAATAGAAGCAAGGCCGAGGCACCTTTCCTAACATACTATAGTTTTAAATAACCTTAAATAACATTAATTTACACTTAGTTTGCACACACAACCACACTTTAAAAAGAACCTAACTTAAATAAAATAAAAAAGGTTATCTTAACAATAAATATTGTTAATTATGGGTGTTTCCTCATCCTTTATATGTATACTTTGTGAGAAAGAAGAGGAGGACACAAACCACTTATTGTTAAACTACAATTTTAGCAATAGGTGTTAGAAATGGCTTTGTGGGAGACTAGACTAGAAATGTATTTTTCCAAATTCAATTATGCAAAATTTCATGTGGCAGCCTTCATTATATAGTGAATCCATCTACAATTACAATTAGTAGGTAAGCCTTTCTCTAACCATTTTGCATACAAGGATAGAGCACAATTTTATAAAATCTTTTTCCAAATTTAAGGAGGTAATCTATAGTTTTGAGATGTCAATTTTAGAAGCAGTCATGTCTAATGTTATAAAGAATGCAACTATGAATACATTTTTTTCTAGTTGGGATAATGAGAACCTTAAATAATTTCCCCTTTTAAAACCTCCTCTTGTTTGAGATTATTTATATACTAGTAACCACAAAATTGATAGATATGACATTAGCTAGACTCCTCCTTTGTCTATAATGGTGAAATTAAACTTTGATGGAGCCTCTAGGGATAATCTAGGTCTATTTGGTGCAAGATGTCTGATCAAGGATAGTCTTAGAAAGTCCCTATTGGCCAAAGTGTAAAAATGACCCTCTAGATCCAATAATGTCGTTGAAGCTTGTGCTTTGATCACTAGTCTTAAAATAGCCAAATGAGGTAGCTTTAATAAAATCTATGTTGAAAGAGATTCCATGCTCATCATTAATTTAATTTAGGATAGAAAAGTGAATAATTGGATACTTCACTACATCTCTCAATCCACATTATGTATTATGGATAGCCTTGAATACTTTTGAATGTAGTCACCACTACAAGAAAGCTAGCAAAACTACCAACATTTTGGCCAATTTAATAATTGATAAAAAAAAGATTCAAAAATAGTTTAACACTATTTTAGCCAATGAGAATACCTAAATAAGTAAATCTTCATCACTTTTTTTCATTATCATCTCACACAAATTGGTCAATAGATTTACACGTATAGTTGAAGTTATTATCTACACTTGTAGATATGTAGAGATTGATTTCATCCCCCCTCTTCTTTATTAACTGTCGCCACATCAATGTCTTCATAGCACTTGGGGCCATTGTTAATAAATGAACAATTAAATGTGCTTCTTGTCTATTTCATAGCTCCTTTTCAATTCATTATTTCTTATAATTCTAGTTGGTGGTGCAAATATGAAGCAAGATTTGAAGAACAAAAGGATTTTTATGTAGTCAGAGAAGTGGGAGCTATCAGGGTCTTATGACTTGGTTTTTCTCTCTCATGTCTTTTCTTTTAATTTTCCTAGGGTTGAATCTACAATTCACACAATCATGGGGGATGAATTGTTGAGAGATTTTATAAGGGTTTTGTAGTATTTAGAGTTTGTTTTAGTTTATTTCCCCGATACAATGAATGCGTTATTAGAAATGCCAAGTGCGATGTTCTACTAATTTTGTTATGTCCACTAGATAATGCATAGAGATATGTTGAGTCACGTGTAGAAGCATCAAAATAGTGTAGCAACTTGTGTACGATCATGTTTAATGACACACAATGATATAATGACTTATATGTAGAATGCACATAATATTCAAATTTTTGTACTAACATTAAGTATTATTGAATTGTATACATTAACATATAACATTGTCAAAGTACACACAAAATTACCTCAAACTTATACAATTACACACAAATTATTAAACATTATAATTATACATTTATAATAGTACTAAAAATAAATATAAAATCAATACAAAATACACTTTTGTCCTTTCAAATAAATTACCTTTACTTTCTAATAGAATAATGAAGCTAATGCTTAATTGGTGGGCACCAATTGGACATAATTCCTTACACAAGGGAGGTCCACTTATTAAGACACACTTAATGATTAATTAATTTTTATGCAAATTGTATGAACACTCCATCATTTGATATTCCATTCATTATATCAATGAATGAGATGGCACGAAGGGTTTGAAATTAAGTTTGGGCATTTAAATTGCTTGGAAGATACTCAAAGATATGGAAAGTCATGTCTATAATTAGTAAATGATGGATCATTATATGCATATTTGAGTGGACATTAGGCATGAAATCATTAGAGATTAAAAGGTCATGGGTAATTAGTCTATGTAACATTTCATTGGTGAATTGACTTGGTTGTGGTGCCCTACATAAGGGTATATTTCAAAGTTTAGGTCATGACGTGTAAAAGGGATGGAACCTTATTATATGTCATTTAATAATTGGTCTAATTGGGTGTGATATATCACTCAAATTCATAGTATTTGTTTGGATATGAATTTTAATATACTATTGTTGTAAATGGATGAGGTTATATATAGTTTACCTAGGGGCCCACTCCACCCATCCATTCGAGGTCCATTTTGATGTATTGCTAAAGTCTAAGCATAACTAAAGGAGATAAGGTTGAAAACAACTATTTTGTTAATTGGACCCGATTCATCACTAAATTGACTTTGTTGGATACAACACATGAACATTGACTTTTTAATTGTGATGGGAAAATAGGATTTCTAATGTTTAATTCTTTTTTAAGTCATTTATTTAATTTAGAATTTAACAATTACAAAGCATAATAACACATTTAGTATATGGGCTACTTTAAGTGGTTGTTTGTTGTATAGCTTCACGTGGGAGGTCTTGAGGTCCATTCCCTTAGGCTCGCCACCTTTGTCATGTTGGGCCCCACTTGATGTTCCCATCAGATCAGACACTCGAAGTGGTATTGACGGTTTACTCCGCGCCCATTCCTCAACTCACTGAGGGGTGTGCACAGGGGGTTAACTGTGAAGTACATTTCTTTGGAAAAAATAAATAACACATTTAGTATGCTCTTATATTTTAAATTAAAAAGAGAATAAGTTATTCATGAAAAAGAAGAATAAGAGAGTAAGGTTAAAGATGCTTAGTTGTTTTTGATGGTTGATGTTTTTTTTTATTTTAATTATGTTTTGAAAATTATATCTTTTATTTGTTTTTTTTATTATTTTATAGTCTTAAGATGTATTGTGGGTTGTTTTGTTTTTTATGTGGTTGCTTTCATTGCCTTTCATCTTTTAATAAATAATTACATAATTATTTAAATATGAAAGAAATAAAAATTAACTTATTAAAAATGAGCATGCTAGAATCTACTCTTGATAAAAAAGAGACAAGGTTAAACTAGAGTTCCATGTGAGTGCACGTGGACGTTAATTTTTAGTTTGTTGAAAAAAGGTGGAGGCCATATGCTACATACTATTGCTCATGTTGACCTTATTTTCTTTACATGGTAAAGATACATTCATTGTTTCTATCATTTATTTTAGGAAAATGAAAGATTTTTCATTATTTATTGACAAGGTTAGTTTGAAGAAAGAGTTTGGTCAATATTTATAGGGATAGAGTGGAAATTTGAATATCTTTCAATAGCCATATACAATTTGTGTGAGAGTACATAATTATATTGTATATATTAGTTTTAAAATATTAAGATTATAGAAAAAATGATTTGTGAAAAATTATGGAATATAAATAAATAGGTTTATAAAAGACAATTAATTAATGTAATAAATAATTGTTTATTAAAAGAGTAGTAAGATCTAATTTCATTATATTTTTTAGATTTTCTTCTTGTTTTGATTGTGGAATCTAGAGTCGATTGTGTGTGAGTAGTTTTATTCTCAAAAGCATCTTTGGTTTAATTTCTATTTTCTTCCTTTCTTTATTTTTTTTGGGGTAAGGATAGGAGAAACAAATAAATTTTCTTTACCATTTTAACATCATTGAAAGATAATGCTAAACATTCTTCTTCAACTATATTTTTAGCAAATAATATCTCCCTTTTAAGCACTCTCGCCTGTTTTGACTCCTCGTCCCAAAAAGTACCTAACTTTCCTATTGGAACCACGTTGTGAGCAAGACAAAGAAGGGGTTCGTGGAAGGGGGACCTTTAATAAAAGTATTTGAATTTTATTTGTGCTTGTTACTTTTTCACATCAATTGCTAAAGATCTTTATTTTAGCCCTTTTTATGCTAGTTAGATTTAGGATGTTTAGGATAATTTCTTTGGAAATGCTTACGATCATGATTGAAATTACATTTAAAAGGCACACACTCATAATCAATCCTTCGGGAGAGATATTTTCTTTTAATTTTAGATTATTGGTCTAGGAAGCCCATCAAGGAGATTAACCTCCACACAAATATAAGCAACAAAATAATTATTCTCTTTAGGCTAAGGCCTAAAAAGTTGTTAACAATTCAACAATTAACTTTAGATTTGAATTAATTATATCGATGTGATGAATTGTTAATAGCTCTTATAATTATTTTAAAGATGTCAACAATTTACTAATTATAATTAATTGAAATATAGAGTATTATATTTCATTTGGAACATAATTGTATTTGTTGACGATTTTGCTTAATTAAGAACATAAGGTTTTTTATGATCTTAATTAAGAATATGAGATTTTACCATGTATGTGAATAAGTGTAATAGACTTAAAAAAAATATTTTTTTATTCTATATTAATATTTAAAATTATAATTATAAATATAAATAATTTAGTAAAACATTAAAAAATTAGAATGTTATTTTAATATTCAATGTTGAATGTTATATAAAAATGATATATGCCTACACATGATTTAGTCTACAAAACTTAATATAGAAAACTTATTTTAAAGATTTTTTTTTCATTTTTTTATAATAAACCTTTTTTTGTTTATAAAAGGGGTAAAAACTTTATTAATAATCAGAGAACATTACAAAGCATCAACAGGAAAATGCCCAAGAACCACCAGAACCTAACAAGAAACAAGAAACCACATCATTCAACATTACTAGCATTTCCATCTTCAGAAAGAATCCCCTCCAAGTCGTGGCGGAGCTCCAGAGAAACTTGTCCCAATTCATCAACATTCCAACCCTCTATATGCTCAGAAGCCCAATGAGCCAAACAATCAGCTGCTTTGTTCCACTCCCTCAGAATGTGGACAAAAGACACCATCTCCATCAAGGAACTAATCTGCAAAATCTGCTGAACCAACCTAGCCAACTGCCAGTGAACACCAGACAACTTCCTTTCCTTTAGCAAATTTATCAAGACTTGCGAATCAAACTCACAGATAACCTTATGCCAGCCCAAAGCAAACGCCCGCTCAAAAGCGTATAAGATTGCCAAACCTTCCATAAGATTAATGGGTTGCACCCCCTCATGAACAGAAAAGAAGAAGACCGTTGATCCCATAAAGTCTCTGTCAATCCCCCCAACCCCAGCAGGCCTAGGATTACCCCGAGAAGAACCATCTGTGTTGATCTTCAAAATGCCAGCTGGGGGGGCATCCATCTACCCATCCTAAGGACCCTCTGTTGCTAGCGCCGACCTCTCTTGAGGCTAGCAAACACCAATGATGACCCTTGAATCCCCAATCTATCCACCACTGTAGCATCCCCTTTCTCCAAGGGAAACCCAACATCACATTTAGCAGCCACCGTTTCCTAAATCATACCCAAAATTCTTTGCCAAACTTGTTGCACAACCATCTTCTCACCACGGAAAATCCTACGATTTCTCTTTAACCAAATTTGCCACAAGATGAAAGTAGGCCCCACATACCACACATCCTGCAAAAAAGAGGCCATCGAAGGAGGCCTACCCAAACTACTCCAAAAGTCAACCAGAGAGGAGGCATGAACACAGGAACTGTTCCACACTCCCCACCAGAAATGCCACAGCTGCGAAGCAAAGGAACAACGAAAGAACAAATGAGCAGACTCCTCTTCCCCTCCCCCACAGAGAACACAAACAGAGGGACCCTAAAAACCCCGCTTCTGAATGTTGTCCCACGTCAAACATCTATTCCGGGCCAAGGTCCAAACGAAACAATTACACTTTGGCCAAGAAAAATTATTCCACACTCTCCTCCACCAGGTAACCTCCACCTCCTCCAGCTTATGAGATAACAACACCTGAAACCCAGAAGCAACAGAATAGACCCCCTTAGGATTAAGAGACCAAGAGAGAACATCCCCATCCAGGAGGGAACTGCATCGCTTTTCTAGATAGGATATTGTGAAGCTCCATGCATTCTTCATTCAATCCAACATCAGGCCATTCATCAGGTTGCTTCCATCTCGCCAGCACCAGTTGGTCATTAACAGAGAAGGCCATAAAATCACTCACCCTAGACCAGCCAGCTGCAAGAAACCTCTAGCACAGAGTCAACAAATTAGGGAACTGAGAAGTAATGGGAGGAAAGCCATCCCAAGAATCAAACCAGAAGTGAGCCTTTGACCCCCCTCTATAAATCTAGAAAAGGCCATCCTTAACAAGCACCACACCTTTCTTAAGCGTACTCCAAATCATCGAGCCTCTCCCCTCCAAGGGAAATCGGGGAATATCCTGCCAAGCAACCCCAGGGAAGTATTTATGAGATAAAATCCTAGCCCAAATTTGATCCTGCTCCACACACCATCTCCAATACAGTTTAGCCACCAGTGCCTCCCCGGTCAAGGATGACTGCCTTAACCCGAGGCCACCAAATTGATGCGGGCTATAAATAGTATCCCAGTTAACAAGGCTCCACTTCGAAGACAACAAGCTACTAGCCCAAAGAAACTTCCTGGCTAAAGAATCTAAATCCTTAACAAATCCCATTGGGGCCACTTGAAGCATACATCTATAGGTGGGAAGAGCCTGCACCACCGACCTGAGCAACTGAACACGGCCAACAAAGGATAACTACCTATGAGTCCAGTGATTAACTTTCACCTGAAATTTATCCAAAATATTCTGCCAAGAATCCTTAGGAAACCTACCGACATAGATAGGCAAACCAAGATAGACCAAAGGAAGACCTCCAATTTGAAATCTCAAGATATGGGCAATCCTCCGCTGAATGGGCTCCGAGGTGTTAAAGAAGAAGATGGAGGACTTATCTTCATTAATCCGTTGACCCGAAGCAGCAAGATACACATCCAACACCTTGCGCAAAGTGGAAGCTTCCCTAATAGTAGCCATGCCCATCAGAGTTGTGTCATCCACAAACTGTAAATGAGACTGTGGAGGCAAATTGCCTCCCCACTGCCACCCCTGAATAAGACCCAGATCAACATTCCTTCTTATCAGACACCCCAAACCTTCCACAAGAAGAATAAACAAATACAGAGAAAGGGGGTCTCCCTACTGCAAACCATGAGAAGCTCCAAAAATCTTAGAATGCTCCCCATTAGTTAACACAGAGAAGGAAATTGAGGTAACACAACTCATAACCCACTGAATCCATTCATTTCCGAACCCAAAAGCTCCAAGCATCCGCTGGAGGAAAGACCATCGGACCCGGTCATAAGCCTTAGCCATATCTAACTTGACGAACATCATCTTATCTTTGGAGTTGGCCATCGAGTGAATGGTTTCAGAAGCAACAACAACCCCATCTAAAATTTACCTTTCTTCCACAAAACCACTCTGTTCCTTCGAGATCAACATTCTCAACCACTTTTTTAATCTCTCAGCAATCAGTTTGGAAATAATTTTGTAAATTACATTGCACAAGGAAATAGGCCTAAATTGACTTAACCTATCCGCCTCATCACATTTAGGTATGAGAGCAAGAAAAATAGCATTCAAAGCCCATAACATCTGCTTGTTCTTCTGAGACTCCTAAACAATAGCCAATAAGTCCAACTTAATAATATCCCAGAATTCTTGAAAGAATTCAATCCGGAAGCCATCAGGGCCAGGAGCCTTCCCTTTCTTCATCTGGAAAACAGTCTCCTCCAACTCTTCCAAAGAAATGTCACCCATGAGATGCTCATTCATTTCCCTTGTGACCAAAGAAGGAATACAGGAAAGAACCTGAACCTCCTCAATAGAGCCACCATGCCCATCCTCCCTAAATAAAGATTCAAAATACTGCACAGCTTCATTCGAGATTTCTAGAGAAGAAGAGAGTTACTCACCTCTTTCATTAACTAGAACCGAAATAGAATTACCTTGCCTCCTGGCTTTCACCGAGTTAAAGAAGAAAGCAATATTTTTATCTCCTTCTTGAAGCCACTCAATTTTGGCCTTCTGCTTCCAAAAGACTTCCTCTCTCAACTCACACTCCTCCAACATATTTAGAGCCCTAGCCTCATCTTAGAGCAAGTCAACCGTCACTCCCTCTTCCTTGATCACCCTTGTGATACCATCCAATTCAGCTTGAGCACGAGCCTTATCATGGAAAATATTTCCCAAGCATTGTCTATTCCACCGTTTGAGCTGAGATTTGGTAAATTGAAGCAATTTAGCAAAAGTATACATCGCCGTACCATATGCTGGTCTGCCAACCTTCCACCAATTAGCCACATGGGCATGTAAAGATGGGTCCCACAACCACATGAGCTGAAACTTGAATGAAGGATAATAAGGCACACGAGCAGAAGAAATGACAAGCTTAATAGGCCAATGATCTGAGCCCCTCCAATCCAATATTTTAGAGCAAGAGGGCCACAAGCCACCAATCCAATAGCAGGAAACCAGGAAGTGATCCAACCTTGTTGTAATGCAATTATCCCTCGTCCTCCAATTGTTCCAAGTAAACCGGCCATTACTGGGCTTGATGTCAACCAAATTCAAGGCAGAGATGTTGTCTTGAAGAAGAAGCACAGAGGGATCCAACCTTGCATTACCTCCACGCTTCTCAACCAACTCAACAATGGCATTGAAGTCACCAGCCATAATCCACGGATGGAGAGGGACCATGCTACACACATACCTAATATGGGACCATAACAACTGCTTGCCAAGAAGATCAACAGGTGCATAAATATTAGAGAACAGAACATACTCTCTCGTTTCAAACCAAGAAGCCACCATAGAAATGGCAGACTTAAAGGACATCCACCAGAGAGGATGAACCTTCCAAGGGTTCCACAAACAGGCCACACCCCCAGTAGAACCAAGGGCACCAACGCACTAGCACTCACCACTCCCCCATAACTTGGGCATCATACCTACCATATCCTCAATCGATAACTTAGTTTCCTGCAGGAAAAGAACATCAGGAGCATTACTTCCAATCAAATTGCGAACAACTTTTTGTCGAGGGCCACTGTTCAAGCCCCTCACATTCCATGATAAAACAATCATTTCAGGGGATTCAAGAAATGAGAATCTAGAGTCTTGACTGACCCTGACTCCACCAAATTTTCCCCTATTAACTTAATCTTTTCCAAATCCTTCTTATGACCAAGCTTGGAAGATTTCTCTCCTACCCCTTTTTTTGAGTCCTTTTGATGAAGACCCAAAGGAGAGGGAGACTTGACACTCCTCCTGATAACAATACCAGCATTTGAACCCGGAGGAGACCCATCCCCACCATCCTTCTTCAACTCAACTATAGGAACTGACTCCAATAGAACACCCATGTGAAGATCCGTGACCATCTGAGAACCACCACCATCCAGTGCATCCTAAGTAGCCTTAGAGAGGAGACCAGTCTAGCCTGTACTCAAAGTTCCCTGATCAAGGTTTACCAAACCCGGATTCACTTCTTGCTGGCTAAGATCATCTAACACCTCAAATCTGTTAAAAGTATCCTCATCTTGTCTCTCCTTCAAGGTCCTCTTTTGACCCCTATTCCTGTTGCTCCCCCTGATAGGTACAAAACCATTTGCAACATCCCCATCTCCAGGGATAGGATCCTTCCCTCTATCAGCCATAGGCAGGTTGCGTGGAGGCTGAGAAGATGGGGGCTCCATAGGCCTAGCCTTTGGACAACGTCACATCAAGTGACCATATTCATGACAAAGACGACATCAGAATGGAAGAGTCTCATAATCCAAATACTGCACCCAAGAGTAAGAGCCCACACACATATCTACAAAATCTGGCAAGGGTTTACCCAAATCAATTTCAACGCATACACAGGCATAAGTCATTACCTTTCTATATAGTCTGTTGCGAGGAACTGACTGGTTTTCCAAGCAAAGATGCTATCAATTGCAGAACATCATCACGACAACATTCCACCGAAAGTCGAGGAAGTCTGACCCAAATCGGAACACGATTCGAAAGCTCCTCTGAAGGGTTGAAACCCGCATGCCAGGGTTTGATAAACAACCCCACTTGGTTATGAAAATAGGGACCACCCTCAAAGACTCTATTTTGATCAGCCATGCAATCAAAAGTGACCATGAAGTAATTGTTAGAAAACAACATAATGTCCATTTCACCCTCCGGTGACCAGGTCCGTTGAGCCCAAGACACCAAAAATTGAGGAGAAACCCTCATCCCCAAAAATTTGCAATATAAGGAATGCCTGGAATAATATTCAATATCTCTAGCTATTATCTCAGGTGGAATGACCAACTTGGGTCTCTCTTTACACCGCTCAAGACATCCATTAATTTTAGTGATGCGAGATCCCCCCGACATGTGAACACCGCCAACTACCGAATCCTGAAAGAAAAGGCTATTGTCAATAACTTTTGTTGCATGCAATGAAAACTTTGAACCAATCGTAGAACGAAAGTCCATGCCTGAAGGGCCCTGTGAAGTCTCCCCCAGAGACATTGAGGCAGCAGAGCCAGAAACGACCATGCAAGGCTAAACACCAACCCTTCCACCAAGCACACCACCTCTTTCCACACGCTGCCCACACCACCCTATCATGTAGCTTCAGAAAGAACAACAACCCCTTTCCCTCTGCCCACCCCAAAAAATTTGATCCCCCAATAGCCAAACCCAAGCATGCATGGGCATGCACCACCACCAAAGCCCCGAGAGCTTGCGCACAACACAACGTGCCAAGGAATCCACGGGCGAACAAAAAACACAGACCAAGAAAGAGCCCTGGCCACGTACACCAGGCGACACACCAAGACAAGAACAAGAAACAACCCCCCCGAAATGACCAACAAACCCCACCCCAGCCGCGCAAGAACAGAAAAAATGCTCACGAGCTAGGGTGTGAATGCCCTAGCTCGGTTCTTGGAGTTGCGGACACACGCGCCATGCTTTAATTAGGAAAGGAATCTTTTATAATAAACCTTCATTTACACTTTTAAAACTTATTTTATTTTCAATCATTTTATTAAAATAAATCTTCATTTATGTTTACATTTTTTTCATTCTTTTAAAGTAAATTTGTATTTATATATACATATTTAAATTTAATCAATTAATATTTTACCAAAATAAATGTACATAAAATTTTATTGGTTGAATGTTATCTTATAATCTAAACATGGTTAATGTTCTAATACCATTTCCTATCATTTAAATGACTTCATCATTCAAAAAAGATAGTGGGAGGAAGAGAGTCTTCACCAAAAAATGCCCTCGACAAAACTTGTTTTTATTTGGATTAAAATCATCAAACTAATAATTTAGATACAAACTACAAGTGTCTATAAATCAGGGCCTAAATTGCAAAAAATAGGTCTTTCTTCTCTTTCATAAAGAAGGAAGAAATGAAAATGTACCCTACCACAAATTGAAATATTAGTGTCTCTTTAAATCTTTGTCTTCTACTCTCTTCCTGTCTAGGTTTCCAAATATTTACAAAGGTCCAAGCACTAATAAACTTGCCCAAGCCTTGTTCATGAACACCAATAAGAAAATTGGTAGTCTCCTAAAAGGGAATATTTACTATAGGTACATCATCCTAGTGGCTCTAGGAAAATTCACCGCCAACAATTCACCGATAGAAAATTCACCTTCAATAATTCACCGAGGGAAAATTCACTGCCAATGGAGCAATTCACCACCATGGAAAATTAACCGCCAAAAATTCTTGCAATTAATTTTTCTCATGGTGAATTCTCATGGCAGTGAATTTTCTCACGGTGAATTGTTGGTAGTGAATTTTTCGTCGATGAATTGGTGACGGTGAATTTTCCGTATGCCCATCCCAATAGTTAACCATTTGAAATTTTCTAAAAGCATTAAGATTGGAAATATCCTCAACAACATAGAAGCCAAATTCGTAGAAGGATTCAATCCCTTACCCAATCCAATAACATAGTTTGATTGTGGAACCATAAGGGTGAAGAAGATGACCAAAAAATACAATATGTAGGTAGTGCATGAAAAGCAGAAGATACCATTATTAGAAGGCGAGAGTTGACAAATACCAAACAACAAACAAAGGCAAGAGAGCCCAATAGGAAATTGGTAGTCTCCCCAAAGGGAATATTTACCATAGTTATATCATCCTAGTAGTTAACCATTTGAAGTTTTTCAAAATCATTAAGATTGAGAATATCTTCAACAACAAAGGAAGTCAACTTCATAGAAAGATTCAACCCCTTATCTAATCCAATAATAACATAGGTTAATTATGGAGCCATGAGAGTGAATAAGATGATAAAAAAATACAATACCTAGGTAATGCATGGAAAATAGAAGAGCCTACTATTAGAAGGTGAGAGTTATCAATAATGAAACAAAAAATAAAGGTTTGGTTAGGGAATTCTACTCACCTAGGATCCTCCAATCTCACAATCTCATCACCCACACTTGTAAGTAGGTGATTCTCAAGTTTATTTGGAAATTTTGCTGCTTTCTAATCTTCTCCAACACATTCTTTCCTTTTGAAATTGAGATTCAAATAGTTTTCTCTAACTTGATTCTTCATATTGTCAACATATCCTCTTTTCTTCAAGACCATTTGGGAGCTAATATTGAGTTGGCAAATGCAACTCACAACCTCCTCTCACATTTGTAGAAATTTGAGAGTTCAAGCCACTTCTAAGACTCTCTAGAAATTTCTTCAAGATTGCAATCTCTCATAAAGTTCTATTTTTATTTTGGTAGTTGACTCTTTTCTCTCTAGGTTTTTGGTCGATTCCTAGTTTAGGGAACAAGTTATTTCTTCTCAGTTATTAGCATGTTGTGGTTTATTTTCAGTGTTTTGTTGGTTCTAACCCAATGTGGCCTTGTTGCTAATGGTTCTTGTTGTTCAACCCTTGTTGTTGATAAATTATGGCTTGGTATATGATGCATTTTGTTCCCTTTTTGCTACTATTGCTACTATGATCACTCAATTTCTATTTTGTTACTATTTTGAGCTTGTTCTTTTGCTACCAATGCTCAACACCTTGTATAATCATTGTAAGCATTAGTTGTTCCTCACTATATTGAGCGATCTTGGTTGCATCCATGTTTTGTTACTAATTTTTTTTGGATTTTGGACTGCTGTTTCCCTTGCAACAACTTCTCATAAATTGATTTCTTAATTCAATAAAAATAGAAGGCAAGAGGGACCAAAACTAAGTTTGGTGGTCATCAAACTTGCTATCCAAACCCTAATGCAACATTCTTCAATTCTAAAAAATGACATTAATCCTTCTTTCTTTATATATTGATTAATGATTATAACTTATTGTGTATTTTCATATAATTTTAATTTTTTTAAAGAATTTTAAATAACTTATTAAAATATACTTATTTTGAAACTATGATATTTAAATATAAAAATAATTTATAGGAAGTGAAGAGAAAGGAAAGGAAGTACCTCACAATTAATCATGTTTAGATTATAACATAACGTTCAAGATATAAAACTCCATGTATTTATTTTGGTAAAATATTTCTCTTAAAGTTAAATATATAAATATAAATTTATTTTAATAAATGAAGAAGAATATATGTAAATATAATTGAAGATTTTTTTAAATAAAATGATTAAAAATGAAATATATTTTAAAAAATATAAATGAAGGTTTATTTTACAAAAAAATGAAAAGATTTTTTTTAATAAGTTTTTTATATTAAATTTTGTATACTAAATTATCTTCATTATATATTTTATTTTTATATAACATTCAAGATTGAATATTAAAATATTATTTTGATTTTCAATTTTTTTATTAAATTAATTTTACAATTTGTAAATTATGATTTTAAATGTTAATATAAAATAATATTTTTTATTTTTTTTACACTTATTTACCTATAGAATAAGACTTATTTACATACTCATAAGAGAAACTTTCAGATTCTCAATAAAATAAAATCATCAGCAATAAAATAATATTGTTGATGAAATATAATACCTCGGATTTGAATTAGAATCTTCCATTATATCAGATGATAATCACAAATTTTTAAAAAATACTAATCTTACAATATAAAATGACAAACTCTTGAGAAGATAATGAAAATCCTAATACTGTACATTGGTGATTTGTTGTAGAGTAATTATGTAAATGGTAAAATTTATGAGAACCAAAGAGAGTCAAATAAAGGCTTGGGAAACGATGTTGCATTGATGGCTTCCATGTCAAATTCAAATAAAATACAGATTAAAATTTTTGTGGGGATTGATGAGAGGGACCCCGTGGACCGATTCTTTCATTTTCGTTAATTACAAATTATTTCCCAACTCCTCTGGGTCGAATCCATCTAGGATGTTTGGTGAGTTTTCAGCGGATTTGTTTGACAAAATGCTCCGTAGATGAAAGACGATTGTTTCTGTCTCGATCTTATTGGCTATCACTTCAAAGCTTCGAATCTGTTGATTAAAGTTATTCATCTGCAGATTTATGGTTACTCTAAAGGTAAAGTTGTTTCTGAATCCCTTTTTCTTTTCTCTTCTTTTTTCTAATTGAAGTAGTTTTTGCAGAATTTGAATGTTTTACGACATGATTTGATGGTATGAATGTTTTTCAGAAATACCCATTTGAATATATACCTTTCTTATAGATGGGAGTAAGACCTGTCGATTCCTGCAACTTTTGTGATCCCTTTAGAAACTTCTTTCCTGTTGATCTGTGTGACTTTTTTTCATGCCAGTTGGGGGAATTTGAGTTTTCTAATTCTGGTGATTTTGTTTTCCATCAGATATATACATTGCATTTATCAAATTTGTACCGATGTAGCTGTACAAATCCTCATAAGATCAGTATATCTGTGATGTTTGGTATTTCTTAAGGATATCAGGGTGCACTTTTTCGATCTTTATAAAATTGCCCATGAAATCAGATGCGTGAAGATCCATCGAATTTGTGATTTCTGTGATTTGGGATTTTAAGTTTCAGTGGTTGCTGAAGCTCTGTTAGGGTTTTTTATCTTCATTAGCCCTAGGTATTGATAAGTATTTGTGTATTTCGTCTATGTTGATTTTCTTTTTTGGATTGGAGAACTATCCTTTTGGGGTGCCCCAGCTGACTGCTGTCTCTGTTGAGTGTAATCCCTTCCATTGACCGGATTTGGTCCTTTGTGCACGTTAATAGAGATTTCATTTCATTTCATTCCATTCCATTCCATCGGCCAATTTTGGTTTATGGTGGAGATCAATACTGATTTCATTTTCTTTCGTTCCATTGACCTTATTTGGTTATTAGTGGAAATTGATAGTGATTTGTTATCGTCTCTGTATTTGTTCAGAGTGGTGAACATAGAGAAAAAGTATGGAAGCGCTTCCTGTTGAAGTCATAGGGAATATTCTTTCTCATCTTGCTGCGGCCAAGGATGTTATGGTAGCTTCTGCAACTTGCAGAAAATGGAGAGAAGCAACAAGAAAGCATTTACATACCCTTACATTTGACATGACTGACTGGCCCATCTACGGTGAACTTACCACTAGCAGGTTGGAAATTCTTATTACTCAAACAATTTTTCAGACAACAGGTTTGCAGAACCTACATATTTGCATGAGTGAGGGTGGTGAATTTTCTGCAGCCTCGGTCATTGCTTGGCTCATGTATACAAGAGATACCTTAAGGAGTCTCTTGTATATGATGCATACAAATCCCAACGTAAACATCTTTGAGAAATGTGGCAGGCAAAAGTTGGAAGTTCTGGTTTCAGGCTATACTTCAATAAGTGGTGTGGATCCAAGCTACCAACGATTTCCATGCTTGAAATCTCTTACCCTTCATAGTGTGAATATTTCTGCATTGGATTTGAGCCTTATGCTGACTGCATGCCCTAAGCTTGAATCTTTCTCACTTGTAAATCCGGAGATTGCCATGTCAGATTCTCAAGCTGTGATGGAGTTGACCAGCCCAACTTTGAAACAGCTTTATGTGAAAGAAATAAGTTTGGACAAATTTGTTCTGGAAGCTGATAACTTAGAGAGTCTTCATTTGAAAGACTCAACAGTTGAGCTTTTTGAGCTCATAAGTAAGGGAAGCCTGAAACACATTAGGATGGATGATGTGAGTATAATTCATCTGGATATTGGAGAGACCACTGATCTCTTAGAGGTTGTGGATGTAAGTGATTTCACAATCATGTGGCCAAAATTTTACCAGATGATATCAAGAGCATCTAAACTGAGAAGATTGCGTCTATGGGGTATAGTATTTGATGCAGAGGATGAGATAATGGATTTGGAGACCATAGCAGTATGTTTTCCTAAACTAAACCATCTCTCTTTGAGCTATGATCTGAGAGATGGATTACTTCAGCATGTATTAAGAGGATCATCCTTGTTGGAGAATGTGGTCCTGCTGAAGTTGGGATCGGCTTTGATTAATGATGTGTTTGCACAGTGGATAGGAGGTTTGCTTGAAAGGTGCCCAAATCTCAAGCGGCTTATTATACATGGATGTGTCTCTGAGACAAAAACTCGAGATGAATGTGCATCTTTGGCAAGGTTTACCTCTTCTATTGTGAGTCTGATGAGAAAATTTATGCATGTTGATGTGCAGTTTGATTTTCAGTGATACTTTTTCATCTTTTATCAGCTGAGATTTGAGCTGCATTCCAGTCCTCTGTATGGACTATCCAAGTATGAAGGCCAACTAGAATTGCACACAGCTCCATACCACACAGTAGCATCTAGAAACCTATCTACAAAATGTAAAACTACGGAAGACTTCGTTCGCCACAAAATCTTTCAAGAGAAGTTTTTTATTAGGGTATGCCAAATGTTATACATATTTGATTTTGTTTTTATAGCATATCTTTTATGATCTGATGATGGTTGATCAAATTGATTTAAATGGATTTGCAAAAGATTATGTTCCATGATCCATCTAAAATGTTCTGATCAGGATTGTCTGGATGGAGATTGCAGAAGATGGGTTGGGAGTTGAATAATTGTAGAGAACGTTGATAAGCTTCAGGTGGTGTATTCATTGTTGTGTCCAAGTTGTACTGTAAAACATTTTCATCCTTGGTAACTGAGTTTGGACTCAGTTTGTATTCATGTATTACATGCTGTGAAGGTTATGGACCTTTTTATGCTGATTTTTGTAAACAACTTGTAGAATATTAATTCTTATTTCTATATTGCTGGAATTGTCCTGAAACTCAGTTATTTGTTTTATTATGTTGTTCTCCATCTCCTTTCATGCATTTCATTTTGTTTATCAAAAATGCTTTGCAATAAATTATTGCTTCAGAAAATTGGTCAAGAGCTTTTCATCCAAATTTATCGCCTCTACGATGTTCGAACTTTGTGTTATCTTGTATGTTAAAAGTCTTTGATATTCGGCCATAGTTCTAACCGTCAAGGCTCAAATTTCATGTTCTTGTGGGACTTTGAATGTCATTGCCAATATCAAAACATAAGATTTTGTTAACAAAGAAGCCACATGATATTCATTCAAGAACGTAGAGAAAAAGAAGCATGATAAGCTTGTATAATAGAAGTGATGCATATACAATACTTACAATAACAGAATAAATAGAAAGCAAAGATAGTACAGTATTTTCACTTGGGAAAACCCTTTCAGGTTAAAAGTCCATCACAGTAAAGTTTTTCACTAAATCCTTTAGCAATACAATAATAAATCTCCCTTGCTTTACTTTTAAGCATATGCAGATATAAATAGGTGCGTCAAACTGGTTTTATACATTGAATGAATCATGCAAAAGATAAACAGAAGTGCTTTAAAACGTGGGCAAAACTAAAAAAAGACTCAAAATAATTCTCCAAAAAAAATTCTTCACCATTTTTTGATCACTAATGGTTAGCCCATCCTAACTATTAAACATTGAAAGTATACAACACCTATATAACAAAGAAGAATTTTAATGGTTACACTGCTATAAGCACCTCTAATATCACACAGCCTAACCATTGGCCTGTAGAATATTGATTTAGGATTTGACAATAATTTCAGTACTTAAATAATTTCTATAATTGTTTTCCAGGAAACAACTGCATAACTATTTTACTTTGCTGACGTTTCTTGTAATGTTGATCTTGTAGAACCACGTTTACATCCTCCAAGCAGGTATGGCGTTTAGTTTTAGATGAATGTTAAGCTAAGAACAAGATTACATAAACGTTCAATAAGAGAAGCTATTGAATTTGAGAAAAACCTGCTGAATTTGAGCAGAGTGGATGGGTTGGGTTAAAGGATGGGTTGGGTTAAATGACAATAGAGCTTGTAAAATTGTTCTATTAATACTTGTAAGATCATCAATCAAGGAGCGCTGACACACTTTCATTGTGCTAAATTTGGATCTTTTCAGATCCCCTTTCAAAGAAATGACAGATAAGTCAAAACCTGCCAAAAAAAAAGGGGTGCAGCTGTTCTCTGAAAAAACAATTGTAAAATGATGTATTGTAGAAGAATGTGGCATTTTTTTCTTTCTTTCCATTAACCTCAAACTGCCAAGGTGTTGATGCAAGTTTATTTGATATGGGAGCCAAGATCTTGTTTACTTTAGGTGTGGATGCAAGTTTGCTGCAGGATCCAAGATTTTGGTAATGTTTATTTTGCATAATTTATTGATTTCCTTGGCAACCAAACTCTGTGCTAAGAGGTATACTAATCCTGGCATTAGAGGTCCCAAGTAATGCTGGTAAGAATGGTTAAAAACAAAAATGTAGTTATAAAATTGAAAAAGGTATGAAGTGTTACACCGGTGAAGATGCTTGCTCTGTTTATTCAATAAGGATGACTTTGTTCCGTCTATGCCTCTAAAAAGTCACTTGGACACCCTATGTTGGCAGGTTTGCTATGTTCACATGAGACCTGTCAGCAAATCGTTTTTTTTATGGTAGGACTGGTGGCATTTGCTCAAGCTGCAAATTTCAATTCAGGGATTTACATAATGTGGAAGCTTGCTTTTTAACACATTTACTCGAGGAGTTTCTAAATGCCAAGGAAAAGTTTATTCGGTTCATAACTTGTACATTAAGTCAAGTCTCTTTGGTGTGCCTATGTGGAAGAGAATTTGGTTTTTTTAATGTGACTTCTAAGGGATATTTTATGTGTTATCATAGAATTTTTTTTTCAACCTTATTTATCCTAAGGAATATTTTTGTTTAAATAACATGAGAGAGGATCTAGTAGTTATTAGTATTAACTTTGTGCCCCCCAAGTTCATAAATGATAAATTGAATGACCCTAAAACTTTCTCACTACCTTACTTGACGGCTTTGAGTTTTTCAACATTTTGTTTGAGGTCTAGGTCATTAAAGATGGAGGTTTGTTCAGATGTTTTGTTGAAGGTGATGGATTTGATTGGTTGTCCAAAACACATGGCAAGGGACCGAGAGTTCATTTCAAACTCTCTAATGCTTGATTACTTTCCCACCCATACCAATGTGTATAAACACCCTCACAAATAACCTTACACCCTTGCCACCACATGATATGGAGTTTCACTAATTTGAAGTGGAGCTTTCATATAGTCCATATAAGAAAAGTTATCACAACTCTGCTAGGGATATGGCATTTGTCCATTTTATTCGATGTTGCAGCTCTTGAATCTTGCAACTCATGGTGTAATATTATCAAAATTTAAAAAGATTTGGGAATGTGGGTTATGAGAATGTTTGGTTGGCATTTTATTTATATTTGTAAATAAAATGCACATATTTTGAACAAAATGGGTATTCATTCAAGCCCATGTAGCATTGGGTGTTCATACTCAACCTTGCTACAAGAGTGTTGCTAACAATCATGGTGGTTAAAATTTTATATAAATATGTTTATGTCAAACTATTTGCATGTTAATATATGTAAAGACCTACATATAATAAATTGACAATACAATGCAAAATCTTCCAATTTGTTGGAACTCAATTTCATCATGTCAAATTTGACTTGAGTTCCTTTCATTTGTGTGTCTTAGTAGAATGATCCTTTTGCCAATAACCAATCCAAGGAATCCCATAAGGGTCATCATGTCAACGCATGTTGTTTACTATGTCTTCCCCTCCCATGTATTTTAGTCAATTCTTCAAACTCAAAAAATAAAAAAATTCGCCGAGTATAAGGTGGTCAGTTCATAGGGTTCTTGGTTCCTATGAAACTTTTGATGGTTTTTTCTCTTGTTTTTGGCCTACTCCCCAAGGTCAAAGTCAAAAGTGGCTAAGTGAAGTGGTAGGAGGTTCCATAGGAACCAAGAACCATTAGTTTTCGATTCCCATGGAACCCTTGATAGATGAATTTGAAGACTATGCCAAGGAAAAAGGAAAGCGACTAAGGGGATTTGGTTGGGGTTCCTTAGGAACCAAGAATTGGGAACCATTGGTTCCTAGTTTTGGCCTGGCTCTGACTAAGTAAACATGTTGAAGCTACATGAGTGGTGATGATTAATGATGGGTAAAAGAGAGTTTTGGTCACATTGGAGAAAGCAATAAAGTGTTTGTAGAAATTTTGGGGGTGTTTGGATATATCTTGATGGGGGCCAAAGTTCCATAGGATGAGGTATTGTTGAGCTTTTGAGGGCTTCAACATAGATCCTAATGCCAATAGTTTCCCCACTAGATCTAGATACAATGTGGATTTCTGCATGTCTTGTTCTAGCTCGGATTTCCACAAAAACTAGAAAAAGGTAGAAATTGTTGGAGTAATTAGGACATCACCTGATAATTAGTTATTCATTAATTAGTTATATACCTTTTTACTTTAATTACTTAAGCTAAACTTAGGAGTTGTTTTAATATTAGATTGAGCTATATTTAGCACATGCCTCATTGCATTAGACGATGACACTTGTCTCAATCTAATCAAACCCTCATCTAGGGTTTTCTTTTTTGCTTTTATAAGAATTCACCTTTCATTGTAATCATTCATTCAAGTTATTGCATCAAATATAATTTCTCAGGTTGTTGAGCACATCATCTTGCTTAGATCCCTCTTTTGTGATAGGATAATTTCTTGTAGGTGGTTTTT
The DNA here is from genome assembly GCA_007258455.2 of Sequoia sempervirens. Taxonomy (NCBI): domain Eukaryota; kingdom Viridiplantae; phylum Streptophyta; class Pinopsida; order Cupressales; family Cupressaceae; genus Sequoia; species Sequoia sempervirens. Next base: position 495,197,205 of record VDFB02270651.1, read on the forward strand.
GGGAGTTAGGTTTAATCATCAACTCCAACATGTTATTAGAGCACCGGATCTATGACTTCTTGTCCAAATTTTGAGAGATCAGGCCTTGACAGAAACATTGACTCATCTTGGAGTGAAACGAGCATCACCGTTGAGTCCAGAATGATAAAAAACCTAAAGAATGCTTGTTCTTTGGACGAATTTGAAGCAATTGCAAAAAAACAAAAAACTAAATTAGTAGCAGGGACCTCCATATGGAAATTTGTACGGTCATATGGATCCGTATGTCCTGCTACATAAGCTTTTGTGCAAGTACAATTGTAGGATTTCAAAATCTTTGGGTTTTAAATTTTTTCCAAATAAAAAAATTGAAAAAGAAAAAAAAAGCTTTAAAAGAATAAAAATAAAAAGGCATTTTTTTTACGTTGGCTACAAGGTACCTTGTTGCATGGGCCACATGGGCCAAACGACAGTGGGTACTCTACCCACCCACGTCCCCTTATCGACAACAATTTTAGCTGCTTAGAAACTTTGTGTATCGAAAAAGTTCCAATAGGGCTACAAAACAGTCATAATCTACAAAAGGTTCTTGGGGAATCTTTGCACACAAACCTGACAACCCTTCACAATGACAATTCTAGAATATTTCAGAATTCAAGAATATTTTTCCAAGCCTCTTCATACATCATCAAATATTTCGAGTGAAGACATGAGAATATTCCTTCAACATAATTTTTCCTAGGACTTTCTTTTTTTGCGAAGAGCATATTCCAAAGAATATTCGTTGACATCATGTTGATGTCAATATCATATGATCAACCCTTTGTCCCCATCCTAGCCCTCATTTTCCCTAATGGAGTGATTTTTTTCTTTTTTGGCATAACTTGGGCATATGTTGTTGAAATCAGGCAAACAAGATATCATTAGAAAGTTGGTTCCAAGCACTTTCTAGTGGTGCATGCCTCATTATCAAGTTTTGCTACTAGTTTATTTTATTCTTAGTAAAAGTCAAATCATCATTTTCTTCTTTTGAGTTCATAACTTTTCACCTGTATCTCCGATTTTCGTGATTCCAGTGATGTTGGAAAAGTATTTCAGAGCTCTTTATATCCATTCATGCACTTTTTCTAGAATATGCCCCAAGTTCATTTTATTCATTTTTTTGTGATTTCACATTTTTGTTTTCAATTACTTGGAAATTTTGGCACTTGGAAAGGATCTATTTGCATGCGATGACTTCATTTGATCTGATTTACATGCATCAAGGTTTTTAGTCTTTGATTTTATCATTTGAGGAAGTATCATGGTTTTTTTGTTCATCCTTCTATGGTCATTCTGAGAAAGGATACCTATGAATCTTGACGAAATGACATCCTAACACATCTCAAGTGGCTTGATCTTTTACCTTATCTTTATGCACTCATACCTACACCAAACACACCAAGGAGTTTATCAACATGGGGTATTATTAGTGATCATGTTGTACGAATGATTTTTTCTAGTGTTGATCATGACAATATGTGTGATGTATCGGGCATTGATTGTCCCCACACAATTTGGACTTGACTTTGGGAGATCCATGGATACCCTCACATATCTCCATATCTAGACGATCTTCCTACTGATTGTCTCATTCCTCTTGTAGATGTAGATTCCATACCCTTTGATGACAATGCTTTAGAGGAGATTGAGTATATCACAGGTCTTGCATGTTCTGATGGTTCAATGACTTGTCTTCATGTTCCCACTCTTCAGATTGAGACTACATGACCATATTCTATTGTTCTTGATCAACTTGGCATCCTTACATCTTTGGCCCATATTGGTTTAGTGCAAAAGGACATTCATCATCTTTCAAACACAACTACTTGGGATTCGTATCTTGCAGACATATCATCTTCTTTGTAGAGTCTCAAATTACTAGTTTGGAGGATTACTTTGAGGACATTCATCTCCTCTTTGTTGATAGCCACATCATTGTTGTTGGCCCACCATCTTCATCGCCTTTGCAACTTGTTCTTCATCAGTCTTCAAAGGTTTTTGGATTGACATAATCTCTTTCCGATATGTAGAAACTTGAGCACTTTTCAGATGCAGACATCATTTGGATTTAGATTCATGATTCAACCATATTTTTGGATTGTCTTCTCCAATCACCAATGGATCTGTTTCTTCCTAAGGGTAGAAATGTTGTTTTGCAGGCAATGGGTCATGTTTAGTTTTCAGGCATTCATCATTAGAACATGAGATATTTCTTTATGGGGGGATTCATGTCCTCTTTTTATCTCTCCTAGGAGGGTATCTATTATACTTGTGTGATAAAAGCAGTCTTTGGGGCGTCACATTGAGTCCTCCTATCCTTCTTTCACTAGTGCAATCATTTCATTTTCTTTCTTTTGGAGAGGAGTTTTTTACAATGTGGTTTTATCATTTTCTATAGTTATGAGAGATTCATTTGTTTGTGCATGGGTACCTCATCAGGCTTTGTAACTATTGATGGGTGTTTTTGCACTTTCCAACACAAAATAAAATACACTAGGTATCCTATCCTCTCTTGAAAGGAAATCTTATTTGATCACTCAAATAATCTAACCCCAAGGTTCTCGTAGTTAGGTCTTGACCATGTCTTGGATAACTAAGTGAAATTGATGTGATAATCTTGGTAATCACAAAGGGACTTATGCTTTCTAAAAACTGAAAAATCCTTTTTTTGCACTGAGACTTAGATTTCTGCAATCTTCTCCTCAATAATATTTGATTCTCTTGAGATATTAAATCTCTGATTTCTTTTTGCTTTTCCAACTTGTCACCTCTAATAAACTTTAAAAAGACTAGGGTTTAGAGAACCTAATTTAACCTAAAACTAGAAATTAATTAGAATCAATAGACAAGCTCCATAAAACTTATTTTGCTTCATTAGTTTAACACAACCACACAAAATAGATGCAATTTTCAATGGAAATCTTAAGTTTTTCAGATCATAAATCATTCAGTAAACCCATTAAATCAATACAATTTAATCAAAAATTCATAATTGAACTTAAACATAAAATAGTTCAGACTAACCCTGCACTAAAACTTACAATTAGCAAGAGTCAAATGGTATGATCTTGGAACTCCATCAATATTAACTCCAACAAATCTTTAGATTAACTAAATTGATTTAAAAAGATAGATATTGAGCAGATACATGTAACCAAGCTAACATTCAAAATTGAATATAAAATGATTCAAAAAGATGAGTTTTTGTATTAATTTTGGCAATATTTTTGAAACAATTACAAGTTCTCTTGCCTTACATTGAAAAAGGCATAGACTTTTATAGATTTTCAAATAAAAATGAAAGGCTAAGATTCATTGCCAATGAAAGGTCTAGATCTTCCCTAGCTAGGGCGGTTTAGATTAGGGCAATGTACATTGCATTTAATACATTATTTTCAAATAACAACCTAGGTACAAGGCTCTAGGCAAGCTTGGCTAGGCGTGGAAGTTTTACATTAAAAGAAGATTTTGCATTGATTTCAAAGTAAATTCTCCTCAACTACAACTTGCCTTGCATCCTTTTCTCTTTTGGCATATTCTAGAAAGTTGGAAAGGATCCCATTAAGGTCTTCACCGAGAGGCATGGGAATCATCCTTATTCTATATACTAAGATGGCCAAATCAGCATCAAAATCTTTTATCAATTTGGTCCAATCACCTTGTGACTCATTGAATCTATGCATTATGTTTAGGAACATAAATGATCTTTAGTAAATGAGGGATCTGAAGAGTGAAAAAAGTTATCTTTCCATAATTTGTTCAAAACATTAACATCCATTTTATCTTTTGAAATTGCTTTTCCTGTTAGTGCCTCCAAAAATGCAAAGCAACCCTCAAAAATTTCCTTTAAAGCCTTTTCAATACTTAGGCAAACATTTTGGGCTTTATCCCTTCTTGAAATTTAGGGAATGAAACCAATATTTTGGTTCACTAACCTTATCCTCTGTCAAAATTTTCTCCCTAATTAAAATTGGCAGTGGGATACCAATTAACATACTCAACCTGGACAATGTTTTATCATCAAAATTCTTGCAATCTGAAACCATTTTCTAAAGAAAACCCTGGGGAGTGGTGTAGACTTGCACTAATTCCTCAAAAACCTTATTGCCTCTATCAAAAACACCATGAATCCACTTACTAGTTACCTTGGCAATAGACTTCATTTTCTCCATTCATCAATTGATTCTTTTGATAGTACTTCTGGAGGAGTAAATGCACCTTCAACTTGTTGAATAGGACTAAATAGATGCCTGATATAGTTTTGCAATTCTTCTACTTGCACCCTTAATTGTGCCTTTGTTTTTCCTTCTTTTTCCAATCTTCACACTATGGTTTCAACTAATTCCTTGAGTTCTTGAACCTCTTGTTTCTTTGTGGTTGGTCCCAAATTTATTGAAGAAATATTGTATTCACTAGGAGAAATGTCTCCTTTTGCCTTTTCTATTGAGGGATTAGCAATGTGCACAACCTTGTTATTTGAATCATCCTTAGTGATTTTTGAATAAATCCTTTCCTTTTTCTTCTCCCTTGGCTTATTGATTCTAGACAAAAAAATCCTCAAGATTTGGAGTATTTTTCTGTACTATTGGCTTTTCCTATAACTGCTCTCTTAACCAATCTAGTGCTATTGATTGCTCAATGTTTGGATTAGATTCATGATCCTGACTTCCTTGCAAAATTTGTTCCTCTTGACCTTTATTCTTCTCTTCTTGAGTGATATCTTGTGGCACTTTTTCAGCATTATCCTCCTTAGGATCATCTTGTTGTTGCTCCTCATGCACTTCCACTAATTGAGGTTCTATATTATGCTCCTCATACTACTACTCTTCTTGATACATTTTCTCTTCAAGATTTGGCTCTTTAAAGACTAGAGCAGTCATTTCTTCAAGAATGGTTGATTCTTTATTCTCTTGCTCCTCCATTTGTCTTAAAATTTTATCAATATTGTCCAATTTAGGAAATGGAATGCTGCTTTGAGAGGAAGATTTCCTCCTATACACAACTTGTGTATTTTCCCTTGAACTATGTAGTGAAATCACCTCTTCTTCTTATGTATCCATACGTTGGGACGTAGCAAGGGTAGTGGGAACTGGTGGTACATTTGGTATATTTTCAACAAAGAGTGAGGAATAGCCTCTTATTGTGTTGTAGCTACTGGGAGAGGTTGCTTTGTTGTAGGAGGAGGAATAAGAGGAGATGTATCTATTGTGGAAGAAGAATCCTTCTTGCCCTTACCTTTTGTTTGCCTCTTTGTAGGAGGATCCTATGTTGTGACTCTAGTCGTTCTCCTTCTTTTCTTTGTTGGCTTCCTTTCTAGAATGTCTTTCTTCTTCTTTCATTTGGCATTCTTTACTTCCAAATATTCTTCTTCAATATCCTCTTCATCAATATTATGAATTTTATCCTCTTCTTCTTCTTCTTTGTCCTCATCTTCTAAAGAATGTGATTCGAAGTAACCCATTAAATTATAAGTTAGTGCCACCCCTTCTTTAGTCAAACTGAAAGTCATATATTCCACCTATTTCCTTGTATACTTCAAAATTGGCTCCATTAGTTCATCTAATTCTACGATTTCTTCTTCAGCCCAATCAAGAGGCAAAATGGGTCTATCTTTTATCAAATCATAGTCATGGTATTACACACAATCACCATCATATATCACTTGATTAGGTATAGGAAGTGGCCTATAAAGCCTAAGGGTAAAAGCACAAACCTGTGTCACTTTATAAAGGAATCGACCAACAACAAAATTTTTTTTGAACTTCGACCATATAAAAGTGGTCTTTATGTTTTGAATTTCAAAATGGTGTAAACAATGAAATGTAGAACTTTTGATGTAGTTTATTCCTGTGATTTTTAAAAATTTAAAAAAAATTGTTTTCATTATGTTTTTATCAATTTAAGGACAAAATTTGGAATGCTGAAAATTTCAGAAAAGAGTGACTTCACGGGCCGTCAAGAAACAAATTAAAAAAAAACTTCATTTCTCCCTTTTTTTTTTCTCCAAATAGGTAACTTTAATATCTTGTGCATGGAAAAAAAAATCAAATTTGGATGTATATTTTTCTCACAATAACATTTTAAAGTCAAACATGTCAAAATTTGACAATTTTCATGGGCCGTCAACTATTTTCAAAATTTTTAATCATTTTCAAAAAACAAAATATACCCTTTTGAAGAACCCTTTTGAAGAAGACTCTCTCCTCTTGTGCCCCATATCATATTTAAACTTTTTTAATAAGTTTTACTATCTTTTTTTAAATTTCTAATCAACCTTTTTTAATTTTTAAAACCTACTTGCATTATTTTAAAAATAAAATATACAAAAACTAATCAAAATATTAAAAAAAAATATTTGGATTCTCCACTCCGAGCTTTACAAAAGGGTATTTTTATTTTTTGCAGAAAGATCATTCTGACTAGAGAAATACTCTGCCAAAGTTGAATGTTTCAAAAAAAATTGAAAAATGATGAGTTGGCTGCCATGTAGGATGCCAACTAGACATTCTCGACTGAGAGGGTTTTGTCCAAGCATGTTTCAACTAAAAATTACTCGGCTAAAAATTCCTTGATATTTACAAGCTATAAACACCAGATACACTCACTTTTTCCATGTTTTTGGCCAGCCGTATTCAGTCAAGTATCTTTCTGCTGAAACCTCATCGACTGAAAATGTGCCTGCCACGTTGGCACCACATGGTTTTGGCCGAAAGCCACTCGGCCTAATCTCTTCCAATCGAAAATAGTTTGCTTGGAACTATTTATTTGGCCAAAAGTGTAACACACTATTGTGCTTTTACCCCTAACTATATCAATTGTCATCCTTGAATGCAATATTTTCCTAACCTCAAAATCATATTGACAATTGGCCTAGTAGTCCTCAATATGAGGCTTGTGCCTATACCATCTGCTTGTTGATTGTTTGGCTACATCATATGGATCAAAATTCCTTCTGACTGTCTAAGTTTTAAAATTATAAAATTGCAGCTCAACTTCTAATTTTTTAGCCCCTAATGTTGTTGGACAAATCTCTACTCCACCAAGCATAATTGGGAAGATCACACCTGCTTTATGCCTATCTTTCAAAATTTTATTAAAAGCACTTAATTGTCTTGTCACTTCTAAAATCACAATCTTTTCCATTGGATACCTTGGAAGCCTATATGGTCTATTTGGGCAACCTTGAATTTTGACACAAGAGAACTTGGGGAACTATGTATACCATGATCCATATTTTTAATCAACTTCATGTCTTCTTGTCATAGCCTGGTATTCTGAGCCTTTTGTAGAAGTTTTACAACATACATAAGGAACACATCATTTACCATTTTGTAATGGGAAGTACTTTGGAGTTACAACTGGGGGTAGCAATCATAAACTTTATATTGTCCAAGTCTAGTGCCCACATCCCCAAGAGAAGTCAATCCTCTGAATTTGAAATTTATTGTAAGAATATACAACACATAAGAGGTCATTGTGAAGGAACCGCTCTTCTCCAAATTTTTAAACAGAGCATCGATATTGTCATTGAGCACTCTTTCCCAATGGATATTCTTATCTATAGTAGATATCTCTTCGATATAATAAAACATCCATTCTTCAAATTGAGCTTCCTTTGGGAGACCCATTATTCTGCTTAGGAGGGTGACTAAATCACCGTACTCATATTTAAAATCACTCCTATAAAGAGTCTTAGGCATCTTGGAGTAATGTGGCCTGGGATTTGCCAACCAAAGTGAATTGATTATCTCCGAACATCTTTTAGGTCCTTGGGTGTAAATTTCTTTTGCTATTTCTTGTGATACTACTCTCATCTTTGGATAAGTTGGAATATCAAAAGCCTCAACTATGGCCATCACTATGAAATTTGCAAGTATTCTCCCATATGGAGCTATGATTCTTCTTTGGTCCCATATGTAATGTTTCACACATTCTATCAAATCCGAGCATTGTACTAAAGGAGGGAAACTTGTATCTTGGGCTATCCCATTATTGACCATTCTCTTTGCAAGTTCTAAAGGATTCTTGCCATACATTCTTCCTTTGAACTCCTCAAGATTAATGTGACCCAAGTTGGTGTCTCCGACATTTTCCCAATATGAAACTATATTGGTCTCGAGAAGCACACCTTTGAAATCAAACTTCATTTTAGTTGTCGTTGAGAGATGTTCTATCTTCTCACTCTTCTCAGGTTGCATCTGTTAGTCCAACATAGCCTAAATCACTTGGAGTGAAAGTGTGGAAAGAATGAACAAATGTCCCTTAGATATATCAAATTCACCTCAAATTCTAAGGAAAAGAACTTAAATTTTCTCACATCTGACAAATATCATCATTATTAGCTCACATGCTAAAAATCCAATCATTAAAACATCAAAATTAAGCTTTGAATAAACCTTTCAAGATTTCAGCTCAGTCATGGAATTTCAAGATTTTGAGAGGATCTTGGATTTTCCCAAAAATGGTGACTTTCCAACTCTTACTCCTTTTTTCACTTATAAAGGTGGATTTTAGAGATTTCATGCAGACAAGAAATCTTTGAAGATGGCTTCTTCATGTGTTATGTGGGGATTTCCAAGGATGAAGAAAACTTCAAAAAATGGATCATTTATGGATACTTCGGGGATTTTTAAAGATTAAGAAATATTTGAAAATGGGTATTTTAACTATTTTATTGAAAACTTTAGTGTTTCAAACAACTTGGGAATTTAAATGAATCAGGGATTTCATGTGATTATGGATTTTTCCACGGGAAGCAAATTTCCTCAAAATGCTAATTTTTTTGAATCTCACTAAAACTTGGTTCTTTCATGAAAATTCAAAAGATTTTCACTATGGCAAAAACTAGGGTATTTTGAACATTAATTTTCATTTTTTTTTTGAAAACCCTAAGTGTGATTTTCCCAAAATTTAAAAGGATTTTTTTGTTAAGGTTATAGGGTTCGAAGCCCTAACAATTTAGCCATGATTTACCATTTGAAAAACCTTGGAAAAGACAAAATTTCTTGAAGATTGCAAGGGTTTTGAATTCTTTAATGCTTGAATTATTTGGAAAATCCTAGTTTCTCAGAAGTGAACTAAAATTAGCCCCAATCCACACAAGAAAGAGCATAATTTGACATTTTCAAACTAGAACCTTAAGGAATTTTCTTTCTCAAAAACCCTACATAAATTTTGCATAATTTAGCTTGAATTTTGAAGAAAATCACCAAATGCAACTTGTAGAAGCAACCAATACTAACCTTTTAAGCTAAAATTGCAAGGAAATGTCACTTTGGATCAACCTTAGGACGTGAATGAAGCTTTGCAACTGTACTTTAGGGTCACTTGGTCTCTTCTCCTAGCACTCAATGTGTTTACAAATGAAGGCAAGGTGAAAAATAAAGTGACAAACTAACCTTTTATACCTTTAGAGTACTAAGCCATAAATGCACTGACATACAATTTGTAAGCACCTCACCAAGGAAATCATGCACTTTTCGGGGATACAATCTTGCCAAGGATTTTTCAGGATTTGACAATGTTTCAGACTGTTGGAGATTCCATAGGATGAAGGAATCCTTGAGAACTAGAAATCTCCGCAAAGCAAGGGAACTTGAACTTTAGACCTTCTAACCAACAATTGATGATTTTCAATGACTTCTTACTTGGTCCTTGGTTGCAAACATCTCAATATTCCCTATTTGATATGAACTTGATAAATAATAAGAAGATGACTCCAAAAATAAAAAATTTAAGGACTTTTCTCCTAAAGAGTAAGATAGGGAACCTATAAATCAAAAAAGAGAAAAGGGGGCATCCTCATTTGGATGGGGCATGCGTGCAAGGTACAAGTGGAGAATCTACTAGGGAAATGTTCCTAAACATTTTAGTGATAAATATTCACTCAGAACCCCAAAATCTCTAGTTGGTTTCCCCAAATTAAATCATACGAAAAGAACACATATTCAATGGGGAAATGAAATCATTGAAATGAAGTCAACTCACTCTCACTCTATTGATCATCTTGAGTGTGTGCCTAGTGAGTTCATTTGATTCTTGAAAGTGCCAAGAAACCATCACTCCATCGTGATAAGCTATGTAGATAGTCCAACTCCAAAAGTAATCTAGTCATTGCCTCACTATCAGTCAAGCATTTGTAGCCTTGACGAGGTTATCGTTGTAATTCCCATGAACATTGTTCTGTTTCCAACCAAGCATCTATATCCCCAGTAAAATTATTTGCATCTTCCTATAGTCAAAACATAAATGTTATTTTTAGTTTCTTTTCTTGTCTTTTCAATTTTCTTTTATTTTTGCTCTTTTGACTCATAAGAAGTGAAACTTATCATGGGTTTGTGAATTATAGTGGTCACTAAAGCAAAATTTTAGCTTTTTCACTTATCACAATTTCCCACACTAATTATGTTTCACTCTGTTTTTTTGCTATTTTGACTCATAAGAAGTGAAGCTTATCATGGGTTTGTGAATTACAATGGTCATTGAAGCATAATTTTAGCTTTTTCACTTATCAAAATTTCCCACACTAATTATGTTGAAAAGGAGAAACTATAAACAATGGAGAGATGACATCATAACACATCTTCGTTGGCTTCATTTGTTGCCACATTTGTATTATATTGTTCCCCCTCTTGGTATTGATAGTAAGAAATTTTCTTGGAATTGCGAAAGGGATCATGTCTTAGGAATTATTGCAATGTATGTTGATGATGAAATTTTGAATGATATTGTTCATTTTGAGTGTCCTCATACTCTTTGGACTAAAATTTGGGAGATATATGAAGATCTTGATACTTTTTCATTCCCAGATGATCCTATTTTAGACTATCTTGTGCCTCTTCATTTTTCAGACAGGATACCCTATGATGATGATACTATTCGAGAGTTTGATTGTTTGGAATAATTTGAATCTTTAGATGAGGACGACGAGGTTTCTTCAGATGCTCCTTCTTCTCCTTCAAAGACAATTGATCTACCTTCACCTTTGTTACATCTTGTTTCATAGTTACCAAGTTACTTTTACCATTATGAGTGAAAATGTTGATAAATGTAAATCGTGACTTCAATATGTTTGTTAGGTAAATGAAATATGTGAAAATGCAAGATGTTATTGATTTCAAAAGAATGAATATGTTTTGAATTAGTGGAATACTGTGCATTGAAATATGAACATTCTAGTGCTTTGTTGATACAAATGTGTTATGATGCAAATGGACTTACTATGAATGTCTAACTAGCTTGGTGTTGTCCTAAGCTGGTTGCAGGGATAGGTTCAATCCTCTGGAAGGGAGGGGAAGTATCACCCAGGAGAAGTGATTGGTCAGGAAACCCTTAATGAAGCCTAACTGAGCTTATACACATTCATACCCTAGTTGGTCTAGTTGAGTTGGGTCTATTGGAACCAAGTAAGTAACCTTTAAGGATAGGTTGGAAATGCTTGAGAAAATGTCTTTGATTACTTTGCTTGTGTGATCAAGTTATCATGATTGAATCTTTCTCTTTGAGCTTTGTGAATAGTTATCTTTTCATTGATTCGTATGTACATTAAAATTATATATGTAGATATGTATATATAACAACTCGTGCATGAGAGCATATTGCATTAAGGCATATATGAGTAGAAATACTTACAAGCATACTTGCACGAGGAATCAATTATATATATATATACTTAATGCATATGCCTGTCGATGAGGATATGAATGTATTTATGTTGATATGAAATAGTAACATGATATGTGTATGAATAAATGTATATGCATATATATATATATACACACATGATGATATACACGTATGTGTGACATGATGGAGTATCCATAAGAGCACAACAATATATGTATATATGTGTATATAGATATATACATATGGTATTGTTTATGGATAAATGATAATATGGATATATGTATTCATATATCAAATGGTTTATTTGATGAACTTGTTTGTTAATAAGTATATGCTCTTCTTTGTATATCAATTGAACGAGAACGATATATATATACACTATGAGTGATAGTGAAAGTATGATGAGTTTGGTAAACAAATGAATATGATTGTATTTAGGTATCAATTGGCAATAAATAATTTCGATGATTTGAGGATATATATATATATGTGTGTGTGTGTGTGTATGTATAAAGAATATGGTAATTTATATACACATATATATATATATATATATAATTTATAGCCATATTTGACATCGAGGCTTAATTAAGATAGCAATATCTTGTCTCTATCCAGCACATATAGTGTAAAAATGAATAAAGATAGAGTGCTTTTAAAACATTTTGAACGAGATTAATATGGATGATTTTTACAATACATGACATGGCCAATATAATGTGAATAAAGCACTTCATATAATAGTGCAATGCTAAGTATTAAATTGTATATATCATCACTGATAAAAGCAATGGAAATGCATAAGATTGTATTTGTTGTGCATAGTTTATAAAGCATAATGTAAAGTGTTGCGCACTATACAAAGTAACATGGTGAGTTAATATGTGCTACAATAAGTGTAGGAAAATAATGAAGACAGGCGGGAGTAGGAATCTGAATCGGAGGATGATGATGGTGGGGGGAAACGACTGTTTGGGACCATCAGCTGCGGTGGAAGGCCTGTGTGAAGGTTCGTGCTCCTTTGGATTATTGTGCAGGATTCATCTGTTTCGAAGCCGAGAAGGGAAAGCAGGGGAGCTAGTGGGTGCAGTGTTGAGAGGGCCTCAGAAGAGGTTGGGGGTTTCTCTGAGGTGGGAGATACAACGGTTGGCAGGGTCTTTGGTTTCCCTATGCCAGGTTTTGGATTCTCCCTGGGTGTTACTGCTTTTGATGCTATTGTGGTTAATGCTGAGTGTTCGAGGGTTAGTTTGTGGCCCTTTGTGTTTTTTGGTGTAGTGTGTTTTCCCCTTCCATTTTGTTGTTCCCTGCAGGGAGTGTGCGGTTGCTCGGGTGTCCTTGGGGTTTCTGGGTTGAAGAAGAGGCTTATTTTTGGTTCTGCTCGGTGTAGTAGGATGGATTGGGGGATTTATTTGTTGGAATTTTCTTCTTCTCACTTCCCCTAGGTTGTTCGTTGCATCTGTGTGTTCTCTATTTGGGGGCTATCTTTTGGGGGTTTTTTTGGCATGGAAAGTCTGTGGCCCTTGGTTTTTTTGGTGTGGTGTGTTTGCCCCTTCCGCTTTTTTGTTCCCTATAGGGAGTGTGTGGGTGCTCCGATGTTCTTGGGGTTTCTGGGTTGAAGAAGAGGCTTATTTCTGGTTCTACTCGATGTAGTAGGATGGCTTGGGGGCTTTATTTGTTGGCCTTTTCTTCTTCTCACTTCCTCTGGGTTGTTCGTTGCATCTGTGTGTTCTTTGTTTGGGGGCTATCTTTTGGGGGTTTTGCAAGAACAGTTGTGGTTTCCAAATGGTAGATGGACTTTAATGCCTATTATCTTGGTTTGGAGCCTATTTTGGGTGGTTGGCCCATAAATGGAGCGGTCATGCTGCTCAAATGAGGTCGTTCTCTTGCCTGTCCTCTGTTGAGTTTGATGTGGGCCTGCACTGGTGTTATAAGGGGTTTTTCTTGTTGAGAGCAGGTGTCTTTCTTCATCCCTTGTTCAAGGTTTTTCCCCCATGTGCCTTGTTGGTCTTTGATGGTGTTTGGGGGTTGGTGCTTTGGCTAGACCCTTTTGTGGGTATGGATTTGGTGATGTATCAACTTTGTTCTGTGTTGAAGGTGTTGAGGGCTGGGTGGTTTTCAGAGATAATTTTGAAGACCCAAGTGTTGTTACTTGCTAAGGTCCTCCTTCTCACTGTAGTCTCTTCCTTCTCTCTGAATACTAGGCCTTCTTTTGAGGTGAAGGCCTCTCCTTTGGAGGTGGATTCCTCTCCCTCTTGGGTTGAGGTGTATTCTACAGATGAAGGTCTCTTCTGGCTTTTCCCATTGAGGGAGATCCCATTTCTATTGAGATGAAATGTTGGTGTGCTATGGCTATGGTGGGTTGGATGAGCTTGGTCTTGTATCCTATAGAGGTGGAGTGAGCAATTGGTTTTTATGGAACATGCGTGGAGCCTCGAGCTCTTGTGATGATCTCTCCTATAGAGGTGGATAGGGTATGTTACTGGGCAAGATTTTGTCTACTTTTGGGGCTCTACTTCTATAGACCTATAACGCAGTTGTTTCTATTAGTGGTATGGAGAGAATAATCTTCCTGAGTGACTGGTATGCTATTGCCTGGTTGGTGTAGGCTTTTCTCTTAGGTTCAAGGTCCCTACCAAAACCTGGTTGTATTGGGTTGTTGGTCCCGTCAAAACCAATGGGTTCAAGATCCATGTAGTATCTTGGTTATGTGTTGGACAACTGATTTCAGCTGCTGGTTTGTCTTTGTTTCACTACTGGGTTTTATTGTATTCTCTTTAGTTAGCTTGTCCACCTTTGTTTGGGTTTCAGGTCCCTTCAAAACCTAATGGTCTCGGGTCCATTCAAAACCTATTGTATATGGTTTTGGGTCCATTCAAAACCTGTTTCTCCTCTTATCAAAAACATGCTGAGTTAATGATAAACCCATGCTATAAAAAGGGAGGTCAAGTCATAAGTTATGTGTTGAATGCTTTGGCTAAGACCAAGTCAGCAAAGTGAAACGTAGCCAAATGAGTATTGACTTATTCCTTTGTTAAACAAGCTAGAAAATAGGGAATATGGTGAATTGTTGGCACCATATTATGAACTTTGTGATGCATTAGAAGTCTCTTGAACCTGTAAGTTGATTTCTAGATTAGAACAATTGCAATATGAATTAGTCAACATGTTTTTGGGAAGCAAAGAATCGACTTGCTATCTTGTTTGGATGAGTATTAAGGTAGGAATTTTCCACCTTTTATTATCAAGCGAAGTCAATTGAATTGAGTTGAGAAGTGTCATTTCATAGGCCTTGTTTCTAGCCTATAGATGTTGGTTTTTGGGTATAAATAGAGGCACTCTTACCTCATTTGGAGACACTTCTACTATGCATTATTACGTTTCCCCATTCTGCTGCATTTTATTTGAGAGGTTCTTATTTTGTTGAGAGGTATTTTGTGAGGAAACATTTATGAGAGGAATTGAGAAGGAAATAGTTGCAAAGCTGATTTAAAGTGGGCTTGGCTAAGGAACCATTGGGTGAATTGGATTATAGCATAAAACATACATGATATTATACTCTATTTTTATCTGTTTGAGAAAGATTGTATGTCTTGATTGTGTTGTTTGGAAATTACATTAGATTGCTTGAATAGAGAGATGATTTATTTGCTTATTAGAAAGGAAAATAATCTAGTTGATATGATTTCCTTATGTGTGTTTGTACATACTCCTTAATAAGGAGTGGATATTATCAATAGTATTATATACTAGGATTGATGAAAGCGTGAATAGCTTAAGGAATTTATTTTATACTCCTTTATACCCTATTTGGGAATTCAGATGATGTTTCTATACATAGATAGTCTACACTACATGTATAATGTGAAATGTATAAATGTCATGAAGTGACTTGACACTGTTAGCTTATAATGCTAGGAAACCTTAGGAATGTTAAGGTTTAGTAATACATCAATAGTGATAGTAAGAAAGATATGTTAGAATGAGACATCATATTGTTAATCTATACTTGAATGATCACTTGGTCATTACTATTGAATGAAACCTTAGGCTGAGAGTAACCTATTTGGGTTGAGAAGTATATTTGATTAATGATTGAAACCCTAGGTTAAGAAATACCTAATAGGTTGGAATATTTACTTGATCACCCGTTGGAACCAATAGGTTGAGAATAACCT
This sequence comes from Sequoia sempervirens, assembly GCA_007258455.2. NCBI lineage: Eukaryota > Viridiplantae > Streptophyta > Pinopsida > Cupressales > Cupressaceae > Sequoia > Sequoia sempervirens. The sequence goes on from VDFB02270651.1 coordinate 495,213,026, forward strand.
ACCTGGTTGAGTTGTTTATTTGATCATTTTTTGGAACACATAGGTTTAGATTAATGTTATCACAGAATCAAGCAACACTCATTCCACGGATAACCCCTATGAAACTTGTCTGTTTCCTAAGTTTGTGAAGTTCAAGCATGAAAAATGAGGTGTTTTCAAGCCACCTCGAAATGTGTTCCAAAGCCTCAAATAATCAATTTGAGCATCCCCATACATTCGCCTCACGAAGACCTTCAAAATGAGTACCTTCTCGAGCTCTCACTATTGATACTTGGTAAAATTGTGAAAAGTGTAGTTGTCTTAAAAAATAGCACTCTAACTCTTTTTGGAAAATTGTCTAACTATCAAAAGTGCGAGGGCACTAAAAATTAGTACCCCTGCACTTAAGTGATTGTGTTTTGGTGTGAAGGCGCTGATTTTTAGCACCTATGCATTTTTCTTCCTGACTTAGTCAATTTTTGACTAAGGCATCATTTTTTTGGCTCTTTTGTACATTTCATTGAAAGTGCCTTAATTCATGCCTCATTTAAATGGACGACTTGAGTTAGCTTTTTAACATTTCTAAATCACTTAAAAGTGATTTTGGTTCACTCCACTTCATTCCAAACTCCTCTCTTTCACTTCCAACATGTTGGGTGACCGAGCTACTTTCAAAAACTCGTTTCTTTTTGTGGTTTCTTGTTGCATTGACCTAGGGTTTTGCCATTTTTTCAGGTAAGTCCCTTCCTTTCGTTTCTTCCTTTCATTCATTTCTTTGAAGAAATTTGGTAACCAATCTTTGTTTTGTTTGCACGTTTTGATGTTTCTTTTTACATCATTTGTTTTTCCTTTGACGTTTTTTTGTTTCCTTTGCTCAACCTTTATATTTCATGCACGCGTTGGTTTTTCTTTCTCCCATCACGTGTTTCATGCCTTAGTTCTTTTTTCCTCCGTGCGCATTGGTTTTCCTCTCCATTATTACGCGTTTGTGTTTCTTTTCACATTTTTTTATAGGTTAGGCTTTCTTCATGGTCACCAATGGGGTTTTGGTTTGTTTATCTCTCCCTTGTATCTCTTGCTTTTCCTCTCGCCTTGGAGATACAACACACGCGGGTTCTTCATGCATGAAACTTGTTTTTGTGAATGAGTATCACTCACATAGACTCCAACACCATTTTTGAAGGCTTTTACATCAAAACACAAGTTCTACATTTTTCTTCAAGTGATATAAAGTCCTCATACAAGGGCGTGCTTTTTGATCTACAAAGCAAGTTACATGTTCTTCCCATTTTCCAAGGCGCTCAAATGCAACACTTCTACACTTGCATTTGAGTCTTCAAGAAGAAAATGTCAGGGCACTGAAAATCAATGCCTTGACACCATGAAAACTTCCTCACACTACGAAGTGCAAGGGTGCTGAAAATCAATGCCATTACACCAAGCTAAATTTCCCCTAAGTGCAAGGGCACTAATTTTTAGCACCCTTACACTTTTTCCTGCTTTTCACTTAAACATTTCAAATTTTCCCAGCTTCGCTTCGAACCTTGTTTTTTCCACTTCGTGCATCATTTTTCGTGCTTCATAGCCCGCTTCACGCTTGCTCAACATCATTGCTTGCTTCACGCATCCCAATGTTGTTTTCTAACTAACGTTTGTTGATTCCACATCTTGCATTTTCTTTTCAAATCTCATCAAAAGATCCTCAAAGTTGTTGCTTTTCTATTCAATTACTCTCAGATGACTACCAAGAAACCTCCATCATCTTCAAGGGCTAAAAACAAAATGAAATACAAATACCAAGGTGTTTATCGACCGACAATAGTGGTTTTAAAGGTGGATAAGATAAAGGATACTGAGGTCGGTCATCAAGACCTAGTTGATTTCATGGAAAGAACTGAGAAGAAGCCTCTTGAAGATTCTCTAAGAGCTATTGTGCACATGAATTTGCATTTGGTGTCCACGTTCCCTACTTCTACACATAATACAAAATTTTTCCTCCAGGTTGCATCCCATTACATCAAGGAAAGTAGAAGTGTGATTGATTCATCTGGGCATGAGATTTTGAGACTTGACCTTGACTTCTTTGATATTGTTTTTAGAGTCCCACACATGGAGAAGTACATTGAAATCTCAATGCAACAAGCGCAGGAAGTCTATGACTCAGATAAAAACAAGGCTAAGAACCTGATCAATAGTCAATGGTTGAAAGAACCTAGGCACACTATTTCGAGATGGATGAAGGGACTTCTATGAAGTGACTTCAGGGAATATGTCAAGGACATGACACACTTTTGAGTAGAGTGAAGGAATTTCTTGAATCATCCCTTTTTCAAGATTGGATGTATGTGTACCTCCGGATCATAAGAAGACAAAAGGATCATATTGATTGGGGCAAACAGATCAGTGATGAAATACATGAACAATTGATCAATGTGCCAACCACCTTGAAGTTCTACATGACTTCTTACCTAGTGTATGTTGTAGCTGTGATGAGGCAATTTCCAGATCTATCCACAAAAGGGAACTGAATGCTTGTACCTATGTACAAATTTTTCTATCAACTGGAGTTGAAGGAAATCCTTCACCATTTCAAGAGGGTTACTGATGCTTTCTTCGTGCCTCTGCTTTTCAGCTTTGATCTGACTCTCAAAAATAAGAGAGTATCTAATGAGGCCTACAAAGTGGTAAGTAAAGTCAGATGCATATATCTACAATTCCCAACTTTTACATACCTAAGAGTAGGGTGCTACACTGGTTTCCCTTACATGTTGCCCAGATACCCCTCAGACAAGTGGGTTCTCATGGAGATGTGCAAACAACTAATTTCAGTACACAAAGAGTGGAGGAACATTCACAAGCTGGGATTTAAGTTCCCTTTGACAATCGGTAGGTATACCATCAAAAGTGTACAAAAGGCCAAATTAGTTTATGTAGAAATGCAGGTCATGACAATCAGGACCTATAAATACAGGCTTGATTTTGACTATCGAAATGTCAGGAAAAGGTTGCAAAAGGGTCATCAACATAGGTTCCACTTTGAGGACATTTGGGCTGATTGTAGAGATGAGGAGGCCATTTGTAAGATGGATTATTGCAGGCTAACCATACAACAAATCAAAGATCTTGGTGTTGCTTACCTACCAGAGGATTTCATAGATCCCAGTGACATGATGAATGCTGCCTACAATGAACAAGAAATAGCCAAGAGGTCGTTGCCTGCAATTTAATGGTCCAAAAAAGAAAGTGTTTCCATCAGGGAGAGATTGGCACCAATATTGGCTAACACTACAAAGTGGTTACACAAGCATGAATTTGAGATAAAAACTTTCAAAATAGATTCTAAAGGAGAAGAATCTCCAACAAAATCCAGTCGACAGCAAGAACTCCGCATGAAAGATAAATCTGTAGCCATTCCCACTTCTTCGCAAAGAGGCCCTAGGATCAAATTCACTGTCAGCAAGGACACACGGGCCATCCCAGAAGGAGAAACTATGGAGTCTAAACCATCTCACTCCAAAAGAAAGGGGCTATTTTTGAAGAGATAGATTCTGATGAGGAAGAAAATTCATGTGATCAATTCGCTAAAGATGAAGATTCAACAAAAGCAGACTCTAATGAGGAAGAATATTTCAAAGATGAACAAGAGTTTGAAGGTGATCAAGAAGGTGAACTAGAGTTAGAAGAATAAGAGGATGATCAATAGGAACCTGGGCATGATGAAGAAAGAACTATGTCTCCACCTGAGAATGTAGTTGAAGAACTTCCCATGAGATCATCGCCTGTAACTTTAAATGTTCCTTGTACACCTCCAAATCCAAACACTCCTCCACCACCTATTCCTACATTACCTATCCCTACATTTGCAATACCCGCAGTGGAAATTTCACCTACCCCTACAACATCAACCATACTTGATACCCCTTCAATAACAAGTATACAAACGGTTGACATTTTGTCAAGTCCCCCATCATCCATTCCCAACTTGTCATAGCCATCCTATGATATCACTTTAGAGGATAAGTTTAATAGATTGATGAATGAATCCATGCTTGATTAGCTCAATGTGCCAACTATAGAAGTAGTTATGACAAACATTGTGCCCATTGTCACAATACCAGTCGTTACTTTAGAAGTGACAGTGATAATAGATTTGACGGTTAATCCAGAAGCTTGTACCTCCTCTCTTCCCCCTTGGTTGATATCTCAAGTGTTGAAGCAAAAGAAGCAAATGATTTCTCCAGAAGAGCTCGACCTTGAAGAGATAGTCCCTCCAAAAGCTAAGGGGAAGAAAAAGGAGAAAGTGTATTCACGGTTTAATTTTGACAAGACTGGTCATAAATATGCAGAAATTGGCATACCACCTCAAGAGGAAGGAGATGTTAACATGGAGGACTACACAGTGACAAGGGTCTAGCTTGGAAAGGTCACAAATGAAAGTACAAAAGCAGATGTGCAGGTGACTTTGGATATACTAGCTGGAAGACTTGACAAAATGGAGCAAGCTCGAAACATGCACTAACATAGGGTAGAGCATTATGCCACTTTTGTAAGGAGACTTGTAGGATCTTCAATTAATGCACAACCATTAGCAATGGTAAGTGTTGAGGACCCAACTATCAAGAAATCTGAGAAGTTTTCCTCTAAAGGCAGGGTGTTATATGATTTCATCAAAAAGATCATAGAACACGATTCTCAGATTAGAATTGTTGCGGATGAAAAAGCTACTTTGATAGCCAAGCTCAAAACAAAGCTTGACAAGGAGGAGAATGTACTTTCCCAAGAGTGTAGAGAAATGGAAAAATGCCTGTCATCATGGTCATAGATGAAATAGGCAAAGCTCAGTAAATTGGTGGAAGTTGGGGTGATTCCTAACAAGGAGAAATACATAGAGGTAAGAGAATCATTGAAGTGTCGTATTCAGGTGATTGAGTCTCTTATAGAGTATCTCCACCAAGTACATGAATATGTTGAAGGGCATCATGTGATTCTTGAAAGGGGAATCAAGGAGTTACCAGGGCAGCTTCTTGAGGATAATAATATCTTCCTGTCGGCCACAAAACTATCCTAGATCTTCAAAGAAGCCATCATGAAGTTGGTTGATAGTGCAAAATTTTTAGAAGTTTCTCTAGATGTCATTTGTGATACAAGGCTTACACTGAATAATCTTAAAACACATCTTGACAAGTGCAAAAAGGTTCACTCATCCACCATGAGATCGATCAAGAGGATTCACACCATTGTGGATTACATTGTTGGTCCAGATGAGAAGTTCATGCAGGAGACTAGGAAGAAATATGAAGAATTTTGCGCCCAAGCAAGGAACCATGAAGATTCCTGATCTCTAGTGTTAGGATTTTTGATGCTTTCCATTATGCATCTTGTAAATAGTTTTTGACATCTTAAATGTCTTTTCTCGAATTGTAATTACACCAAAAATTAGAGATGTAATTTCTTGAAGACAAATTACACTTTGACTTTGGTCAAAGTTAGGTGAGATTTTCCTTAATTAGCTCACCTAACTTTCCTAATTTTACTCAACTAATTTCCTTGTTTTTATCTTCCCTCTCTTCTATATATATGAGGGATTTCTATTGTAGTTTTTATCTTTTTCCTCTAGCAACGAAGTGCTGCTCATTTTGCAACAAATGTATGAAACTTTGTGTTCAACTTTGTGAATCTAAATATTATCAATAAAGAAGAAAGTTGCATACTAGACTTTACGTTAGATCAAACATCTTTTGAAGTTGATTAAGATTGGTGGTAATTGGTGTGTGAGATCTAAGGGCTTCAGTGAATCTATGTGAACTTTGTGTTACATTCTTTACTTTGAATTTAAGTTTATGTTTGAGTAACCTTTGGTGGATAAACTACAAGACTCTGTGCTTGCATTTGTTCGTGTTGTTCATGGAACTATTGTGGTGATGTATCTAGAAGACTTTGCGCTTCTAATATAACACTTGTTACGTATCTCAAGGATCTACTGTTGGAAAGTTACAGAACGACTTTGTGCCTTCATAAGCTTTCCTTTCTCATTTATATTGTTATTGTTATCATGCTAGTATCTCTACGCTTTGCTTTGTCAAGATAAAGATATTGGAATTATTGCTCTGTTCTTATTTTGAAGTTGCATAGAATTAGAACTACCAACTGTGGAGTATTGTAAAACATCTTCTTTGAAAAAAGATAGAAGGATGAATGTGACACACATCGAATCCATTAATTGTAGTGTACATGTTGTAAATACTTAGTTAGTTTTACTTGTTTCTGAAAGCAGTAAGAAGGGTGCCTCCCCTTTCTGAGAGGAGAGATTACATCTCACATAGCTTTGGTAGAAGTCCTAGTTGTGTAATATGTTGAAAAGTTGATTACATAATTTTCACCCAACAATTAACCTACATGATTAGACTTATTGATGATTGTTGACTTTATCTTAGGATTAGGATATACCAAGGTTGAGACTCACCTATGTGATTAAGTTGATCACTTGAGTTTATGAATTACTACTTGATTGGAGCCATGGGTGGGATTACCTATTAAGTTAGAGTTGTTATTTGTTTGGTTACTTTATACTCTTGATGTGAAGTCACATTGATGACAAGATTCTACTCTTTGAATAACCCTTTTTACTAAGGAGATTACACTCTCAAATAGAATCATTTACTAATATGATTGCTCTTTGATTGAGGTCATTTACTAATGAGATTATACTCTTGATGAGAATCACTTATTGTCATGATATATTCCTAAATGAAGTCAATTATTTATGAGTATGTATTCTATGATAAGATGAAGCTTATGTAGTTATACTTTAGAATATAAAGTTATTCTTGGGATTAGATTATCTAGTGAAGTGAATAGGTTATTCCTGGGATTAGATTATCCAGTGAAGGGAATAGCTTTTATTTGTGAATACTTGTGAGAAGTATCTTTGTGATTTGAAGAGGGAATGGGTTGTTTCTGAAGTTAAAGATTACCTATGGAAGGAAATTACCTATGCATAGTAAATGAATGGTCATAATCCAAACCAAGCTATGATAGTGTATGTCAATAGAATGGTTGTCACTCAAAATACTGGGTGAGAATACTTTGGCCAAAGTAGTGTAAGTAGCCACTGTTTACATTGTCAGTTCACTGTGTCTAGTATAGACATTCTAATTTGGGATTTTCATACTCGTAGGTGTAGCTACTGTATGATTAGGTTCTAGATTGTAGGACACAAAATAGCTTAGAAAGGCTATTTTTTATGGGTTTTTACCAACCAATCTCTTCATCGAAGGGTAGGGCCATCATATTCATATGTGGGAGATGTACGGGGGATTGCAGTTAGTTCATGGTTGGTGGAAAAGCACTTGAGTGATGCTTCTCCTTATCAGTTGGTGGACGAGGTTTGAGGATGTTTGCACCAGTATTGGGGACAACTAGAGTGTATGGACTAGGGAATGGGGACATCTAGAATGTATGCACCAATGTGGTGACATCAAGACCAATTGCATATTTATTTCCAATAAAGCTCAGGAGAGCTACATATGTATGTATCATGTGCAAGCATTTATATGGAAGGTTGTAATCATGAATGATAAACTTGAGTTTATTCAATATGAAATATATATGTTATGGAAAGGTTTGTGAAATTACAATGAAATGCAGTGGAAGTTTGGAATAGTGTTTATTTTTAATGTGCATGTAATTTACATTATGGAAAAGAAAAACTTTTATTGCTATGTTATGGCATCATGGATCATTCACTTGAGGTGAAAACTTTGAAGTTTTACTAAGTAGAACACTGGGGTTGTTACACATGGTATTAGAGCTACCAAGTTCAACTCTAGAGCCTATGAGCCCATTTCATAAGTATTATGTAAACCTTATTGGAAGATGATGGTTGAAAAGTTCTTATGCCAAGATGGCAAGAGGAAAGAACAAAGGGAAATGAAAAATGAAGATAAGATCCCTAGAAACTTCTTTAAAGTTTGGAACTAGATAATAGTCATCCTTAGAATTGGAAACTCCTAAGTCAACAACTCAATAAGAGGCAACCTTGGATTGTAGAAGATTACACAACTAGGTTTAGTAGGAAGGTTATGAAGGTTTACTAATGGGTACCTTCATCCTATGAATTTTTTAAAAGAATCTAATGGGATATGAAGAATTGAAATAACTCCCTTATTGGTAGCAACCTATAGTTGCAAAGAGTCAAGGATTTATGGATTTAGTAAGAATACTATGAATCTATGATTATGCATTATTGGCATAAATTGGAAACTTAAATCAATGTAAGAAGTCAATGTTTTGTGAATATAAATCAACAAAGGAGGTATCCAATAGGTTGGATAACCCTTGAAAAAATCTAATTTTGAAAAAAGCTAATATTTTGCGAGAAGAGTTAGTACCATAGAATAAGGGTAGAGACCAGAATGGTCAAAAAAAGAAACCAAGCAACTTTAGAGTGCTTAAGATTATGAGAAAATAAAGTTACCAAGAATTGGGACAAAGTCACTTGGAAAGGTTATAGTAAAAAATAAACTTGAAAAAGTTTTGGTTAGTACATAGATTGGTAGAAGTACAAATTGAACTCATCAACTAATTAAGGAAAGTAAACTTTTGTTTGGATGTTCCTATAGACATCTAAATTTAATCACTTCCATATGATTAAATTTACCACCTTTCCATCTATCGTGTTAATATTAATTTATTAAATTAATATTACACCTTCGGTCTCATATCGGTAAAGTATTTAATTTAATAATTAATACTTTATCTTTCACCTTATTCCTCTCTAAATTAAATAAATACGCTAATTTATTTAATTTAGTCACTTTCCCCCTTTTTTTGATTTAAAATCAATTTAAAATTCCTTACTTTCTCTCTCCTTGTCACATCCTCCATAACCTTGCTCTAATCTGAATTAATGTAATTAATTCATGATTATGATGTGCATTCTCTTAATCAGAGATTAATGTCACATCCTCGTACATTTGCCACTTGCCTCTAATTTTCCATTAATTAGCCTAATCCAATGTTTGCACAACCTTAACCAAGGTCATTAGCCATTTTTAGCACCACTTTTTGGTCAATTCTTCCATTTTTCTTTTTTGGATATTGACTCTCCTTCCCATGAGAATTTTTAATTCTCATTTATTTATCCCATGTCTCTCTCATCCCTATGTGAATTTTTAATTCACATTCCATTCTTCCAAGGCTTCTAGAACCTTGGACTTGTCATAATCTCCACATGTGACCAAGTCCCACCTTTTTGGAGCCCATCTTTTACCCTTTAGATCATCCTAGGAATATCCCCAACCACCTTTCACTTTCCCATGTAGATTTTTGAGGAATTCCAAAATTTCTCAAATGTCTCTTTCACTCCCACTTGGGGACAAGAAATCCCTTTTTGTGGAAATCTCCTCACTCCCCAAGGTGCATGTCCTTTTCCACCTCATGTACCTTCTTGACACCTCACTTACACCTCATATCCCCTTGTCCACTTCACCCTCCACATGTCAAGATGTGAGGGCTTTTGGGTTCTCAACCCACCATGGCCCTTCATCTTGGCCTTGTTGGAGCAATCTTGACCATTGAATTCTCTAGAGAATTCAAATTCTCCTATAAATACCCCCTCCTCAAGGGCATTTTTAACACTTTGCATTCTCATAACTATATGCTGCCAATTTGAATCCTCAATCCTCTACCATCATCTAGCCATCTTTTTAATCATTTGCACCTCTGATCTTGCATTTAGACATTCAAGCAATCATCTAAGGAGCACACAACCAATCCAAGCAAGGGCCAATCAAAGAGGTATCAACACCAAGGGAGGTAAAATTGTTTGTGTTTCATTTTATTTACATTCCTTTTCGTTGTATCACTCTTTTGGCTAATCTTGAGGTGTCCTTGGTATTTTGTCATTTCCATTTCTTAGTTAGTTTGCACATTTAAAGCAGTAGAAATTCCAAGGTATATATTTCTGGCATGCCCGGTGGGACCCACAAACGGGTCTTGCATTTAACCTCCCATTTGGTTAAGAATTTTGCAGGAATAGCACGCAGAAAGGCGGCAACACCCCCGTAGAAAGGTGGCAGCGCCCTCTGCTTTATCGCAGAAAGGCAGCAGCGCCCCTACAGAAAGGCGGCAGCGCCCCTGCAGAAAGGCGGCGGTGCCCTCTTGGCCATTACAAAAAGGCGGCAGTGCCCCACATTTGAAAGTTTATCTTTTTCTAACGCGTTTGCTGTCATTAGGGACATATTTAGGAGGTTTTCTAATATTTTTCTTGCAGTGGGAGGGGCGCATTTGAAAGTTTATCTTTTTTCTAACGCATTTGCTGTCATTAGGGATTTATTTAGGAGGTTTTCTAATATTTTTCTTGCAGTGGGAGGGGCGCAACTCCATTTTTTTATAAAAAATCTGACAAAGTTTGTTGCAGAAAGGCGGCAGCGCCCTCACAGAAAGGTGGCAGCGCCCCTGCAGAAAGGCAGCAGCGCCCTCGCAGAAAGGTGGCAGCGCCCCCCAGAAAGGCGGCAGCACCCCAAAACAGCACAGTTTGGAGGGTAAAATAGGCATTTTGGCTTCGTTTTTGCTCTAGTTTTTTGTTGTTTTTATGTGATAACTCTCTAACGTTATTTTGGCAAGAATATTGTTGTTTTTCACTAACGTTTTGCAGTACATTAGGGCGTTATTGATCAAGGACGAAAAAGAAGACAGCTAACATTTGCTTGCAGGACCATCTATTTGATCTGATTTTTGAAAATTACATTTGCTGTTTTCAAACATAGTCTAATTAGGGGGATTAAGCTTCATTGCTTGCTTTTGTGTTACCCAAGGGGGCATTGATTTGTTTGCACTTTCCCCTTGCACTTCGTGTGAGCCTGGGGAGTAGTTGGAAATAGTTATTGTCTTCTTTTTTAGTGGGGCCTGCTTGGGGATTTCATCACCCCAAGGGACGATTCCAACCACGTGTACCGGCGGGGTATATAAAGGGGGGAGAACGAAAGTTGTACCCCAATCCAGTCGTGTCGTAATTGGCAGAGCGTCGAAGCTAGGGTGATACCTAGATAGACATGAAGAGTTGGTCCGAGCCTTTCAGTATCTCGCTGGGGTTCCCGACTCACGCTTGTGACGAACTGGTGTTCACGGTTGTGCCTCACGTATCGAGAGTATATCGAGGACTCCCTAGAAGCCTTGTGCATCCTAGATTAAGAATTTGCCTTGCCATACCCTTAATATTAATCATAGGATTGTGCTTGCTTGAAGTATTTTCTTGTGTAAAATCTGTCAAATTTTTGATAGTTTGGTCTTACTTTATCATTTTGCGTCTTTGCCATAGCCATCAAAACCCAACTCTTCCTTACTGCAGAAAGGCGGCAGTGCCTCTGATTTACTACAGAAAGCTGTCTACGCCCCTGATTTTGCTGGCCACGCCCCTGATTTACTGCAGAAAGCTGTCTACGCCCCTGATTTTGTTGGCCATGCCCCTAATTTACTGTAGAAAGCTGTCTACACCTTTGATCTTGCTGTCAACGCCCTGATTTTTGCTACAGAAGGGCGAATTTGCCCTCCTGAACACCCGAAACTGCCCCATTTGGATTGATTTAGCCTCTAAACCATCATTTAATCATTTCCAACCATTTATCTCATCATCCTAAGCCTCCAGTTTGTCATTCTAAGCCTTCAAAAACCCCCGTTTGATCGTTTTAAACTTCCATCTCATTATTCCAAACTTTCGTTCAACCATTCTAAATCCCCATACATTCTCCACAATTATCCTTAATCCCCCACTCATTCTAATTTCCCCCTAATCCACTAATAATTTCTTACCATTTGCATCTCCAAACATCACCCATAACCAAACTGTCCTAACCTTGTGTTACAAAGTGGATATCCAAATTGACTATAGCGCTTGAAGTTGATTATTGGTCTTTAACTTTGACCCCAATCAATTTGCCTCCATCTTGAGGTGAATTTGGTGGCGTAAGTTATCATCTTCGACCCAATCAATCCATTCTTACCTTAAAGTGGATTCGGTGTCGTAATCACCATCTTAATCAATTAAAGCTCTTAGTTGTTAAGGGTAACTTCCTTTGATCAAACTCAAGGTCTCCCTCTCATCTCTTACCGCCCAATAATCCAATCCAATCCAAATCCAAATCCCAATCCAAATCCCAATCCAAATCCAATTCAAATCCAATCAAATCCAAATCCAAATCTAATCCAATCCAATCCAAATCCAAATCCAAATCCAAATCCAATTCAAATCCAATCAAATCCAAATCCAAATCTAATCCAATCCAATCCAAATCCAAATCCAAATCCAATTCAAATCCCATCCAATCAAATCCAAATCCAAATCTAATCCAATCCAATCCAATCAAATCCAAATCCAAATCTAATCCCATCCAAATCTAATCAAATCCAATCCATTCCAATCCAATCCAAATCCAATCGAAATCCAATCAAATCCAATTCAATCAAATCCAAATCCTAATCTAATCAAATCCGATTCAATCGTAATCCAATCCAATCTAATATATCCCAACAAAATCTGATCCAAATCCAAGCCCCATCTAAATCTCACCTCATCCAATCACAATCAAATCATTTAACATCTAGCATTTGCATGCCCGTTCAGACCCGTTCACAAACAAAGAAAATGGCCGACCATCAAGCTCAGAACACCCAAGCAAACAACCCTCAAGATCCCAATAACACAATCAACGTCTCATCAGATCCTAACAAGGGTGCCAACATCTCCCATGATCCTCATAATGGTACTTCATCACACTCCAACACTGAGAATCAAAATAACTCACCACATGGAGAAGAGAGTATGGTTAATCAACCTGAACTCACACTTGAGGAACATTTTAGTAATCCCGCCAATGTGCAAATGACCGACCATTTGCTTGAGAAACATGGGGAAGAAATCTTGGCCCACTTAATTGAGAAGGGTGTTAAACCCCCTCCAATGTTGACTTGACCAAATATAGGGGTGCCTTGTCTAACATACTCCATGAGTCCCAAAATATACCCGAAGGTTCATACTTCCCCAACATTCCTCCAGTCGAGGGTTGGCACCAACCTGAATTTGGCAATGCCGTTCTTTATCAAGTTAATTATCCCCCACACGCTTCGACCTCGGCTATAGGTGGACCTCAAGTGTCGGATCCTAATAATCCTTTTGCTTACGGCATGCCACAAAGTGTTCCACAACCTCCTCCATTAATAACACCCCCTCCTGCCAACCAACCTCCAGTCAACATTGGGGGCACCTCCTTTGCCACAGCACTTCCACCTCCTGGGACCACCAACATACCACCTCAACAGGTTCACCAATCTACTATCCCACCTCAAATACTACCACAAAGCACACCCCAGTTGAACATTCTGAGCGGTACCCAACAACCCTCTCTACAAAACGTGCCTACGCTACCTCCGTCGTCTCATCCGCAACAACCTATACCCAATACTTTGACCTCTTCACAACAACCATCCTACCAATCACAAGGCAATCCATCTCAACCACCTACCCAAACCATATCTCCCTTTCTTGCGTCCCTTTTGCGTCCAAAGGTTCAACCACAACATAGTATCCCACTTCAGTCCATACAACATCCGACCTCACAACAACAACCTCCCCAACACTACTACTACAACAACCAACAACAATTTCCCCAACGACCGCTTTACACGACCTCCCAGCCATCACAACAATACCCTCAATACCAACAAACCAACACGCAACGTCCTATCCAAGTTCCTCAACAACCTACCCCACATGTTTACCAAACAAATTCATATTATGCCCCACAACAACAACCCCCATATCAACAAAATCCCCCACCTTACCAGCAGGCCATGTCATCATCCAATCATCCAAACCCGTATTTCAACAATCTGATGCCCTTTCAGCAAGATCCTTCATCATTCTATCATCCATATCCCCCCAACCCGCCACCAGCTAGCTCAGATTTGTTGGAAATCAAAGCCGCACTTAAGGATCTTCAAGCTGGGACTACAAAACAATCATTCAAGTTTGAAGAAATATGTCCATATCCGTTTGATCCCTCCATCTCATTGGTCCCATTTCCTAAACATTTCGAGATACCAAAATTTGACAAATACAAGGGAGACAAAGACCCTAAGGCTCATTTGCAGGAGTTTTATTCACAGTGTCAAGAAGTCATGTACAGTGATAACTATCTCTTGTGCTTGTTCCCATGAAGCCTAGCAAGCCATGCCCTAGATTGGTTCATGACTCTTGAAAAGGGGTCCATAAAAACTTTTGCAGACTTATCAGAGAGGTTTGTATCCTACTTATCTTTCAACTTGCGGAAGGATACAGACACCTTAGATCTCCTAAAAGAGAAACAACGGGACAGAGAAACCTTTACCAGCTACCTCCAATGGTGGCGTGCATTAGCTAGTCAAATGAAAAATCCTTTGAAAGAAAAAGACATGGTCACCCTTTTCGTGGAAAATTCTCATCCTGACATGGCCCACAATTTCAGACTACACTGTGTCACCACTTTTGCCGAGATAGTAGAAAAGGGACCTATCCTTGAACGTGCCCTCATTGCCAAAGGACACATCAAAATACAAAGTCATGATAAAGAAAGGTCATTTGGAGATAAACCACGATTCTGGAACAAAAACAAGAATGCGGTCAACGATGGAGTGACTGACACCAAGCAGGTCCAAGTGGCTAATGCATCCCAAGGGCAACAACAGTTTGTACCCAACGCCATATCAGTACCCTGGGGGGCACCTCGCCCCCCTCAACAGTCAAACCAAAGAAATCAGGGGAATACCAAATGTCAATACGCCCAATTGGGTGAACCCCTGAGTGTTGTTTTTAACAAATTGTTACAAATCAATTACCCCATCACATATCCTGTCACCAAACCATTCGATGAGTCCAAACCCAAGCCGGCATGGTTTAAAGAAAATGAGTATTGTGACCTTCATAAAATCAAGGGACACTCCTTGAATAAGTGTCAGGGTTTGAAAAATTATGTCCAAGATCTCATTGATCGAGGAGATATCAAGGTTGACCCCAGTCAACCTTCGTCGTCCAATGCTCAACTCAAATCTATCAAAACGCCTTCCCAAACCATAGTCAAGGTCCTAGCACCTCCAATAGTAATCCCCAAAACAACAGCACTAATAATGTGAATTACAAGAATGTGCCCTTCAATTATGAAGGTGTTATTCATTACATTGAGCAGGTGGAACCTCGAATATCCATGATACACGTTAAAGCCAAAGACCCTCAATGTGTTGTGACTACACGACGAGCCCGCCTCACCGTCCCTGCAGCCTCTGCACCCATCCAACCCACTCCTGTAAACTCTCAATATAACATTCTTGATCACCTAAGGAAGACCCCCGCTCACATATCCATTTTGGATTTGCTTAAGTCTTCCCCGGTACATCAAGAGATCCTCAATAGAGCCTTGCAAGAGATCCATGTACCAGATGACATCGACCCCACACAATTCCAAGTTTTGGTGGGACACTTGGCTTTGTCTCATCACCTCCACTTCAGCCAAGATGATATGCCCAACATTGATGTCAATCAGAACCGCCCCCTACATATCGAAGTCATAGTTGCCCGCCATAAAATAAAAAGGGTCTTGATAGATAATGGCTCTACCCTCAATTTATGTACTTTGAAATTCATAAAACAGGTAGGGTATACTCAAGCGGACCTAAGCAACCAGATAATTACAATCAAAGCTTATGACAATGCAGAGAGAAATTCAGAAGGAATCATCAGTCTCCCTATCCAAGTGGGATCTGTGCTCCAATATACTACCTGTCATGTCCTCGATCTGGACTTACCGTATAATCTCCTCCTTGGCCACCCATGGCTCCATGCTATGCAGGCCGTCCCATCCACTTACCATCAATGCCTCAAATTTCCTATCAACGGACAAGAGGTCACCATCTATGCCGACCCCCAACCATTCGAATATTGCCATGCTCTAGAGGCATCATTTCCCCATTTACATTATTGTCCTGGAGTTGAAATGGGGGCATCTCAGTCATCACCTGTTAATCCACCATCCACCGTAACAACAACTCCATCTTCCACGGATCCTACAATCACAAAAGTCTAGATCATTGACAAAGGGTGTGGCGAGTATGAAATGCATACCGCTCTTAATGTAGCGACCATGCCACCATCGCCACACGAGTATGGTCAACCTTCCCATGCTACCCCAAAGGAAGACAAGATTGTCACCTTCCGTGGCAAAAATATTCCTACCACCACTTTCGTATCTCCAAGCATCAAGACAGACGTGCCAGAAGAAGACATAAGTCAATAGGTTTACCGAGAAGAGCCCCAGCCGGAAACTCCTCTCAAGGAATACTTCCAAGAAAAGTACCCCTGGCCAACAAATTTCGTGGAAAAGCATAACTATCAAGGCAGAGGCCTAGGAAAGCAAGAACAAGGGCGGTTGCAACCCATTGATACGTCTCTGCTACCCAAAAATATAGGAATTGGGTATGACAGTAAACAAAAAAGCCTCGCAACATCATCTAATACTTCTAATAGTATCACCAAGGACGAGGGCTCATTGGCAGACATACCTGAGGAAGAATCCATCATACACGCGTATGATGATGTCGATCACACTGACTTATCGTCCATGTTCGAATGCCTATCCGTTTGCACCATCAGCCTATCCCTTCGTCACCCTGAACTCATTGATTGGGACCTACATAACACCACACCTGTTAGTATGTCTACAGACACATATGTCAACCTTATGGGATTGGGGGAGGATGAACACTCCAGTCACAAAAATAAAAATAAGAAAAATAAAAAGAGGTCATCCAGTGAAAACCTCCCTGAAGCACTTCCTGACCTAGAAAAAAGTAAAAATAAAGGACGCATCTGATGGCGAAAACCTCGAAGAGGCGCTGGAAGATGGAGATGTTCATCTTCCCCTCATGGGAACTCAACTATCCGCCAGATCATCTATCCTGATTGAAGAAACACAAGAAGTCAATTTGGGAACTGCTGAAAGTCCGAAGATCACCTATGTAGCCAAGTCACTCTCCGAACAAGAGTATCCGATCTTTATGCAGCTACTCCGAGAAGGCATCATCAACTTTTCCTGGTCATACTCAGACATGCCAGGCTTAGACCCGGCTTTAGTGGTCCATCACTTAGACATCCACCCAGACGCCAAACCTGTCAAGCAAAAACTCTGAAAGATGCACCCGCAAGTTGCATTGTTAGTTAAGAAGGAATTGGAGAAGTTACTGGACACAGGTTTTATCAAACCAATTGACTACTCCGAATGGATCTCCAATATAGTTCCAGTTGCCAAACCCAATGGAGACATTCGGGTCTGTAGGGATTTTAGGGATCTCAACAAAGCCTGCCCAAAAGATGATTTCCCTCTTCCTAATATTGATATGTTGGTTGACTTAACATCAGGACATGAGATGTTGTCCCTCATGGATGGCTTCTCCAGTTATAACCAGATCCGAATTGCACCTGAAGATCAACACAAAACTGCCTTCACAACTCCCTGGGGCACCTTTTGTTACAATGTCATGCCCTTCGGTCTCAAAAACGTGGGGGCAACGTATCAGAGAGCCATGATAGTTATCTTCCATGACCTCATCCATATCATCATGGAAGACTATGTTGATGACCTATTAGGGAAGTCAAAAACACGAGTAGAACATCCGGCCATCCTAAAGAAGATATTTGAGCGGTTAGAGCATTATAAGTTACGGTTGAACCCGAAAAAGTGTGTCTTTGGGGTCACGTCAGGGAAATTGTTGGGTTTCATAGTCTCTCGCAGAGGTATTGAAGTTGATCCTGCCAAGGTAAAGGCTATTCTGGACATGCCACCTCCATGCAATCTAAAGCAGTTAAGAAGCCTCCAAGTAAAGATGCAGTCCATCCGTCGGTTCATCGCCCAGCTCGCAGATAAATGTCAACCATTTACCTATATTTTGAAGAAAGATTCAACCTTCCGATGGACTCCGCAGTGTCAAATAGGTTTTGATAAAATCAAAAAATATTTAGCTCATCCGCCAATTTTGATGCCACCTATTCCAGGAAAACCCCTCCTGCTTTACATCTCTGCTACCTCAGTCGCACTGGGGGCATTATTGGTGCAGCATGACGAGTCACTCAAGGAAAGGGCAATCTACTACATCAGCTGAACACTAGTTGGCTATGAGTTAAATTACTCCCCTATGGAAAAAGCTTGCCTAGCACTAGTTTTCAATACACAGAAACTCCGCCATTACATGCTCAGTCACCCAGTCAAGTTAATCGCTAAAATTGATCCCTTGAAGTATCTGTTATCTAGAACCACTTTGACTGGACGCATGGCCAAATGGGTCATGCTCCTCGGTGAATTTGACATCGAGTATGTAGAGCGCAAAGCTATAAAAGGACAAGTTATTGCTGATCAATTGGCTGAAGCACCATTGGCAGATGCTTACCCCCTAGACACTGAATTCCCAGATGAAGAAATCTACTCAGTGACAGAGGCACCGACATGGACGTTATATTTCGATGGCTCATACACTCACAATGGGTCTGGGGCAAGAATTCTATTAGTGACTCCTCAAGGTGACTACATCCCAAAATCATTTAGGATAGCGTTTCCCTGTACCAACAATATGGCAGAATATGAAGCTCTCCTCACCGGCCTTAGAATTGCAAAACAGTGGCACATTACACATTTGAAAGTATTTGGGGATTCCTTGCTGGTTATCAAACAAGTTAATGATGAATTCCTCACAAAAGATGACAAACTGTTACCCTATAAACGCATGGTGGACGATTTCAAGAAATATTTCACCTCCATACAGTTTGACCAAATCCCTCAGGTGCAGAACAAAGCAACAGATGCCATGGCCACTATTGGTTCTTTGATTGACATGCCCAAGGATCGAATAGAGTGTGAGTTTCTTGTCGAACAATTGTTAATCCCTGCATATGATGTTCCTGACACTGACATGGTGTGCGATGTTATAGGTCCCGCCTCCCCGTGGTACCAAGACATATATACTTATCTCCATAACAATACCATACCCCCAGAACTTACATGCAACCAACGTAAATCCTTTATCCATCGTTCGTCCTGATACATCATCGTTGGTGATACGCTTTATCATCGCGGGTATGATGGAATCCTCCTGAGATGTCTGAATGAGACCGAAGCCCAAATGGTACTAACGGAAGTACATGGTGGTATTTGTGGGGCTCATTCAAATGGTATGGATCTGGCCAAAAAGATCTTACGGGCTGGATACTATTGGCCTACATTGGAACATGATGCTTGCGACTTTGTCAAGAAATGCCTTCCATGCCAACAGCATGTGGATTTGATCCACGCTCTAGCGCAAGATCTTCAGCCTCTCCTAGCACCGTGGCCATTTTCTCAATGGGGTTTCGACTTGATTGGCAAGATTCACCCACCATCATCCGACGGCCATACATTCATCATTACCGCAACTGAGTATTTCACCAAATGGGTGGAAGCAATGCCACTCTTACAAATCACTGGCACTCAGATTTCTAAATTAATCCTTTACCATATTCTCTGTAGATATGGTATCCCATCCACCATCCTTTTCGACAACAGAAAACCATTCAAGAACCAAGCCATGAAACACCTATGCGAAACCTTCCATATTCAACACCATTGTTCGACGCCGTATTACCCCCAGGGTAATGGTCAAGCGGAAGCAACCAACAAGACCCTCATCCGCATCCTGAAAAAGGTTGTCAATAACACTAGACGTGATTGGCACCTTCACATTCATCCTGCTCTCTGGGCATACCGCACATCCATCTGTACCCCAACAGGCCACCCCATACTCTTTAGTACACGGTGCTGAAGCCGTCTTGCCAATCGAAGTTGAGCTCCCCTCATTGAGAATTTCTTTGAAGAACCTCATCAGCGAAGAAGATGCTCGCATTGCACGGCTTGCATAGTTAGAGTTACTGGATGAATGCAGAATACGAGCCTATGATCACCTACAAGCATACCAGAATCGTCTCAAACATCATTACAGTAAAAAGGTCCGCCCCAGGCAATTCCAGGTTGGTGAACTTGTATTCAAGGAAAATCAGCATACTCAGCATGACCGCGACAGGAAAGGAAACTTTGAGGCAAACTGGCTAGGGCCATATATCATAACTGCCAAATATGGATCTGGAGCCTATAGGTTGACTACTCTGGAAGGAGATCCCCTTGACGAACCTGTCAATATTCTCCATCTGAAAAGGTTCCACGCTTAAGTCCGCTTGATCTACCCTACCAAAAAAACCAAAAAAATAAAAAAAGTGACAGAAAAATCCAAAAAAATAGTAAAGACAAATAAATCCGTCCTATGGTGAAAACCACCTCTTGGTGGCGCCTTGGATAAGTATGGATGGTGAAAACCTGGTAACAGGCGTCATCCATAGAGGGCTTAATCATTATCTACCTGGCATCCTAGTTATTTTATGTTGTCATTTGCACTATCATCTCCACCCACATCAGCCTAGGACGCTTGGTATTTGTTGATTGAGCACTGGACGACTCACCTTACCAATCCCTCATCCTGAGCTTCCTTATATCCCACTTTGAGCTTATGTCTTTCGGTTGGTCTGTGTCGTCATATAGGATCATCCATCGTGTTGGTCTCCATCTAGATCTTATCCTCTCGTGTCACTCTCCTCCTTTATCGAACTACGTTGCCCTTGCGCTTTCACGTAGGCAAGGTTGATCATTTGATCTTCCCCTGGGGCATTGGTTTGTCACCTGTTGTGTCCTTCATCATCGGTCACCATTGTCTTCTTTCCGCTTTATCCATGGTCTTTTTCCCTAAACTACGAGGGCTCTGCACTTTCACATAGGCAAGGCCAATCTCTGATCGGCCCTCGAGCCCCTAGGTCTTTAGGTTGTGGCTTGTCTCCTTTGTGTTGTATCATCAAGCTATGCCTTTATCTAGCCGGTCCTTAACAAGCAAAACCCACTTGTACCAATGAATCTAATCAATTTTGAATATCCTATATCATATCGATCTTTTCCTGCAGTATCCATCATAGGTCTCAGCAGGATGCATCCTTCCTAACAGACCTCATCACTTCCATCCACCCCCTTGATCCTATGGCAATGGACATTTGAAATTGGTTGCGATCTTTTGATGCTTTTGGTTTTTGTTTATCATTTGAGTTCCCTATAATCACTTGTCAAGGCCGCCATAATTCATCATATTATGGCGTGTTTTGATTAGTCCACATAGGGGCATATCTTGATTTTGTCTTTTTGGTTGTCCCACATAGTACCCACCACGATCCTGGAGGTCTTGTGTTATGTTGGGGCATCCTTTCATGCTTGTGGTTATCTCAATACTAGACTCGACTAAAGTCTTTCTTTGAGACTTTAGGGTATTGGGATAACCTTCTTGTCTGGCGTGTTTCTCTCATGCATTAGACACTAATCTACCTAGGTCTTCTATACCTTGGTGAATCATGTCTTATGCTATTGCAAAAACCAGTGCTCCAAAGATAATAAATTGAGTTAGGATTGCATTTTTCATAATCATTGCATTCACATTCACCCTATGGTTTTGGTTGTACAAATACTTTCCCCCATTCTTTTCATCTCTCCTCAGGATACTGGTAATTTTTGACAAATTCCAAATGACATCCCTCTTCACAATCACCACATACCCACCTTCCATTATCATGTCAGTTCTTATTGGCACTCATGGCCATGTGTTACTCCCTCTAAAATTACAAAAATACTATGTCAGATACCTTCCATCACTTGCATTACGTGTTAGGTTCATCGCCACCTGCATCATCACATGTTAGGTCCATACATACGTCGACACCTACATCACGAAGTGTTAGACACATAATACATCACATACTGCATATATAAGATATTCATACAAAATCCATCATACACATATACATACATGACAAATAAGTCAATTAGGCATCCATATAAATAAATCATCATAGATCCCATAGATTCATATTCCATACGTGCATCAATCCAATCATCCACATAAACATCTCAATCAATCAATGCATACGCATAAGTAAAATTATCCATATTCCATAAATACATACATCTACTCATCCACATGAACATCTCATATCATAAACATAAACACATACACATAAATACACATAAGCATGATTATCCAGATAAAATTGTTGCAAATCATCCGTGTGAACATTCCATATCATGAACATAAGCATAAATAAACCAATGCATCCATCCATATAAACAAGTAATACCATATACACATGCATATAATCATCCATCATAAACCGAAACATACTACATGGTGTCAATAAGAACTGCCTCATATCAAAATAATATCACATGTGTCACATGACCATCATACATATATCCGCCACATGACAAAGTACAAAATCCAGAGATATAAAACATCTCTGATCTCTGTCAATAAATCCTACACAACCCATCCTGTATCTGCCAAAAATAACCAATGTCCTGCATCTGCCTGCTCTACTGAGAGCTGCCTACATCTGACCTCTGCAGAGAATCGGGTCCTGGCCCCCTATGTGCTGGGGTCCCCTGGTACTCACGGGTGGGTGTCCCCTGATAACCGCCGTATGGAGACGGCGTCCGCCGGTAATCACTGAATCCCCTAGTGCGTGTCCCTAGAGACTGAGATGGCCCTGGTGGCTGTGGAGCCTGGCTGACGTAGCGTGCAGTTCACTGCGCTGGATTTGGAACAACCTGATCATATACCCCTCGCCAATAGCTAGCCTGCTGCATAAACTCATCCCTCTGCCCAGCTATCAGTCTCATGGCATTCCGCTCATGCCGATACCGATCTCGATCCGCACTGATCATCCGCCTCTCCCACTCCCATGCCTCTTGAGCTAACTGACTCTGTGCTAGCTCTGCCTGTAGTCGATCCCTCTCTCTCTCCAATATCTGCACATCTGCAATGGACATCCCACCCTCACCCTGACCTGTCGAAACACGAGCCATCGCAGCATCCCTCTCTGCCTGTAGGGTCTGTATCCGCATCTCTGCTGCATCTCTATCTCTCTCGGCCCCCTGTACCTGAGCCACTGCTGCATCTCTATCCCTCTGGAGAGCCTGTGCCCGCAGCTCTGTTGAACCCCTCTCTCTCCGAAGAGTCGCTACCTCTACTACCATCTCATCTCTCCCTCTCTACAGTGCCTGTATCTCTGCCTCTGCTACCGCCCTCTCTGCCTCCATAACCTGTACCTGAACCTATACTGCATCCTTCTCAGCCCGCATAATCCATGCCTGCTCTACTACCACGGCCTCCCTCTCCTGCATCATACCCATATCTCCAAGTGCCTGCTCAAGACAATGTACCCTGTCCTGAAGCTCATCCCAGTCTCGCTCGAGATCTCCTGGCTGCTGACTAGTGCACCCTGCTCCCTGATCAACTATCTGCCCTGTCCTCTCCTCTGGCTCCCCCCTGGCCTGTAAAACCATGACCTTTTCCTGTAACCTGTCGCGGTCCCATGTCATACTAGTAAGCTCGCTCTGTATCCTCTGCACCTCTGCCTGCGCCCTGTCCCTCTTCCTCACTACTCCGGCTAACTCGAAAGTAATGGCGTTATAATCTATCAATGCCTCCCGCTCTACTCTGGTTAGCTTGGCCTCCAGAGCCCTCACTCTCTGCTCTGCCATCCGTAATCTCACCTCCGCCCCTCTCCCCTATACAATGGGGTCCTCTGGAACATAAGGAACTAATGCTAATGCATCTGCTGCCACACCATCCTCTGCCCTCGCATCTCTGTCAACATCCACCACATCCTCCTCCCCAACCACCAACTCTATCCTATCATCCCCATCATCCTCCCCATCCACCTGCCCTAGCTCCTCCTCCTCACCTGCTGGATGCTCCCTATCCCCCTGCTCCTGTCCCTCCTCATGATCCTCCACAATCCGACGAATGTGAAATCGTCTCACATCTCCCTGTCTCTCAACCACAAATCGATGTCATGGTGATCTCCTCTCCTCCCCTGGTGCAGCTCTAACCTCCCCCTCCTCTCTACTCTCTGACTCCTGATGCCCCCATGACTCTCTACCGTTGGCCAAACCCGCAACCGTCGTGGCTGCCCATGCCGACCTACCACAAACTGTCTCCTCCCCCCCCTCTGCAGCACCCCTCGCACTTACCACCTCCACCTCCTCCATATCGTCAACATCCATCACCTCCTTTACCCTCTGCTCCCCCTGGGCTCTCTGAGGTTGCCTCTTCTCCTGCTGTCGACCCTCTCTGTCCACCCTTTGCTCCCCCTGGGCTATCTGTGTCAGCCCCCTCTCCTGCTGCCGCCCCTCTCTCTGCCCTCGTCTCTGATGTCTCCTCCTCCTCCTCCCCGCTCTGCCTACCGGCTCATCTACTGGTCCGC
Source organism: Sequoia sempervirens (assembly GCA_007258455.2). Taxonomy (NCBI): domain Eukaryota; kingdom Viridiplantae; phylum Streptophyta; class Pinopsida; order Cupressales; family Cupressaceae; genus Sequoia; species Sequoia sempervirens. The sequence continues at coordinate 495,237,408 of VDFB02270651.1, forward strand.
CACCTGCTACCCTCAGCATAGGATGAACAGGCGTAATCCTCTCCCATACCTTGTTCTGACACCACCTCCGATATCTCTAAGTCACCACTAGTACCTGCTCTCCTCCTGTCCTCCCCGGATAAGCCTCTTGTCCTACTGCTATCCATGATGCCCTGGCTGTCGCTGGTGATATGCGGCCTCCCCATGGTAGCTCTCTACTGTACCGCTGATACAGGATAGGTGCCGTCGGGATATTCTGTATCCTCCCAAACTATCTCAGCACTCTGTCCGGTCGATGAGACTCTACTATGCGGGGTAGAGTACCTATAATAAAACATCGGCTAAGAAAATACCCCTCATGCCTCCCCGTCTCTGACCATCCCCTGAACCGACGCGCCCTATACGGCTGCCACTCTATTTCCCCCGAACGCAGATCATCAAATGCTCTCCTCCACCCCTCCATATCCCCCTGCATCTCATAATGGAAAATCCACCCTCTCTCCTCCCCATACCCCCAAGCCACGGGCTCACGGTCATCCACTGTCCCCTCCCTCACCACTGTCGGTCTAGTCGCGGCAATATGCTCCCATGCCCAAATCTGTAGTAGTGTCACATGTGTCATGCTCGATATCTCCCGATAGCAGATCTCGTGTATATCTCTATACAGTTGCGCTAATAGACATGAACCCCACGAAAATGGCCCCCCCCGCCACTCGACAATGTGACGAATCATCTCCATGTAGCGTAGGTTACATAGCCGCCTACTCCGATCTGGTAGCAGTATCCCGCTAATTAACCCACACAAGAACAATGGTAAAGCTGGCACCCCTATAGTCAAACACTCGTCCAAGTTCAACTGCCCCTTCACTAGGGGCAGCCTCACTGGACCAAACAACACTCTCAATGTCTCATGTAATGCCGCCCCTGTGGACACCACCTCACTCACTAGCCGGTCAGCAATCGGCAATCTCAAAATACGCCACACGTCCTCCAAGGTCACGGTCATCTCTCCTGTAGGGAGCTAAAATGTCAATGTCTCAGAACTTCATCTCTCTATCAGTGCTGTCAACATCGCCGCATGTGCTCTAACCACTGGAAACTGCACATAATGCCCTAATCCTGCATGATCCAACGTCGCCTGATCCTCCCCGTTCATAGCTGCTATCATCACCCCCATCACCTCCGACCGTCACTTGTGTACCTGCAACCACTCAAAACTCTGCATACATGGACACTTTCCCATTAGTCTGTTTTTCCTTTTTTTACCTTCTTCTTTTTTAGCCTTTTCTCCCTTCCCGCCGCTAGATAGCGTAGCCCTGCTTCGCTGCCAACGAGCGGCTCCGCCCCTGCAGAGGGGCGGCACCGCCTCGGCCACAGCCGGGTGGCTCCGCCCCTACAGAGGGGCAGCACCGCCCCGCCCGCCAGCCGTGCGGCGCCGGTACGGCGGTACCGCGACGGCTGAACCAATCCCCCGTGACCGGCCCCGGCCGGCCGGGGCTCATTCCATCGGCGGCACCGCTCCATGCCAGTTGGCTGCCGGATGCCCAAGGGACGGGCCGCGGGCTCCAGCGTTGCGGACGGATGGGATCGCCCCCTGCGGTCCACCAGCGGCGGAGGCCGCCCCACCGCCCGCCGGAGGATCCTTGCCGTGCGAGCGGGCCGCCCACTGTAGCGGATGTGAGCGCCGCCTGGGCGTTTTTTTAAATTTTTACTTTTTTTTGCCCGATACCCATTTTTCTAAATTATTCCCCCGACAAAACCCATGTTGCCAAATTTTAATTTTTACATCAAAAGATGCGTAAATCACATATGAGGGTTTTTACTGTTACTCACATGCTGTCCGCCTGCGCCCCCGCTGTACATTGCCCACACTCCGTCCGCTCGGTGCACAATCACAGCGTCATTGTCCGTCGGCATCGCGTCTCCTCGTCGGTTTTCACACCTCTCCTCTCTTTCTCTCAACTGCTACAGTGCAAATGACCAAGGTAATTTTTCAAATTACCTTTTTAACCCCCCTTCCTCCAAAAAGGTATTTTTTTACCTCTTATTTAACTTTTTATTCTTCTAACTAATCCCAAACTTCCCGAGGCTGCCATTCGCCAACCGTGTGTCAGATCACCCCCATTCAAAAACCAAAATTGCTTAGTTTTTTGAGCTCTATCCAACGGTATTATCCTTTCTTTCCTATCAAGACGTCGTCCGGGGACCCCTTTTTCCTTCCCCAACCGCCCTCTCGAGGAGGCATACCCTCTTACCATTCCTCCATTCCTTCAACTCGGTCATTGGGACATCATTAACCTTTTCACGCTAGGGGCATCACCATCCTTCATCTCTTGCCTCATTCGCATTTTATTTTTCTTCGAAACACTGTTATCCTAACAATATTTCGAAGAGGGGCAAAATGTAGACATCTAAATTTAATCACTTCCATATGATTAAATTTACCACCTTTTTGTCTATCGTGTTAATATTAATTTATTAAATTAATATTACACATTCGGTTTCATATCGGTAAAGTATTTAATTTAATAATTAATACTTTATCTTTCACCTTATTCCTCTCTAAATTAAATAAATACGCTAATTTATTTAATTTAGTCACTTTCCCCCTTTTTTTGATTTAAAATCAATTTAAAATTCCTTACTTTCTCTCTCCTTGTCACATCCTCCAAAACCTTGCTCTAATCTGAATTAATGTAATTAATTCATGATTATGATGTGCATTCTCTTAATCAAATATTAATGTCACATCCTCGTACATTTTCCACTTGCCTCTAATTTTCCATTAATTAGCCTAATCCAATGTTTGCACAACCTTAACCAAGGTCATTAGCCATTTTTAGCACCACTTTTTGGTCAATTCTTCCATTTTTCCTTTTTGGATATTGACTCTCCTTCCCATGAGAATTTTTAATTCTCATTTATTTATCCCATGTCTCTCTCATCCCTATGTGAATTTTTAATTCACATTCCATTCTTCCAAGGCTTCTAGAGCCTTGGACTTGTCATAATCTCCACATGTGACCAAGTCCCACCTTTTTGGAGCCCATCTTTTACCCTTTAGATCATCCTAAGAATGTGAATTTTTAATTCACATTTATATCCCCAACCACCTTTCACTTTCCCATGTAGATTTTTGAGGAATTCCAAAATTCCTCAAATGTCTCTTTCACTCCCACTTGGGGACAAGAAATCCCTTTTTGTGGAAATCTCCTCACTCCCCAAGGTGCATGTCCTTTTCCACCTCATGTACCTTCTTGACACCTCACTTACACCTCATATCCCCTTGTCCACTTCACTCTCCACATGTCAAGATGTGAGGGCTTGTGGGTTCTCAACCCACCATGGCCCTTCATTTTGGCCTTGCTGGAGCAATCTTGACCTTTGAATTCTCTAGAGAATTCAAATTCTCCTATAAATACCCCCTCCTCAAGTGCATTTTTAACACTTTGCATTCTCATAACTATATGCTGCCAATTTGAATCCTCAATCCTCTACCATCATCTAGCCATCTTTTTAATCATTTGCACCTCTAATCTTGCATTTAGACATTCAAGCAATCATCTAAGGAGCACACAACCAATCCAAGCAAGGGCCAATCAAAGAGGTATCAACACCAAGGGAGGTAAAATTGTTTGTGTTTCATTTTATTTACATTCCTTTTCGTTGTATCACTCTTTTGGCTAATCTTGAGGTGTCCTTGGTATTTTGTCATTTCCATTTCTTAGTTAGTTTGCACATTTAGAGCAGTAGAAATTCCAAGGTATACAGTTTCAAAAAGAAATTGGAATATTAGAGTTCCTCTTAGCTTGTAAATTTGTTGATTATTCAATAGATTCTTTATTGATGATCCAATTGTTGAATCTATGAGATTAAAGATCAAATGATAAATCTAACTTTGGGAATAAGTATATTCAAGGCATGCCATGGAGAGTAAGAAAGACAAGTATTAGTCAATCAACTATCAAAAGCTAACAAGGAATGATAAATCAATTTGAGAAAGAAAATGTTTGTTAAGAGTTCAACTTTGAGTTGAACTAATATTTTGGAAACACTAAGGGGGGAAGAAAGAGAGTAGATTGACTTAGATAAAGTACCCCACACAATGAATATCATCAATGTATTTTCGATTTGGAAAAAAATTTGAGTTCTTCGTAAATCATGATTTCAATCAAAGTCATATATTCCATGACCACAAGGGTGGAGATATTGGAATTGTTAGAAAAGGATAGTGAAAATGTCAAGGATTATGACCAATGAGGAATGAATATTTATCACCCAATACTTTATATATATAATTTATTGTAAGATGAATTACTATTATCATTGATGCCTTAGAAAAGGATAGGTGGTATACTTGATCATGAAAGGCATGATCATTGCCTATGGAATAGGTAAGGAAAGATATAATTACTCATGATTTGGAGTCAATGAGAAATGTTTATGCTTGGTAATTAGGTATGCAATTATATTTGATATCTTTAGAGAACCAACATGTTTGAATGAGAATTGTTACTCGAAATAGTATAGGTGCTCATCGGGAAAGTTAGATTTAGCTAAAAGTCGGATTACATCTTTGGAAATGACAAAGGACAAAAGAAATCCAAGGTATGGATGTATTAAGATGAAGAAGATTTATCTTCGTAAATTATTTAATCATTTTACTTGATAATCAAATGTAGCATGAGACCACGAAATGGGTTTTCATTTAGTCAGAATAGGCTAATATTGGGTGGAAAATAACCTATGTACCCAAAATTTCATGAGTTTAAGGAATGAGATGAGGTAAATTGATGTCATATTCAAGACATTGGAATGAAAACATTATTTTTTGGATGAGGAACCACTATAAATTGGAAAAATATAGATCTAGAGTAAGTTTTTGCAAGGTATGTAGCAAGTTATTGTCTAGTATGCCAAGAAATGATGACTTGATGTCATCGTTAGCATGATGTGTATACTCTCTTGAGATTCCAGTAAGGAAGTGGTAGACCATAGGAATAGTTTAATCTTTCTATGTCGATGGAATTGACATAATGATATGGTGGATAGATTCACCAAGGGAACCAATGCTGGTTGGAAATTTTGAATTATAGGATTTCGGTCCTAAATAATATATTGTCTTAAGCATTTGCTTAATGTTTCTAAGAAGTTTATCTTAGATGAGAACAAAAAAATAATGATAAGGTTTTGTGTAAACCATTATCATCTTATGAGAAATTCAATTGAACGAATTCTCAATATATTATTTTAAGATAGCCAGATAGGCACAAGTGAAAAACCAAATCTTGGAGGATTTGTGATATACTGCAATAAAATTTCCATCATTGAAATTTGGTCCATTATATGGAAGAAGGGTTGAATCTCTATTAAGCTGAAATAGGCTAAGAAATAGAATTAACCTCATACCAGAAAGGTTTTCAAATGGAATAGTAGATCATAAGGATCAAGGAAAAACTTTGTTGATACAAGGTTTGAATTAGGAAGCAATTTTATGCTTAAGGAAAATGGTTGAGTCAGTGATGGGCAGTATTGACTTCTAAGTTGTCCAATGGTGTAAAAACCAAAGAAAAGGATGGACCCACATTGTAGTGTACAATGCATTGATATTCCTTATCTATCTTGGTTACACTAAGGATAAATTCATTAGCCAATGAGAACATGTTTTCCAGTCACTGTGACATAGGTGTCCTGTGTTATACAATTACTATTGTACTTGAGATGCACATATGAGGTATTGTGATTACAATGCATAAGATCCTTGAGAGAGAAAGAATGTTTGAAGCACACAAGTTATCCCTATGCTTTAGCAAGAGTCACTCAATGCAAGGTCTAGGAAGGACAAGATTGCAAGGAGTCATGTTATGAGGGAAGATTATTTTATAATTCTTACATGAATTGGAAATGGTAAGTAAAAACTTTATTTATCTTTATCTATGTGTTTAAAGTGCTTTAAATCATTGGGGATGATGATTCACAAGGGGAGAAGTATGTTACATCTCATTTCATAGTTATCAAGTTACTTTTACCATTATGAGTGAAAATGTTGATAAATGTAAATTGTGACTTCAATATGTTTGTTAGGTAAATGAAATATGTGAAAATGCAATAAGATGTTATTGATTTCAAAAGAATGAATATTTTTTGAATTAGTGGAATGCTATGTATTGCAATATGAACATTATAATGCTTTGTTGATACAAATGTGTTATGATGCAAATGGATTTTCTATGAAAGTCTAACTTGTTTGGTGTTGTACTAAGTTGGTTGCAAGGACAGGTTCAATCCTCTAGAAAGGAGGAGAAGTATCACTTAGGAGAAGTTATTGGTTAGGTAACCCTTAATGAAACCTAATTGAGCTTACACACACTCACACCCTAGTTGGTCTAGTTGAGTTAGGTCGGTTGGAACCAAGTAACCTTGAAGGATAGGTTAAAAATGCTTGATAAAATGTCTTTCATTTCTTTGATTGTGTGATCAAGTTATTGTGATTGAATCCTTGAGTCTTTGAGCTTTGTGAATAGTTTTCTTTTCGATGATTTGTATGTACATTAAAAGTATACATGTAGATATGTATATGTATAACGACTCGTGCATGAGAGCATAATTGTGTTTATGCATATATATGAGTAGAAATACTTACGAGCATTCTTGTACAAGGAATCAATTATATATATGTGTATATATATACTTAATGTATATGCATGTCGACGAGGGTATGAATGTATTTATGTTGATATGAAATAATAGGATGATGTGTGTATGAATAAACATATATGCATATATACATATGTACACACATGTTGATATACACGTATGTGTGATGTGATGGAGTATCCATATGAGCACAACAATATATGTATATATGTGTATATAGATATATACATATGGTATTGTTTATGGATAAATGATAACATGGATATATGCATTCATATATCAAACAGTTTATTTGATGAACTTATTTGTTAATAAGTATATGCTCTTCTTTGTATATCAATTGAACGAGAATGATATATATATACACACTATGAGCGATAGTGGAAGTATGAGTTTAGTAAACAAATGAATATGATTATATTTAGGTATCAATTGGCAGTTAATACTTTCAATAATTTGAGGAAATATATATATATATATATATATATATATATATATATATATATATATATATATATATATATAGTATATATAATACAACCATATATGAGTGAATATAGTGCTTCATATAATAGTGCAGTGCTAATTATTGAATCGCATATATCATCATTGATAAAAGCGATGGAAATGCATAAGTTTATATCTATTGTGCATAGTCTATAAAGCATAATGTATAGTGTTGTGCACTATACAAAGTAATGCGCTAAGTTAATGACAAACCAATGCTATAAAAATGGAGGTTGACTTATAAGTTGTGTTGAATGCTTTGGCTAAGACCAAGTCGACAAAGTGAAACACAACCAAATGAGCATTGAATTATTCCTATGTTAAACAACAAGCTATAAAATAGGGAATATGGTGAATTGTTAGTGCCATATTATGAACTCTGTGATGCATTAGAAGTCTCTTATTCTTGTAAGTTGATTTCCATATTAGAACATGTGCAATATGAATTAGTCAACATGTTGTTGGCAAGCAAAGAATTGACATGTTGTCTTGTTTGGATGAGTATTAAGGTAGGAATTTTCCACCTTTTATTATCAAGCCGAGTCGATTCAATTGAGCTGAGAAGTGTCATTTCATAGCCTTGTTTCTAGCTTGTAGATGTTTGCTTTTGGGTATAAATAGAGGCACTCTTACTTTATTTGGAGACACTTCTGCTATGCATTATTATGCTTCTCCATTCTTGTGCATTTTATTTGAGAGGTTCTTATTTTGTTGAGAGGTATTTTGTGAGGAAACATTTGTGAGAGGAATTGACAATGAAATAGTTGAAAAGCTGATTTAAAGTGGGCTTGGCTAAGGAGCTAGTGGGTCAACTAGATTATAACGTAAAACAAGCATTAGATTCTACTCTCTTTATGTTTATCTATTTGAGAAAGATTGTATGTCTTGATTGTGTTGTTTGGTTTTTACATTAGATTGCTTGAATAGAGAAATGATCTATTTGCTTATCGAAAAGGAAATGAATCTAGTTGATATGATTTCCTTATAATGTGTGTTTGTACATACTCCTTAATAAGGAGTGGATATTATCCATAGTATTATATACTAGGATTGATGAAAATATGAATAACTTAAAGAAGTTATTTTATACTCCTTTATACCTTATGGAATTCAAATGTTGTTTCTATACATAGATAGTCTACACTACATGTATAATGTGAAATGTATCAATGTCATGAAGTGACTTGACGCTGTTAGCTTATAATGCTAGGAAACCTTAGGAATGTTAAGGTTTACCAATACATCAACGGTGATAGTATGAAATATATGTTAGAATGAGATGTCATACTGCTAATCTATATTTGAATGATCACTTGATCATTACTTTACTACTGAATGAAACCCTAGACTGAGAGTAACCTATTTGGATCAAGAAGTATATTTGATTAATGATTGAAACCCTAGGTTAAGAAATACCTACTAGGTTGGAATATTTACTTATTACCCATTGGAACCAATAGGTTGAGAATAACCTACTTGGTTGGGTTGTTTATTTGATCTTTATTTGGAATGCATAGGTTTAGATTAACCTACATGTTCAGATTGATTGATGATTATTGACTTTATCCTAGGATTAGGATATACCAAGGTTGAGACTCACCTATGTGATTAAGTTGATCACTTGAGTTTATGGATTACTACTTGATTGGAGCCATAGGTGGGATTACCTATTAAGTTAGTGTTGTTATTTGTTTGGTTGCTTTATACTCTTGATGTGAAGTCATATTGTTGACAATAATCTACTCTTTGAGTAACCCTTTTTACTAAGGAGATTACACTCTCAAATAGAATCATTTAATGATATGATTTCTCCTCGATTGAGGTCATTTACTAACAAGATTATACTCTTGATGAGAATCACTTATAATTGTGATATATTCCTGAATGGAGCTAGTTATTTTTGAGTATTTATTCTATGATAAGATGAAGCTTATGCAGTTATAATTTAGAATATAAAGTTATTCCTGGAGTTAGATTATCTAGTGAAGGGAATAGCTTGTATGTGTGAATACTTGTGAGAAGTATCTTTGTGATTTGAAAAGGGAATAGGTTGTTTCTAAGGATAAATATTACCTATGGAAGGAAATTACCTATGCATAGTATATGAATGGTCATAGTCCAAACCAAGCTATTTTAGTGTATGTGAATAGGATCACTGTCACTCAAAATACTGGGTGAGAATACTTTGGCCAAAGTAGTGTAAATAGCCATTGTTTACATTGTCAGTTCACTATGTCCTATAGTACATTCTAGTTTAGGATTTTCATACTCATAGGTGTAGCTACTGTATGATTAGGTTTTGGATTGTAGGGCACAACACTAAGCTCAGGAAGGCTATTTTTTATGGGGTTTTACCAATCAATCTCTTCGTTGAAGGGTAGGGCCATCATACCATATGTGGGAGATGTGTGAGGGACTACAATTAGTCTGTGGTTGGAGGAAAATTTTTTGAGTGATGCTTCTCCTCATTAGTTCATAGGATGTTTGCGCTAGTATTGGGAACAACTAGAGTGCATGCACCAGGGAACATGGACATCTAGAATGTATGCACCAATGTGAAAACATTAGGACCAGCTATATATCTATTTCCAATAAAGCTCAAGAGAGCTAAATATGTATGTATCAAGTACCCATTTATATGGAAGGTTGTAATCATGAATAATAAACTTGAGTTTATTCAATATGAAATCTATGTTATGGAAATATTTGTGAAATTAGAATGAAATGCAATGGAAGTTTGGAATAGTGTTTATTTTAAATGTGCATGTAATTTACATTATGGAAAGAAAAAAATTTATTGCTATGTTATGGCATCATGGATCATTCACTTGAGGTGAAAATTTTGAATTTTTATTAAGTAGAACACTGGGGTTGTTACAACCTTCATTGATTTCTTGTGCAGATTCATTGATTGAGGCTCTCATCATTCTTGTTTAGTGGGACCATTCAAGTTTTGTTGGTGACTCATTGATAAATTGTGATGATTCATTGCAACAAGTATCTCATTGTCTTCCTGATTGGGATTCGTATTTGTCAAACATTTCATCCTTGTTTGTAGAGCCTCACATTTCATATTTGGAGGACACATTTGAGGGGCTATCTCTCTTATTTGATGACAGTCATTCCACAACTATTATCAAACCATCTTTGTCCTTGGATCTTGTTCAATATCAATTTCCACATAGTCTTGGTTTGTCACCTTCTTCATTGATTGGGCATGTACCTTATTTGATTGTGTCATCTTCATCTACCTTAGGCAAGGAGACACATGGGCACATTTCAGAAATATGATCATATATATATTTATGCTTCTTTCCTTCAATTCCTATTCAGAATGGGAAGCATTCCTACATTTATATTTGGTTTTTTTTCTTCCAAAATGGAGACAAGTTGTTTGTCAACATTGGATCATGTTTTGTCTTCATGCACTTACCATTTTTATAGGTGATTATCCATTATGGGGGCGGGGGGGGGGGGGTTGGGCTATATAGTTTCTCTATTTCCCTCTTATGGGGGATATTGATTATAATGTATCCTCATGATGGATGTAGCTCTTGGGGTATTGATGTTCATACCTCCATACATAACTTGTTTTGTCACTTGTACATGATTTGTATTGCATCTCTTTTTTGGAGAGGATTTTTGTTCCGATTAGGTTTTCTCTTTTCTCCATTTGTGAGAGATTAGTTGCATGATTAGTTGTACATGGGTACCTAACATAGCCTCATTTTTGAGACCCATATTGCATTTTCATATTGCATCATTTGAATAATAACTGCACTCCTTAAGTTGCACTTATGGGGGGTGTTGGTGTGAATGGGGTCATTTCCTAACTAGTCATTAGTGAGGAACTATTCACATTATAAGTTTACTTAGGAGTTAAGCTATCCTAGGTGTCATTTCTAGAATTTAGTTATAATGGGGCCATCTCTCATTATTTAATTTTAGTCATCTAGGCATTTAATAGTTTTCCTATGTATTATCTAATGCATTTATTATTTGCATTAGGAATTTAATGTTTATATCAAGGGTATTTATCATCTCTTATCTCACATTGCCTATATATACAAGGTGTTTGTTCATTGTAAATCATCTCATGTATCTTAGATATTTTAGATATCATCAATAGATCATCATTTGACTAATCATCAATCTTCTTGCATGCTCAAGTTGCAACACTTTCTTGTAGATGGTTTCTTTCTTGGTTGATCCATTGAAGACTATAGCTTTATTTGGGTTCATTTATCATTAATATTTTCAAAAAAAGAAAATATTATCCTTGGTCTTCTACGCAACATAACACTCCCTTGTCATTTCATGTTGATGAAGCTTGGTGCTCATGCACAAGTTGGTTCTGATGAAGATGAGGACCAATAATAGGGGTCTAAGAAGATACCAAGACATCTTGTTCAACTAGTGAAGTTGTCTTTCGAGCCATTTTCAACAAAAGGGTAGGCCCCATAGGTGGAACAAGAGATGCCAGGGGTGTGAAAACCTTAGCCTCAACCACAGGTGCCTTTCCTCTTTGTGTCTTTTGGGAAGGAGGATGAATAGAGGAAACCCTTGATGGTCAAGATGTCAAAGCTACATGTGAAGGAACAATCAAAGAAGACTACTCACCCTTTCCATATAATAGGGAAAGGGATATTGGGAAGAATTAGAAGCTCAAATACATGGGACCTTGACTTCGACAATGCAGGGGCCTTTCCTTTTCTTTCGCTAAGCACAGTCAAAGGGATAGAAGGAATCGTTGGAGGTTGCAAGGTCTTAGAAGAACAAGGAGTTCTACTTGAGGGAGTGTGCTTGTCCTTAGCCCCCAATGAAGAATTCTTAGAGCACAAAGCATGTTGTTGTGCAGGAGTAGATTGAAAATGAATTGTAGAGGAAGATGGAGGCAAGACCAAATTAGATGCTAACCCCTTGGTCTTCTACTTATAATATGCTTTATATAATAAATCATTATGGGGTAACATGGGTCCCAAAAAAGTAGGCCAAAAATGATCAAGAGAAAATCCCCTACATGACACTAGTGGATTATTTCCAATGTCCTAGATAGTCTAGGTAGTGCCCTCATGAGGAAACTTCAAACACTTTTGGACAAAAAAAGCAATAGTGTTCATGGAAACTAGCCAAGGAATGGCTATTTTTCACTTTGAATAAGTTTGATTCTGGTATCACAACAAATTTTGTAGAAACAATCTTAGGTCCCACAAGGATTGACAGAGAAATGGATCCTAAAGGGGAGAGAGAAATACAATCATGTATACAAATGTTAGTATTCACTCATCATACCTTTCCCTATGTAGGCCATTAGTGAAGAGTATCTCCTCTATTATGACATTGACTCTACGAGCGGGATCAAATATAATGCCTATGATGATATTACTGGATTGGCATGAGCAGGAATGTAAAGAGGAGAGTACTATTCATGATAAGGAAAATCATTTGGCGTGAAATATATTTCAAGAATCTTGATTTTTTGACTTGGATGGGAGATTGAAGTGATGGATACCATGTTCACATATGCAATTTCATCAGATGGAGCAAAAAAAGAAGTGATGATAAAATTTGAAGAATGAGGTGGAAAAGGGTATATGTAAATCTACAACTGAATGTTGGCCTTAGCGACAAATTCTTTTGAGTTATACTTCTTAATATCAAGTCAGATGTTACCACTATTTATGTGATCTTGAATCATATATCTCAATTGCACATAATGTTCAATGTCATGTCTAGGCACTCGATGGTATTGAAAAAGCTTAGAAGCATCATACCAACTATGTCATAACCCAGTTTTATTGCATATTTATTTAAATATGGAAAATTGAATTAATGGAGAAACTCAAAACTTATTAAAATGAAATTATGGAAATTTCGAACAAAAAGATTGAAAGAAGTTGACTGATGTTGACTATGCAAAATTTTGAAACTATCCTATACGTTATCAAGAATTGAATGTTACTAATGAAATAGCAAGTGTAAGTGTGTGTAGTTGCAAGGTGACAGGTTAAAGGATGAGAACACAATTGAAGTAGGATTGTTTAGTTGAATTGAATGGTAAGCTAGTTGGAATCTAAGTGCACACACCACAAATAGCATGATAACTTGCATTTGAACTATTCTACATGTATAAAATAATGCAAATTCATGACTTGAAATGTTTCAGTGGTTGAAAATGAATGGCTTGTAGATTTAATTGTCTATCTAAACCTTGTGTTTTAAGAAAAATGAAAGTACATATTACAAGGAATGATTAAAGCATAAGAGTTTCATCATGTAAAGATTATACAAATGGATGTTTAAACTAGAATAATTTTTTTTATTTAGTTCTAGTGATAGCACATGAAACTCATAAACTTCTACAAACAAACAATTTATACATATACATATATGTGTGTGTGTGTATACATACATACGTACATACATACATACATACATACATATATACACATGTATGAATCTTAATGTGAATATATATGCATATATATATATATATATAACTATATACATATATACAAGTAATGTAAACTTGGAACATATATTTATATATATAGCAAACATGAATAAATGTTGAAATCACATATAAGAATATATATACACACACACACACAAATATTATGTATATATATATACATACACATGTTGATGCTATTTGAATTTAAATCAATAACTGATAATATCATATTAGACGTGGGAGAAGATGTCCCACTAAGGACGTGGCCTACAAAAACATTATGGCAATATTCAAAAATAGAGGTCGACGACTATGATAGGAAAACCATAACGGTAATGCTCGACCGTATGCAATGAAAAAACATTTGTTTCCATTTTAGAATGGACAGTGGGAAGGAAAAATAATAGGAACTGGGGGAAAGAATCGATTAGCAACAAGGAAAAAGCAGAGAAAAGGTCAAAGTGGTAGAAAAATCAGAAACAAGCTACATCCAAAAAGCTTGATTATCGAGGTAAATAGGTTTCTTTTGAAACAAATTTGATTTTCATTATCATTTTTCATATCATACTTGTGGTAGTCACTACATTTTGATGAAAATTCGACAAGCACAATAATTATGTATTCTCTGTGACTGTGTGTATTGCCTTGAGCCGAGTGTAGTGTTTTATCAACCACCTTTTTGGGGTCGCATGGCCTAAGACCTGCTTTGCATAAGAAATGTCTCTGATGGAGTCTTATCGACTAACCTTTAGAGCTAGATTGAGGATTGAAACCTTTAAGGGTGTGACTATCATATAAGCTCACACAGTAATGCTAGCCATATCATGGCTACCGATATTTTATTCAGACCAATATGTATTTCATTCTATCTGGTAATGTAGTGGATCAAATGCCAAACCTATGTAATGGGATATAATCCTTTGTGTTTACATTCAAATGTACCATCTGTGTTGCATTTATTTGTATCGCCCTTCCATTATCGGCTAGGTCGATAATGGTAAGAGGGTTAAGTTCATTTCTAAAAAATGTGATTAATGTTTGCATATAGAGGCTGCCATCAATTAGAGGAAATGATGGAATGATAAGGTATGGGTTTCATTTTAAAATATGTAAGGTTCAATCTCCATGATCGATAGGATTTTCTCTTTGGAAAAGATACAGATAGGAGTTTGCATGTCGAAATATAAATATATGATATAGACCCAACAAGTATTTTGTGTAAGCTTGAACATGACCTTTGGTCGTTTAAGAGATGAATGAACCACTCATGTAAGGGGCAGTCGCTCCTAGAGCGACCAAAGAATGCTTTGTTAATGGCGTTGAAAAGGGCACAGGTTAAGAAAGGAACCCTAGTAACCTTAGAGTTAAGTATGGTTTCCCAGTTTCAAATCGACGAGTATGTCGAACAATTTCATTATATTATTTACATAATTGCTCATGAAATTTTAAATATAATTTATGTTGTACAATGGAAATTTAGTTGGCCAAATTTGTCAAAGGAAAATTAAATGGATTTTCTTGAAATGATAGATGAGAAAATTATAGACAATATTTTTACTGGTAAGCAACATTGTTTATTCTCTGTTCATTGAGATAAAACCCTATTCTATTTTAAACAATGAATATTAATTTGTAATGTTATTATTCAACATCAAAATAGCTTGAAACAACTTTGAGTAACTACAAACAGTGTATGTTTTGTTGAAAAATGACATTTTCTGACATAAAATGTAACTGTTTAGTCTGAAACAATATTGTAAAGATGTAAACAACTTGTCTTGTACCTGTTTAGTAGGAAACAATACTTGTTCTGTTAAAAAAATGAATGCTCATATGTAAGCAAATTGTCTTGTAACTATTTAGTAGGAAACAATACTTGTTCCACCAAAACAATGAATGTTCATACGTAAATACCTTGTCTTGTAACTATTTAGTAGGAAACAATACTTGTTTCGTTAAAACAATGAATGTTCATATGTAAATAGCTTGTCTTGTAATTGTTTAGTAGGAAATAGTACTTGTTCTATTAAAACAATGAATGTTCATATGTAAACATCTTGTCTTGTAACTATTTAGTAGGAAACAATACTTGTTTTGTTAAAACAATGAATGTTCATATGTAAACAACTTGTCTTGTAACTGTTTAGTAGGAAATAGTACATGTTTTGTTTAAACCATGAATGTTCATATGTAACAAGAAATGTTAGAGTATTACAGTTGTGAGAGTGCAATAATAGTATGTGTGAAACTGTTAACATAGACTTGTTCCGATTCTTGACAAAAGAAACATCAAATGAAATACTATTTTATGATTGCAATATGATTTAATGATTATTTTAGAATGTATGCACAAATCTAAAACTTAAGTAGGTACATATATGTGTATGCACATAGACTTCGTCTATGTACATACACATACTTGTGACATACCTTCTTTTGTTTTTAGTTCATTTTTAAATGGAAAATGCTTATTGATGAAAAGTATATAATAGTCATAAGGATGATATGATTGATTGTTGAATTACTCTATTGAATCATAAATATGATTTATGTTTAGAGAGTAAATTAGTAATCTAATTCGTCTTTTGAAGACATATGTGAAAGATAATTCTAATACTTGAACAAAACAATGATACCTTAGTTGACTAGGGCACCTCAGGGTAGATGCTTCTAGAGGGTAGATAGTTGTTATGAGATATTTTATAGTAGAAAGTTACCTTTTGGGACAAGTACCAAAATAGAGTTCAGAGAGTATAGTTTTGCTTTACCAGAACCTATTTTTTGTTGTTGTTGTAACACATTTATTATGCTTGGCCAAGCAATATGATTAATTTTGTATGTATGAACTCTGTGATTTCACTCTTTTCCATTCCTAGCATAGATCTTGCATTTCTTTTCTAACTTGTAGATAGAAATTGCATGTTGATGTATGGGCACGTACCAGATTCCACCTTGCAAATTAATCTCTTTCTGAACTTTTCATGCAGGGTCAGACATTCTTCAAGTTGGAAGAATACTGGGGAAATGTAAGCTTCGTGGTTGGACTCGTCCACCAGTGGAGGTGAGCATCAAATAATAACCTTAGTTGTTCACAGGACTATTTTAGTCTAAGATGTAACTTGATGTAATACATTCGTGTATTTGATGAAAAGTGTACAATGTAATGACTTTGTGGCCTTAGGAGCCAAGTCAATCCTGATATTGTAATTTGACTTTTGAAGTGAATATATGAATAGTTGACTCATTTTAAATGGACATGTGTAGCTATGATTGACTTTAGTCACTAGTTATGTATTTTTAATTTGGAGTATATTCATGTGTCATTTAAAATAATATTAATTAAGTAATAATTTCGAATGGGTTATTACATTTGGTATCAAAGCGTAGGGTTCAACTCTAGGCTTTTGAGTCTACCATAGTTTGACTAAGGATAGTTAACCCCTAACCAAAAATTTGGTTGTCCTGAGAATTGACCGAACCTGGATTGAATGCAAGAATGGGAAGATCAAAGGTAGGACGAAGGAAAGGGAAAACTATTAGAACCCCATGTAAGAATGACATAAAGGAAGGAAACACCAAAGCAAAGGTTCAAGTAGAAATTCCCAATGATGAAACTCTAGCTCAAGCCCTTACATGACTTAAGCTAGAGAGAGGCTTGAAGATTGAGGAGAAGAAAACATCTAAGATCAAAAAGCTTTCCACAATCTGGGACTGGCCTCTAGGGTGTGAACCTAATGCACCCTTGTTGTCTGAAGAGGAAAAGGAGAACCTTCATGCTCAACCATCCTCTTCTATAAAGTTTGATATAAACTCAGATGAGGACCCCAAGGAATGTCCTCTTTCTGATGCCGAGAAATTAGAATGATGTAACAAGAAGCCTATTGTAAATAAAGGTCTATTGAATCACCCTACTATAAATAAAATTAGATGATATTTTTTTGGTGTGTTCAATGGACTCTAAAGTGTGTGAATTATACATGGATGTGTATGTCTTCTAGAATGATGGGTGTATGCACATGAAAGAAAATAAGTGATGTAGCATAAGAACATTTATTCGTAGAACCCTATGTTGAGATGCGATAAACATGAATGTGTTGTAGGATAAGTGTGGGATGACATGGTGACCACCAAAAAAGATGAGGGTGGTAATGGTTCCGATAACAGACCTAACAAGAGGTTGGAGAAAATTCTAGAGCTTCTGAATTGACAAGAGTCTCACATGGATCATATAGAGTAAGAAGTCCAAATGGCACATGAGGACCGAGACTACAAGAATGCATAAGGAAATCAAGGAAATGGTGGTCCAAGGGCAGGTCCATAATGATGAATTGAGGAAGAGCTTGGGAAAGACCTCAAAAGTGTAGCACCTCCCAAGTTCGATGGTAAGGCTATTAGAATAGGAGCTAATGCTTGGATTATAGAGATGGAAAAATACTTCGAGCTTCGTAACCTTTCTAAACAGACTAAGGCAACATGGGCTATGTATCAGCTCTTAGGTGAAGCAACGACTTGGTGGGATAATGAGAAGTTAGAACATAATCTTTAGCCTGCTGAGATCACTTGGGAACTCTTCATCCAAGCTTTCAAGAAGAGGTGGTTACCACAACTTTATTTTGACAAGAAAGTGATAGAATTTCAAAACCTAACCCAAGGGAATATGACTATGATTCAGTATTGGGAAAAGTTCACCAACTTGTTGAAGTATGTGCCTCAATATCAGGGAGATGAACGTTTTTGTATCCAAAAAATTATAATGGGACTCAGACGTCACATAGGAGCTGAAGTGGATATGCATGAGCCTCAAACCATGAATGAAGTCTTCCAAAAAGCCACCAAAAAGGAACTGAAACTGCAACAACTATCCAATCTTTACAGCGACTCAAATTCTAAGTCGCAATATGCGAAAAATAAATTTCACAAAGGAGACAAGAGCCATTAGATCCATAAACTCAAGAGGGGAAGCGAGTCATAGAAGAAGGGTGAAGATGGTAATGGTGGAAAGAACAAGGCAAACAAAGACAAGGGTAAAGATGAACATAAGAAAAAGGGCTTTGGAGAGGAAAAACCAGGAGGTCGTAAAGGGCCTCGAGATGGGTGTTATACTTGTGGAGGTGATCATTATGCCTCAAATTATCCTCAACGGTAAAATTCACGAAAGGAAGACAACTACCAACAAAATTAGCATCACTAGATCCATGTTGAAGAGGATAACAGGCAAGTAGAGTATCAGGCTTCACCAATCTAGCTGACGGGTAATCTCTATGGCCAATTGGTCTCTATCTTAATTGATACTAGAGCTACTGAATGTTTTATAGATCCTAGAATAATATCCAAGATACCTATTAGACCTAGATTCATGGAAAATTCATGGACAATCCAGTATGGTAATCGAGCAGAGCAGAGGGTAGATACTTGTCTCTTTTGTAGTGAGTTAGAGCTTCCAACCTTTCAAACTTAGGTCAACTTGTATGTAGCCCCTTTAGGCTCTTATGATGTAATTTTGGGAATAAATTGGTTAACTAAGCATAAGGCTATAGTGAACTGTGAGGATAAGGTGGTCAACTGTTTCGATGACTATGGAAACCCAATTGAGGTTTGTAGAATGCAAAGAACCTTAGAGCTTAGACAGATTTCTACGATGCAACTCAAGAAGGATTGTCAAAAGGGGTGTGCAATTTATGCGGTGCATTTCAATAATCCTGACAACAAGGAACCGTATTTATATGATTATCCTATTCTTAAGGAGTTCCAAGATGTATTCCCTAATGAACTTACAGAGTTACCTCCAAAGTGAGAATTTGACTTTTCTATCAACCTTCTTTCTGGAGTTGAGCCTCAATCCAAGGAACCCTATCGGATGACCACCACATAACTCTATGAATTGAAATCCCAACTAATGGAGTTATTGGGCAAAGGGCTTATAAGAACCAGTGTGTCTCCTTGGGGAGCACCGATTATCTTTGTGAAAAAGAAGGATGGAACTTTGTGACTATGTATAGATTATTAGATGTTAAATAAGGTGACCATCAAGAACCGATACCCACTCCTAAGGATTGATGAGTTGTTTGATCAAATGAAGGGAGCAATGGTGTTCTCCAAAATTGATCTTAGGTCAGTGTACCACCAATTGAGAATTAAGGAAGAAGATATTCTGAGACTACATTTAGAACTTGGTATGGACATTACGAGCTCACAATGGTACCTTTTGGATTGACTAATGCACCAACAACCTTTATGAACCTCATGAATAGCATGTTCAAAGATTGTTTAGATGATTTTGTTCTTATCTTTATTGACGACATTCTAGTCTACTCAAAGACTATCAAAGAGCATGATAGGAATTTGTGGATAGTTTTTAAGTGATTGAGAGAAAGGTAACTCTTTGGGAAGTTATCCAAGTGTTCATTTTATCAGGGTAGAGTGCAATATCTAGGCCATATCATTTCAGCTGAAGGAGTCTCTATAGACCCTGAGAAGATCAAGGAAATCGTAGAATGGCTAGCGCCTCAGAATGTTTCAGAAGTCCATAGCTTCATGGGCCTCATGGGATGCTATAGGAAGTTCATGCAAGGTTTCTCCTAGATTGCATCTCCTATTACCTCACTCTAAAGGAAGGGAACGTGGTTTGAATGGATCAAGAAATGTGAGCAAGCATTCCAACTCTTAAAGGAGAGGTTCATGAAAACACCAGTACTAACCATCCATAATCCTAACAGGAGATTCACCGTAATCACAAATGCATCAAGAGATGGGTTGGGATCAATATTAATGCAAGATGGACAAGTGGTAGCATATGAATCAAGGAAGCTCAAGCAATTGAAGTGAACTATGTGCCTCATGATTTAGAATTGGCTACAATAGTTCATGCCTTGCAGATGTGGAGGCACTATCTTTTGGGAAAGCCATTTGAACTCAAGACATACCACTTAGGATTGAGATACATATTTACCCAGCCAAACCTTAATGCAAGGTAGAGAAGGTGGTTGGAATTCCTTAGCGAGTATGAATTTGGAATTGAATACATAAAAGGAAAATAGAACAAAGTGGCTAATTCTATTAGTAGATGAAGACATATGGTAGCCATGATCTCAACAAGGTCTAACTTGAGACAATAGGAAATTCAAAATCTACTAAGGGATGAGCATTATGAGAGAGTAACGAGCACCCTAGTAGGAAATCCTTTAGATCGTCGGTTCGATGGGTATGAGATTAAACCAGATGGTATTTTGAGATATTAGAGAAGGATGTATATTACTGACTCTGGAGAGCTGAGGAAGTTGGTTTTAGAAGAGTTTCACAATGCACCTTACTAAGGACACCCCGAAGTATCCAAGATGATTGTAGAGTTGAAAACTCTGTATTTTTGGCCTAAACTCAAGAAGGATGTAGTGGAATACATAGCTAGATGCATGGAGTTCCAGCGAGTCAAGGATGAGCACGCTCGCCCAGTTGAGTTACTGTATTCTCATGACATACTTGAGTATAAATGGCAGGTGATTAGCAAGGACTTTGTACAGGGGTTGTCATTGAGCAAGAATAAGCATGATGTTATCTTGGTCGTGATTGATAAGTTGACTAAGGTTGCACACTTTATTCCAGGAAACCTTAAGCATGGATCGTTGACCCTGCCTAAGAATTTTTTCCAAGAGATCTTTCGCTTGCATCTAATTCTAGAGACTATCATTTCTAATAGGGACACATGAATGACCTCAAGATTTTTGATGACCTTGAATGTTGCATTGGGGACTGAACTAAATTTCAGCTTGGCTTATCATCCTCAAACTAACGAGCAAATAAAGAGGGTGAACCAAGTAGTCGAAGATCTCCTCCGAATGTATTATATGGACCAACATTATAGGTGGGAAGAATATTTTCCTTTGGTAGAGTCTTCTTATAATAAATCTTATCATACATCCTTAGGCATGGCACCATTTGAAGCTTTGTATGGGTGGAAGTTTCGTACCCCCATCAGTTGGGATAAGTTGGAGGATAGGATCATAGTAGGACCTGAAATGCTTAAATAAATGGAAGAGAAAATGAGGGTCATTAAGAGAAGATTGAAAGAGGTGGAAAACCAACATAAGAGTTATGCCAATAAGAACTGAACTCTTAGACAATTTGCAATCGGGGATAAAGTTTTCTTGAGAGTTAAACCTCATAAAAGTTCTATTTCCTTTGGAAAGTCTTCCAAGTTGGCTCGAAGATATGTGGGACCGTTTGAAGTCTTGGAAGTGATTAACCTAGTTTCTTAGCTCTACCACCTGCTCTGGCTCAACTACATAATGTGTTTCATGTCTCCTTGCTTAAGCCATATCATCCTAATGTGACTCATGTGCTTGCTTATAAATACTTGCAGGTACAAGATCCAAGAGTGGTGCTAGTGGAGCCCATTAGAATCCTAGATAAACACAACGTTAAGTTGTAGAGTAGAGATATTGCTCAATTTAAGGTCCAATTGGACCAATACTCAGAGGACAGTGCTACTTGGGAGGATGTAGAAGAAATAGGATGCTCCTTTCCACATTTTCTTTCTTGAGAAAGAGCCTTCAATAAATTTTCTTGAAAATTTTGTTGAGATGTTGAAATAGACATATAAAATTTTGTTGAGATGTTCAAATTGACATATATATTCTGATGTGATGTTGAAATAGACATATATATTATGATGTGATGTTGAAATAGACATATATATTCTGATGTGATGTTGAAATAGACATATATATTCTGATGTGATGTTGAAATAGACATATATTTTCATGTGATGTTGAAATAGACATGTACATTCAAAATTTTCTATGATGTTCTTTTATTTTGATTTATTGGACATCAGGACGATGTCTCTTCCAAGAGGGGAAGGATGTCGTAACCCAATCTTATTGAATATTTTTTAAAATATGTTAAATTGAATCAATGGAGAAACTAAAAACTTATTAAAAGGAAATTATGGAAATTTCAAAAAAAAAGAATGAAAGAAGTTGATTGATGTTAACTATGTGAACTTTTGAAACTATCCTATATGTTATCAACAATTGAACATTACTGATGAAATTGCAAGTGCAAGTGTGTGTAGTTGTAGGGTGACAATTTGAAGGATGAGAACACCGTTGAAGTAGGATTGTTTAGCTGGATCGAATGGTAAGCCAGTTGGAATCTGGGTGCACACACCACAAATGGCATGTTAACTTGCATTTGAACTATTCTGCATGTATAAAAGAACGTAAATTCATGACTTGAAATGTTTCAGTGGCTGAAAATGAATGGCTTGTGGATTTAATTGGCTATCTAAACCTTGTGTTTTAAGAAAAACGAAAGTATGTATTGCAAGGAATGATTAAAGGATAAGAGTTTCATCATGTAAAGATTATGTGTGTGTGTGTATACATGTATGCATCTTAATGCGAATATATATGCATATATATATATATATATAACTATATACATACATGCATACATACATACATACATATATATAAGTAATGTAAACTTGGAACACACACACACACACACACACACATATATAGCAAATGTGAATGAATGTTGAAATCACATATAAGAATATATATATATATATACACACACACACACACATATTATGTATATATACATATATATACACATGTTGATGCTATTTGAATTTAAATCGATAGTATCATATCGGACTATGTGGGAAATTAAGCTAAAATATAGAAGATGTCCCACTAAGGATGTGGCCTACCAAAACATTATGGCAATATTAAAAAGTAGAGGTCGACGACTATGACAAGAAAACCATAATGGTAATGCCCAACCACATGCAATGAAAAAATATTTGTTTCCATTTTAGAATGGATAGTGGGAAGGAAAAAGAATAGGAACTGGGGGAAAGAATTGACCAATAGCAAGGTAAAAGCAGAGAAAATGTCAAAGTGGTAGAAAAATCAAAGGCAAGCTTCATCCAAAAAGCTCAATTATTGAGGTAAATTGGTTTCTTTTGAAACAAGTTTGATTTTCATTATCATTTTTCATATCATACTTGTGGTAGTCACTAAATTTTGATGAAAATTTGATAAACACAATAATTATGTATTCTTTGTGACTATGTGTATGGCCTTGAGCCGAGTGTAGTGATTTATCGACCACCTTTTTGGGGTTGCATGGCATGCAACCTGCTTTGCATAAGAAGTGTCTCTGATGGAGTCTTATCAGCTAGTCTTTAGAGCTAGACCAAGGCTTGAAACCTTTAAGGGTGCGACTGTCATATAAGCTCACACGGTAATGCTAGCCATATCATGGCCATGGAGATTTTATTCTGATCAATATGTATTTCATTGTATCTAGTAATGCAGTGGATTGAATTTCAAACCTATGTAAGGGGATATAATCCCATGTGTTTACATTCAAATGTACCATCTGTGTTGCATTAATTTGTATTTCCCTTCCATTATCAGCTAGGCCCCATAATGGTAAGAGGGTTAAGTTCATTTCTAAAAAATGCGATTAATGTTTACATATAGAGATCGTCGTCGATTAGAGGAAACGATGGAATGATAAGGTCCAAGTTTTATTTTAAACCATGTAATGTTTGATTTCCATGATCCATAGGATTTTCTCTTTGGAAAAGATACAAATAAGAGTCTACATGTCAAAATATGTATATAATATAGACCCAACAAGTCTTTTGTGTAAGCTTGAACATGAAATTTGGTTGGTTAAGAGAAGAATGAACCAGTCATGTAAGGGGCATTCACTCCTAGAGTGACCAGAGAAGGCCTTTTTAATGGCCTTGAAAAGGGCATGGGTTAAGAAAGGAATCCTAGTAACCTTAGAGTTAAGTATGGTTGCCCAGTTTCAAATCGACAAGTATGTCAAACAATTTCATTATATTATTTACATAATTGCTCATGAAATTTTAAATATCATTTATGTTGAACAATGGACATTTAGTTAGCCTAATTTTTCAGAGGAAAATTAAATGGATTTTCTTGAAATGATAGATGAGATAGTTGTAGACAATCTTTTTATTGGTAAACAACATTGTTTATTCTTTGTTCATTGAGATAAAACCCCGTTCTATTTTAAACAGTGAATATTAATTTGTAATGTTATTATTCAACATCAAAACAACTTGAAACAACTTCGAGGAACTACAAATGGTGTATGTTCTATTCAAAAATGACATTTTCTAACATAAAATGTAACTATTTAATCTGAAATAGTATTGTAAAGATGTAAACAGGTTGTCCTGTAACTGTTTAGTAGGAAACAATACTTGTTCTATTAAAACAATGAATGTTCATATGTAAACAACTTGTCTTGTAACTATTTAGTAGGAAACAATACTTGTTATGTTAAAACAATGAATGTTCATATGTAAACAACTTGTTTTGTTAAAACAATGAATGTTCATATGTAAAAAGCTTGTCTTGTAACTGTTTAGTAGGAAACAATACTTGTTCTATTAAAACAATGAATGTTCATATGTAAATAGCTTGCCTTGAAACTGTTTAGTAAGAAATAGTACATGTTCTGCTTAAACGATGAATGTTCATATGTAAACAAAAGTGTAAAGAGTATCACAGTTGTGAGAGTGCAATAACAGTATGTGTGAAACTGTTAACATAGACTTGTTTCTTGACAAAAGAAACATCAAATGGAATACTATTTTATGATTGCAATCCAATTTAATGATTATTTCAGAATGTATGCATAAATCTAAAACTTAAGTAGGCACAAATATGTGTATGCACATAGACTTCATCTATGTACATACACATACTTATGGCATACCTTATTTTGTTCTTAGTTCATTTTTAAATGGAAAATGCTTATTGATGAAAATTATATAATAGTCATAAGGATGATATGAGTAATTGTTGAATTACTCTATTGAATCATAAATCTTATTTCTATTTAGAGAGTAAATTAGTAATCTAATTCTTCTTTTGAAGACACATGTGAAAGATGATTCTAATACTTGAATGGAACAGTGATACGTTAGTTGACTAGAGCACCTCAGGGTAGATGCTGCTAGAGGGTAGATAGTTGTTATGAGATATTGTATAGTAAGAGTTACCTTCTGGGACAGGTACCGAAATGGAGTTTAGAGAGTATAGGTTTGCTTTACCAGAACCTATTGTTTGTTATTGTTACAACACATTTATTATGCTTTTCCAAGAAATACAATTCATTTTGTATGTATGAACTCTATGATCTCATTCTCTACCATTCCTAGCATATAATTTGCATTTATTTCCTAACTTGTAGATAGAAATTGCATGTTGATGTATGGGCACGCACCATATTCCACCTTGAAGATTTTTCTCTTGCTATTTTTTTTGTGTAGGGTCAGGCATTCTTCAAGTTGGAAGAATACTTGGGAAGCGTAAGCTTCATGGTTGGGCGATAAAGTGTTTCAACCATGTTCTTGTCCACCAGTGGAGGCGAACATCAAAGAAGAACCTTAGTTGTTCACAAGACTATTTTAGTCTAAGATGTAACTTGATGTAATACATTCGTGTATTTGATGAAAAGTGTATAATGTAATGACTTTGTGGCCTTCAGAGCCAAGTCAAACTTGATATTGTAATTTGACTTTTGAAGTGAATATATGAATCATTGACTCATTTTAAATGGACATGTGTAGCTATGATTTACTTTAGCCACTAGTTATGTCTTTTTAATTTGGAGTATATTTATGTGTCATTTACAATAATATTAATTAAGTAATAATTTTGAATGGGTTATTACAAACTAGGGTAGGGCTTATTATTGGGGAGCGGTCTAATCTCTAGGAGGGTGATTAAATCATCCTTTAGTAAAATCTTATGTAGACTTGAGTAAGAATTAGACAATTTCATGAAAACTTGATTATGTTGTGATTTAAGAATGATATTATCAATTGTCTAAGGAATAGTTACTACATTAGCGATTACCTTTTTTTCTTTGACCCTCTAAAAGAAGATGCGGCTCCAAAATTATCAAGACATGAGGATCAGGTAGAAGCCCCATACTGGGCCAACATCTATTGATAATCTCAAGTGCAATACACTGATGAGAAAAATAATGATACTTCATTAAGGACACTCCTTCCCTCAACATTGGCTAGAGACTTCCCATGAACATTCTTTGAATTTCGTGATTAGGCAAGGCATAAGGAATTTGTGAAGAGATAAATTGATAACAAGAAATAAAATTAGTTAACTTCTCATTAGGTTGCTACTTCCAATGGTCAAGATCAACAATAGTGACCTTAGATCCAATATTTTCCTAAAACTACTATAAAACTTGATTCATGAGTTGATCAAAAGAAAAGATAGAATTATTAGGAAATGATAAAAACCATTCTATGTGGTCTCCTTAAGGGATCATGGGAACAATTTTTCTAACAAATGGTCTTGTTGCAAGAATTCACTACACAAAGCAGTGAAAGAATTAACATCTATTTATGGATCTCCCTTACCACTATACTTATCAAATTTAGATATCTTGATCTCTTGGGGCATAGGATCATTTAGGATGTTCAAATCAAGAGAGTTGCAATGATAGTAAGGGGTAAGTGAAGATTGTGTAGCGACGTTGGTTAGATTAGCAAGTTGAGACTGCATTTGACCCTTGTTTTTAGTAGGGTGTTCAAAATGGGATTAGATGGTAGAAGAGGCATATTATCCATTACAGAAGAAGATTACATTGTGGGAATTTGAAGTGCAAAACTAGGAAAATGAGGGATGTTATACCTCAAAGGATTCTAAGATACATTAACTCCAAGAGTAATAGGAGGTACAAACATAGTTGTTCTTCTAAGACACCTCAAGCATCAGAATATATAGTTGGGTGCTAGTGGTCCATCCAATTGAGCATCATGAGGTTGACTCAAGATTGATTGTACAAAGGTACACAAGTTTCAACTATGTTTATTAATGCATGAAGCAACTCAAGGCCCTTACAATCTACGATGAGCGAGTCTCTCACATTACCAACAATATGGGAAGCTTGAGTAAATAAGTTTTTATGATTAAGGAAATCCTCAAAGTGCTTTAGGTTCTTCTCTAAAGACTGAACATACTCAACGAGGACCTTAAGAGTAGCCTCATATTCTATAGGAGGAGAAAATATAAGAGGATAATTTGGTTGAGAGTTCGAAGTAGAAGAATTTCCAAAGATCGAATGAGATCTACAAGGGTAAAAAAATTAGGTTGGGTCTAATAGGACTATATCAGTCTAGAGGTATGGTAGGTCTAGATCTTCTTCTAACTATGTGTCCAAAAATTATAGTGGATGTGAAGCTCATAGAGTATTTTTCACAAATGCGCAACTTTGCAAAATCTAGAAAATGAGAGAAGAAAATGCAAGAAAAAATAAAAAGTTTTGAAAATTCTAAATTTTGTTTTGGAGAAAGATTTTCAAAAGGAAATTTCACATCAAGTTCATCAAAATGTAGAGTATGAAAAATGAACCGCTACAAAGGATAATCAAATCCTTCGAGGATTCAAGTTTCAACCCTCCCCTCAACTAAGCCTACAGGTAACTACAACCTTCAAGTTTACCTATTAATTACTTAAATATGTGTTTTAATAGAGCACAAAAATGATCTAAACCCTTTAGACTTTAGAAACCAAAAGTACATGGCACAGAGGTTTCTTAGACAACCTGAAAAGCTCTTTGTCTAGGACTAACGTACAACTATCAAATGACAACATGTCTCACTAGTGTCTCATACAAGTAGAAAACAAAAATTAAGAAAGGAAAATCAAAACACTCTAGGGTTCTAGACATGACGGGATGTAAAAGATGATTGTACAATTAATATAAAGTAGTTGAAAGGAAAATACTAAATGGATTTAAATGAGAATGATAAGGAAGATTTTAGAGCATCACCGAAGACATCCGATGAGATCAAAGCTCTCTCCAAACAGGTCCTTCACCTATACCTACACATATAAGACCAAAGAGAGGGGTTGAGTGGTTGTATAGGAGTTTTCCTAAGTCAAACCCCTATTTTGGTGTTCCTACCTCCATGGATAGCCTTAGAAAATATGATAGGAAAAGTCATAAAGTAATAGAAATGACAATATGCTAATAAAATAAAGATAGTATTCTCGATATAAAATCTTGACCACTCCAAAGAATAAAAGACAAGTAGCTTGTTGGTGCAATGAAGAAGCAACAAGGGTCTTCAAGATGGCAGTGACTTCTTTGAGTGAAAGCAATGGAGCTTTGTAATATATTGTTGTGGTTGCATCAATAGTGGAAAAATGGAGTTTTCTCTAAAAATTGTCAATGAGAGAGAGATGGACTTCTTTGAAAGATATGTGTATGAGAGAAAAATGGAGATTGTTGTAAATTAGGGAAGAAGAGTGTAGTAGAATGCTCAAGAATTGTGTCTCCTTCCAAAATATCCCAATTCTAGAGGAAGAAGGAGGTTTCTTAGTTCAAAATTGCATGCCCGAGTGGTCATCGATGAGAGTGCAGGTTGGAAAAGGCATTACACTACCAAAAAATGATGAGTGTAACATCCTAATGGCTAACATAGTCAGATTTCACGGGAGGTCAGCGCAATGTGCGGACATCTCCATGATGCACACCTGTATGAGTGAAAATTGAACTTAATCATCAAGGAGCTATACATGTCATGTGTTAAAATATGGTTTGGATTAAAATTAGGATTAAAGAGTATAATTATTTTAATTGTAACTTTAAATGGGTTCAAGGCATGTGTAATGTGAAATTGTATAAGATGTAATTTATGACATTGTAGTAAAAATTTAACCCCAAGAAGCTAATCATAATGTACCCATAGTACATGATAGTAGTAGGCCATGGGTAAGCATTTTTAGTCCTCACATGTGTTAGATTGCATGTGTCTTTTGTCCTGAAGTCTCGAGGTCCTTAATAGGGTCCAAGGTTGTCCACTCCTCAAAGTTGATATATATATAGGCCTATAAGTATTAATACACTCACTCGAATAATCATGGGTTGTTATCATACTTGAAGTTTCTTCATTGTCAAGACCCATGCAACCCCTTAAGATCCAAAATCACTTGTGTACCTTTGAATTTTGATTGAAATTTATGATATTCGAATATTTCCAATGATCAAGCACCTAATCCAATAAACAATCTCCTCAAATTCACCTCATTCTAATCATTTAAATCTCCATCTACATCACCCTTTAATATTGTTAAATCCATCAAATCATTTATCTAATCAATCATCAATTCTAAGGTTTATGTCTAATACTTAAGGTAATACACCCAACCCATCACCTTAATCATCCAAGCCTAATTATGAAAACGCAATCAAAGGCACTTGACCCCATTCATCCATTCATTCCTCTAATCCATCCTACTCATCTTCATTCATCAAATCACAATCTAAATCAATCTCATCATTGATATCTCTAAGGACATATCACCTTAATCATACCCCATCTACTCAATCACATCATCCAAACCTTAATCAAATTCAACCAAACTAAATATAAATCACCTCATATAACATGAGCCCCTCATTTAATCTTATCCATATTTAATCAAATCTATCCAATTATATTAATATTTAATGCTTAATCCTACCCATCCATCCAATCACATTTATCTAATCTTTCTTCGCATAATCAAAATTGACACCCATCACTTATCAAGACCTCACTAGGAACTTAGCTTATCCTAATTCTAGAATCAAATCCAAATAAAATCATCTAAGGTTTTGATTCTTGATCCATCTCCTAAATCACAACCATTCATCCCTTTGTTATCATCATCATTGAAATTCCTAATCAATAATTTATTTCAACTCATCAAATCGTCATCAAACCCATCATCAAAATCACCATCTAGATTCCTAGGTCAAAAATGCTAAAAATCAAAATAGAAATTCATCAAAATCCTTTCTTGTACCATTTAGTGCATTTGCACCATCATTCAATGTTTCTTCCATCCTTTAACAAATTTGCATCATCCTTCTATGTTTATACTCTATACAAACCTATTTTTACACTTGAATGCATCTACAACACAAATCAATGCATTTAAAAAGGCACAATTATGTAGATCAGCAAATTTTCTATCTATTTCAACACATATACACTATTAGATGGTGTTTTAACATCAAAGAAACCCAATCCAAATCAAAACCAAATTTAATCAATCTAGCATCAAATTTCATACATAAAAACCTTGATTTGACCCAATCAATCAATCCAATCATCAAGTCTCATGTATCCTTGACCTTGATTAATTAAAATCAAGTTAAACCCCTTAAAATATAAAATTTGAAATCATTTTCATATCAAAGAAAATCTCAAATTATAAGCCTCTGAAATATAAATTCATCAAATAACCTGGAATCACTTCATCCAAGCTCATCAATGATCCAAAATTATGGATCCATTTTGATTTGATGAGTCCCCTTATCACAACCATCCTAATAATCCATTCTAAACCAATGACAATGATATTCTTGGTGATCAAGATGAGTATGAAATTGATCCCCTTGATGACATCACTACAAGCAAGCTTTCCCCAAGATTATTTAATCCATCCATACATAATCAAACACCTTTGGCCAAGAATTGGCTAGCACAATCTATGCCATCACACTTAAACATGTATTTATTGGTCACCCTGATAACACTTTTGATAAAGGAAATCCATCTTATCATCTATCCATATCCCAACCCCTATCTTTCTACAAGGTCCCTATTGCCTCCACCCCTTATCCTAATCCATTGTCCCATTATCCAAAAGTATATAAATACAATCTTAAACCATCCAAGACCTTCTCAAAATTCCTCCAAGGAATAAGTCAAAATCATAAATTGGTTGATTCGTACCACACCAATAATCTAAAAAATCTAAGTTCATTGATGTTGAGGTCATCATCCACACAACACATAATCCTAACACCATTAAATTCATATTATTCTTTATCAAATCTCAATCCCATGAACACTACAAATCCCTCATCCCTCCATTTACCCAATTCAAAGAGTCTATACAAATGAGCCATGTTAAACTCTCCTCCCTCATCACACCATCCTAGTTATTCTAGCTATGGAAATATCTTGTTCTAAAGCATATCAAAACATCCCCCCATCCAAATCAATATTCTAGCATCCCATCTTAATCTTATTTCAAGATCCCTTTCCACCTCTATCAACACCATCCCCTTATCACCTTGGTCTTGGTACCTCTATCTATGGTGGTTCTCTCACTATAGAGTAACAATAACTATCCACCACCAGTGATCTCTCATCTCAAAATAAACTAGTATATTATTTTGAAAACAAACATCCTATTGCCAAATGAATGCTCCAAAGTATTAACTATCAAGGAAAAGTTTTAGTTCTTCATAAGAAAGGGATCTTGGAGCTCACCCATGCTAGAGAAAATCCATGATCACAAGGCCTTGGTACATATCTCAAGGAAAAAAATCTAAAAATATTGGTACAACCTTTTTACATCCTAAGGAATCTTCCCCCAAACCCACAATAGGTTCCTCCCATAAGTCCTTGTTCAACACACCAGAATAATGAGAGGGGGGTGAATCAATATTTTATCAAATCTCAAACCTTCCAGAACAAACAAATATTTTAAACTTTACCGCATAAACAAGAACATGAAAGATGAAGACAATGCACAACACAACACCAAATATATGTGGAAAACCCCACAAGGGAAAAACCACAGTGAGAAGAGCTACTAGGAGCTACTATCCTAATCTAGCCTCACAAGATGAACAACATTTAAAAAAAAAGTTTAGGGCTACAACCCAAGTAAGCTAAAACTCCTTGATTACAGTTTTAGGGTTACACCTAAGGAAGTTACAACTCCCTGATCTGAGCACACACTCAAGAATTATTGTAGAATGATAGTCCTTCTACTTTACAGACTCTCCAAATTTCTTCTCAATTGCACACTAGCTCACTGCTTTCAGCAATTAAGAAGTTGTTGCCTTTGGATCACTACCTCCAACAAAAAATTAAGCACACTTCTTTGCATGCCTTCTATCACAAGGATATGATCAAAATGATACCAGACAGGATCTACCTTAAATTTTGTTTCTCTTCCAATCACTCATGCAATCATCATACTACTACCACACCCTAGATCAACTAGGTTTATAATTTATAATGATATTACATTGATTTCATTTCACATTTCAGCCTACAACAACAAAAATATTACATTTGTAAGTCGGTCAGGGGAAAAACAAACAAGATGAAACATGAAGAGGGAAAGACCCAAAAGACTACTTGTAACACCAAGAAGAGGAAAATTCCTTGCAAATCCCAACACGTGCTTAACCTAGTCCCAAAACATTCTTCACATCTTTGATCTTCTATAAACAACATTTGCACGCTTTGCAAAATACAAATTAGGTCCACCATAACCAAGAAAACATGTAACATGTAGCATGTCAGCCTTCACATCCAATGGTGGTACACAATAATGATAAAACATCATTTTCATTTCTCCTAGATGAGTCGACATGACCCATACAACACCTTAAATCACTCCTCAAACTCTACCCAATCTTGAACTTGTGGCGCACACCATCAACATACCTTAGTCGACCTTAGCAAAAGAATAAGCCAAAAAAAATCATTTTGGATTGGATGTTGTACCGGAGAATCTAGAAACCATTTTGTGGAAAATTAACAAGCATCACATGATATTCAGGAGCACTCTCATACACCCCTTACACAACTTCATGTAGCAACAAGAAAGTTGGCGCAAGCCAACAAACATTGAAACTAGTCTCCAAACAACACAATCCAGTACTCTATCACTTCTAACTTTCTCTGCGAAAGGATTATTGACATGATACTTTGGATATAACACCTTCACATATCAAAGAACTTAAATTTTGACTCACACAACTGTATCTTCAAATGCAGAGTTATGCAAAGCCAACCTTTACACTTCTGAGAGCATCCTCATAAAATCAACACAATCTTCAGTCTACCACTCCCAAAAACACCTTTTCAATAAATCAAGTGATTTGAAACATGGATCACACATGCATTGACACAATATAAATCTATCCTCCAAAATAGAACAAAAATACATCATCAACAAATAAATACAAAGCATTTCTCAAAGAGTCTCACAACCAAACAACCAAACTACAACACTCTTCATAGAAATTTTGACATCAATGACAACCAAACTACAACACTCCTCCAAGAATTTTATCACCATTTCCCTCCCTCTATCATACCAATCCAAAATAAATGTGATTATCCCTTCCCCTTCTTATGGCACACATCCTCAATCCACTAAATCCATTTTGGGCCCTAATGTCCCAAAATCAAGTCCACCATTTTCTCTACCCATTTGAGGTTTGTACATCCCAAATTCAATCATCCCAAATCCTACCTGTTCATCCCTTACAATTATCAATTAGGATTCGCCAAGGAATACATCCTTGAACCCTTCTATCCACTATCCCAATAATCCATGCTCACATACCCATACCATTTCCTTTGAAAGCAATTTGGATACTAAAACAAAAATATCCAAAGAAAAAAATCAATAAAAATCCAAGGATCACCACGTTACAATAAATAAACATGTGAAAGAACAAAAAAATATGATCCTAAATCAAACTAAATACAAAAGGACACAAAGTCCCACCAAGAAAAAATAAAAAATAAAAACCATGTGGATACCAAAGAAAAAATAAGCAATGCATTCAAAAGAAAAATCCAAATTGGTGTCCAAACCTACTACTTCAAAATATTCCTCCACTCCTAAATATCCCACCACCATCTAAGAATTTTCCATCCCCTAATTCTATTTTTGGCCCATATGTCCAAAAAACCACTATCCTGAGTCCTCCATCATCTCCTAAATCCATTTTGGGTTCTTACATACCAAAATCCATTATCATCATACCTTCATCTAAATTCCCAATCCAAAATCCACTTCTAATCCAAATCTCCCCACTCCATCATGCTATGTGCAAACATAGGTCCTAGGTCCCCTCTATCCCATCACATTTCTCTATACCTCCATCGACCCTTCCTTCCATCATCCAACATATATTTACCATCATATTCCTTTAATCCATGCCTTTACATAATCCACCTATCCTCCATTCACCCAACCTTCTATTTCTATCAATGACATCCTTTATCCTTCTAACCCCCACAACACCATAGTTATCCTTTAAATAATACCAATAAGGTTGCTACCAACATACAATGGTCATTTTGAATGGGCTCCTATTACTCAATAAGGAAAAAAATTCTTGAGTTTGTTCTCCTTTTCTCTAACCTCCCAATTCACTTATCCTTTATCCAACTCATTGTCTTCCATCCTTATCAACCTTCCTCCATCCTAATCCAAAAAAAAAAAACAAACAAAGGAAAGATAAATAATCTATCCAATGGTGAAAAACACTCCTTGTGGCACCTTGGAAAAGTACCATGATAAAAACTTGGAAAATAGATGTCATGAGTAAATCCACCCATCCACTTACACTCTACACTTGGGGAAAGCTTCACCAAATCCATCCTATCTACCTCCTCATACCTCCCTTATCCCATATATCTATCCATTATATCCATATATATCTCATCCTCTCCTTCGCCCCATCTCCCTATCCAAATCTACCCATTGTATCCCATCCTTCCTAATCCCTCCACCCTACATTCATGCTTGATAAGGATAGGGGAAAGTTATCCACACATGCTTTGGAAACCTCTTGGAATGCATCCAACTATACCAAACATCCCTCTTGCATTCTCTATCCATAAATTTTTTACTACCTTCAACCATAAATTTATCCCCCTAACAACACAAATCCTACCCTACCAATTCCCATGAATTTGGTAGACATTTCCATGATGGATTTAACACATTAACTACACTATATCTAGTGTGTGTTATTTCCTTCCTATAAAAAATATCCCTTGGAAATTCATCCTCCATACCCTCTAATCCTTCCATATTATCCTCCCACCATATAGATATTCTCTATACTCATGCTTCCTCCATTCAAAAAATCCAAAAATTTCCCTATCCTCTATCTTCCTACATCATCAACTTATCATGCATCACCATGAGCATCCCAGTGCCTCGTCATACACAACATATCTACAATGTGGCATTTTATTCTTACACAACATAGTCCTTGAAGGTTGCACCAAAACCAATCTATCCATTAATCCTACATCCCCCGTTCATTTACATCCCATATCAATAATTCCTTTATCTCTCCTCATCCCATAATACCTTATCCTTGGACTTGGATTTCCCCTTATCATTAGTGTCAAGCTACAGGATACCTCCATACAATCCAATAAAATACCTCCAATCAATCCAACACTCTTAGCAATCTAATGCTCCTAACAATCCATGCATCACAAGAGAATCTTAATCCATGCACTTCTCATTATCAGTCTAAGCAAATCATCCAATCACATCCATCAGTCTTGTTCCCAAGCTTGCTACAAGCCTTGATCAAATTTCCATCATTGTCATCATCAAGATATATTGTTCCCAATCCTCACGTTCTTCTTTGGATATGCATTCCCACATCAAAATCTCCCTCTATTATCAATTAGTTGAAATTTATTATTTTTTTCTTGATCACAACAACTTCATTTTTTTTTGTGTCATTTTGTGCATGCTTACTTGCTTGTTTGTTTGCATTATCCTTTGTCTTGCATTTGTATCGATATTTTCTACCTACCTCTCATAATGGTATCATGGTATTATACATCGTAGGGTTTCTTGTGACTTTTTCTTACACACGGGACACATCATCACCCTAATCTTGTATACCTTGGTGCATAACACCTAATGCCATATCAAATAAAGAGTGTTTAATCCAATACAATGTAACCAGGCCATCCCTTCCCTCCCCACCCCTCCATCTCTTATCCAACTCCTTCATTCTTAATTCATTATCCCTTCATCCTTTTATTTCATGTCCCTCGACCTCTTCTATCCATCATCTTTTTTCCTCTCTTCTAATATATCTTGCATCTTTTTATCCTTTTTGAGAGCACACCCATGTTCTCCTAACTTTCTTGTGCTTGTTGGCCTCCTACAATGATTTAACAACTAATCCCTTAAATTTGTGATTCAGAGATTAGACATCTAATTTGAATAGCTATCTCAATCATCATGAAGGTGCATTTACCTTGTCAACCCAGGGACATAGACTTGAAATGGGTCAACACAGTATGTGCACTAGGAATCCATAGTAGCCATATTCATTCTATAGCTAAGAAAGACATAATGTTGAAATTAAATTGCTTGGAAAGAAGTAATATAAGTGTTGAACATCAACCAACAACTATACTAAGCTAGAATGCATAACAAAAATGAAAATCTAAGCAAACAAACATGAAACTACTATATATGCTTTGGCTGCATGAACAATCACATAATGGAATTCTAGTGGTTGCAAGAACAAACAATTCCCAGATTCTTAACTAATTGTTGAAAAAAAAGTAATAACTAAACTAAAGGATGGAATGCTTACCAAGTGGCCCCCCTTGGATGAGTATCCCTTAAGACAAATGTAAAATCAGATGCACAAACTTATAACCTCATTTTATTCATTGGAAAGCATGAGTACAATCAAGTAGCATAACTATATTACTAAAAAACTAAGAATGCGAGTACAACATCAGATTAATCAACCTTTTGAGAAGGAGCATTCGAGTCTTATTTATAGGAAGAAATACTACTAACTAACTACCTAGCAAGGCGGTCAACTTAATAGATTAGGACGCCACTTTAGGGAAAGCATGAAAAGTGGAAAGGAGGTCATGCATGCGTGGAATCTGGTCAAGCAATTTTTCCTTAACGCAAATCTAGCAT
Organism: Sequoia sempervirens; assembly: GCA_007258455.2. NCBI lineage: Eukaryota > Viridiplantae > Streptophyta > Pinopsida > Cupressales > Cupressaceae > Sequoia > Sequoia sempervirens. The sequence continues at coordinate 495,274,821 of VDFB02270651.1, forward strand.
AACAATAGCTCCTATATTCTCTCAACAAACTATTATGACCATTTACAAGGCAGTTACAATTTTTGATTTGAACTAGGAATCTCCCTCCATTGAGAGTCTTCTCTCCATTGACCTTTTGAATGATCACCTTGTTGACCTTTATGGAAAATGACTAGCTGGTAGAATCTTCCTCAATTTTATAGGCTCTAATTATATCTGCATGACAACATTAGTACACACAACAATTGCATATCTATAACTATCTTAAAGTAACATTCATTAATCCACATGTAAATTTAACATAGATAGTTCATATAGCATGCCAATGTCATTAACAGTTACAAAAATAAACTTATGCCCAATGTCTATGGTTTTGAGGAAATAACATGAAAATGTCAATATCCAAGTATCAAGGTCTATGACAACTACAACAAATGGATAATAAATTATATCAAAATTGAGCCATAAATTAGACTCATCACTCCCCCTAAACCTAATGTTTTATTGGTCCTCTAGCAGAGGAAGGGTTGTTTTTTTACTTGGTCAGTACTCTGAAATCTACAAATTCTAGCTATCCTACATTAGTTCTTGTAGTGTATGAATTAAGGTCCCAATAGAACCCTTGCTTGTTGTCCAACCTGTTCCATCTTTTCCTTTCTGCAACTATATCATATTGATAATACCTAAAATTTGGCACATACCATAATAGGATAGGTGGTTAAAAAGTTAATGGAAGCCAAAATTGTCCCTTCATCCTTCCAATCTGTATATATCTATCAACTCTTTTGCATGCTACATAATAGTTCTGCAGAGAGTGAGGCTCAGCTTGTTTTAACTCATCAATCAGATTGTTATGCCAAATATTGTAGAATTTGAGAAAGCCAACTTCACATAACCCAATTATCACCTGCATGCAAATAACCTGTCATAGAAAGGAAGAGATGGAGACAAAAAAGCAAAGGGTGCTCTGAAAGCTAAAAATGCATTAATCAGAGAAAAAGTGATATAATACAATGAGATCAATCCTTATGAAGGAGATCAAGAAACCCTAAAGTGTAACCTAAAAGGGAGCATTTAATAATTAGAATAATTATTAAATGCCTACAAAATGCAAACTAATTTAATCTTAAGAGAAATATAAAAGGTAACTTAATTAAAATAATTAAGTAATAAACCTTTTACTCTAACACCCCCCCTTAAGATGAACTTAGGGAGTAGCTACAAACTAAATGCATGAAAGCAATGCAACTACAAGCTAGAAAGCAAACTTGGGTCCCGACAACTAGGCCTGATGAGGTACCCAATCACAACCAAATCTCTATAAAGTGGAGTAAAGGAGAAAACCCAATGGGAAAAACTCCTCTCCAAAAAGAGATGAAAAACATGCTGAAAAAAAACATGAAGGAAGGCCTCATAGAGGCCCCCCAAGGAAAACTTCCTTCAACCCAAGCATGGAGTGCAACTGAAGATAGCACGACGATGCCAAAGGTTTAGTGAAGATGTCTGCAACCTACTCCTCTGTAAGAATGTACTCCAAGATGAGAGAACCATCCTGAATCAACTGCCTGATGAAGTGCATGTGGATCTCAATGTGCTTAGTCCACTGATGCTCCACTGGGTTGCAGGAAATGTGAATGGCACTCTGATTATCACACCAAAGAATAGTGGGACTGTTGACATCACCAGCCCAATCAGATTCAGTGAAATAGCCAACAACATGAGGGGATCCTAAAGTGTAGTGAATGCCATAATGAGTGGTGCCCCGAATGTACCTCAAGATACATTTGGCTTCTTGCTAATGGATCTCATGTGGATCATGTGAGAACTGACAGACAAGTCCAACCGCAAAGGAAATATCAAGACGTGAATGTGTCAGGTACAACAAACTGCCAAAAAATTGCCTATATAAAGTAGAATCTACTGAAGGAGTAGAGCAAGTGGAAGGCAAGACAACACCTGACTAAAATGGTGTGGGAGCAGGCTTGCAATCAAGCATGCCAAATTTTTGGAGCATATCAAGAGCATACTTTTTCTAAAATGTGGAAATCCCATCTAAAGAGTGAATAACCTACAGGCCCAAAAAAAAATGCAGAAGACCAAGATCTATCATCTCAAACTGCTCCATCAAAGCCCTCTAAACACTCTGAATCATGGAGGATGAGCTACCTATAATAATGAGATCATCAACATATAGCACAAGAATCAAAATATCACCGTCCTAACACTGAATGTACATTGTGTGATCGGAATGACAGTGTGTGAAGTGAGAGGAAAGCAAAAAAGAGTCCATCTTCTCATACCAAGCCTGAGGGGCTTGTTTAAGACCATCTAATGAATACCAAAGTCTGCAAACCAAGGAAGAATCCTACACAAAACCTTGAGGCTGCTCCATATAGATTTCCTCATGTAGGTCTCCATGCAAGAAAGCACTCTTCACATCCATCTGAAATACTATCCATCCATGTGAAGCTGCAAGGGAAAGTACAAAGCAAATAGAGTTCATCTTGGCGATAGGGGAAAAGGTCTTGAAGTAGTTAATACCCTCCACCTGAGAAAACCCCTTTGCAACAAGACGTGACTTATACTTATCAATCGAACCATTTACAACATACTTGGTACGATACACCCACTTGCACCGAACCAACTTTCTTCCCTTAGGAAGAGGACAAAGATCCCAAGTATGATTCTTCATCAGAGAAGAATACTCCTCATCGATGGCCCTATCCCACTCAAGATGTCTTGTCGCCTCTGAAAACTTTTGAGGATCATCCGAAATGGCATGACTCAAAAGACTAGTACCAAATCTTTGAGCACGAGTACGACGAGAATCTAAAGGATCACCTACCAAAGATCTAGCTGCCTCAACAGTAACATGGGACCACTTGGGAAAATGTTGAGTACCTAGTGGTGGTGGAGATGGTGGATCATCATCTGCATCATCCTCAATAGATAAGTAATCCTCAAGAGATGAAGAGGGAGGAGTAGGAAGTGATGGAGACACTGGTGATGGAGAATCCATCAAAGGAAAGAGCTCATCAAACTGGACATCCCACCAAAACAAGACCTCTCTAGAATCAGGACAACTTATACGCCTTAACATCCTCATAATAGACAACAAATATGAGTGGTCAGCTCTTCCTCTCCATGGCTTTCCACTAAGCATCGGGAATAAATGCCCAAGCCTCACTACCAAAAACTTGGAATGTAGAAACATCAAGCTTGACATGAGTCCAAGCCTCCTCAGGAGTTATATGTCACAATGCCTTATGAGGCATCCGATTTTGAATATAATTGGCACAATTGACTGCCTCAGCTCAAAATGAAGAACTCGTAGCTTAAGACTATATCATACAATTTTCCATCTCCCGTAAGGTTTTATTCTTTCTCTCAACAACACCATTCTATTGAGGGGTGTAACGTACTATAAACTAATGTTGTAAACCATGCTCAGTGCAAAAATACCTGAAATACTGATTAACATACTCCCCCCATTATCTATGTGTATCCTCCTGATAGAAATTCCAAATTTCTTCTCCACAAATGTCTTAAAGATCCTGAACGAATCAAAGACATCAGACTTGTACTTAAGAAAGTACACCCATGTACATCTGGAGAAGTCATCAATACAAGTGAGCACATATCAGGCCCCTAAAAAAGGAGTCGGAAAGGATATGAGATCGCTATGTACCAACTCCAAGGGTGCCTTATCACGTGTGGCCTACCCGTAGGAAAAATATCACAGTGATGTTTTCCAAGGACACAACCTCGACATACACCATCAGTACAGGAAATTTGAGGGAGCCCAATCACAAGTTCCTGAGTACTCATCTGTTGTAGATATATGTAATTCACATGGCCAAAACACTCATGCCAAACCTGCTCACTGTGTCTGCATGTGTTATAAGAGAGATACCCAAACTGTCTGAACTCTCAAATCCATCAAACTGGTATAAGCCGGACTCAGAATCAACACTTCCAGTAGCAACAACCAAATCAAGATCATGAAGGTCTTGAATAACCACATCATGTGGTGAGAACTCAACTATCTTACCAGTGCTAGAATGGAAAATCTGATAAATTGAAAGAAGGTTTATTGAAATTTCAGGAACTAGAAGCACATCTTGAAGACAACCACCATCCAATGAAACAATACTTGAACCCTTAACTAAAATTTGTGTTGAGTCACCAACTGCAATCTTTGAAGTGTCACTATAGGCAAGTGCAGTGACAATCTCCTGTGAGTGTGTCATATGGTGCGAAGCACCAGAATCAATAATCCATGTGGATCCTAAAGATCATAAGGCTCATGTAGAAAGAGCATGACCTTTCCCCGTGGGTGGAGAAGGAGCCTGAGGTGAGGTGATATGATGCTGCTGCATGGCTTCCTCTAAAGCCTCTAATCGATTCCAACACCTGGAAATTTGATGTCCTTCCTTGCCACAGTAACTGAAGGATCACCTGATTTCTTCTTAGTCTTGGAGGAAGACTCACCAGACTTAGAAGATTTTCCCTATTTAGGATTGGATTATGGTTTTGAATCAGACTTTGGAGGTGGCTTGGAGGAATTCTCACTGTCAGCTGAATCTTTCTTCAGCTTCCCCTTAGATGTTTGAGCTACCAGTGCTTGGTTCTTAGATCCTAAGAGAGCATCCAACTGTGATATCTTGACTTGCTTTCATGTCAACCGATCACAGAACACCTCAAAAGTAGGCATGGTAAAGCATTGGCCCAAAGCATCCATGGTGGAATAAAATGTCGAAGAGAATATTTGAAAGGACCTCGAAGCTTAGAAAGAATCAGGTAAATGCACTCTTCATCTATTTTGTTCTTACCACAACCCTGTAACAATGACCTCAGTGATTTGAACTTCATAAAAAAATCCTCAATGGTAGGATATGAATCAGGTACTAAGGAAGTCAATTCAGCCTCAATCTGAAGAGCTCAAAACTGATTAATGGTGCCAAATAGAATTTGAAACTTCAACCACATAGCCCAAGGAGTTGTACAACCCTCTAGATGGAACAGAAGACTATCTGAAACATGCAAGGATAGAAAACCCACGGACTCATCCATTCTGTTCTTGTGCTGAAAAACATCAAATGGCAGTGTCAACTGAGGTTGAACATCATCTAAACATGACCATAACCCTTTTGACATGAGAATTCTGGTCATTTGTGCCTTCCAAGTGTGATAATTGTGTGGGGAAAGGTGCTCCATAGAAGAAGAGTCTGACATAATGAATGAGTTTTGAAATGTGTTTTGTGAAAGAGGTTTCTGGTTTTCTAATGTAAATTATAGAAAGCAAGAAAAAAACACCCCCCACAACATAAGAACCCAAACCCTAGTATAATTTTGAAAGCTGAAAAGTGAGAAAAAGAAAAATATGCTTCAGAAAATTTTTTGTGTACCTGGTAAATTTTTTGATGAAATAAACTGTAGATCTGAAGAAAGCACTCGAACACCTTTCCAATGCCTATTTGTTTTCAAAAAATGGAGTTTGAATACAAAATTTATGCCCCCTGGAGTGCAAAAACCTTCTGACTTTGACTAAAAAAAGCATCAAAATGACAAAACCAAAAAATAAGACCTACAACACTAGATCCAGCTTCAAATCAGATTTACGATGATATCTTTTTTTTGAAAAATGAAGATCATACACCCATTTTATACCTAATTTCATGAAACACCTCCAAAAAGGCCAAAAACCCTTCAACAAGCACTTGGGGCTAAAAAAAAGGGCCCCTGGTCACATGCAAGACTAGGGGCTAGTGGCTTGGGTGTTGGGGCGGAGCCCCCGGTCACCCACGTGACTGGCACTAGGGCTAGAGGCGGTCGACGAGGCTGATTTGGGGTGTTGGTCACCCCATGGCCCAATTCTTAAGGCCTCAGGGGCTAAGTCGGGCAACAATGGGGTGGCTCCTCCTGAGCCCGCCACTAGGGGTGGCCACTGGGCAATGCAATGGTGGTCACTCGACAATTCCCCCTTTTGAACTATGAGCATAGTTTGTATGCGCAGTTTTTTGATATTTTAAATATTTTTTTATTTTTATTTTTAAATTGCATAGAAAATCGTGCCCTGGGGTCTATACAGCCTTGGGGAAATTTTTTTTGCCTCCTGAGCCAATTGCACTAAAACTAGGCAAGTTTATGTCAAAAAACTTGGAAATGGCCTCCTGAGTGCAACCGTGAGGTCGGTTTGGGCTCAAAATACACCAAATGAAAGAGGTATGCCTTGGATCAAAAAGGAAAACCCCAAACCCTCAAAGCTCCAAAAATCCTTCAAAAAAATGAACAGGAAGCAACAAGTCTGGAGCTTTGATACTATGTAGAAGTTGAGAAATCCAACTTCACAGAACCCAAAGATCACCTACATGCAAATAACCTATCTCAGAAAGGAAGAGATGGAGACAAAAAAGTAAAGGGTGCTCTGAAATCTAAAAATGCATTAATCAAAGAAAAAGTGATATAATACAATGAGATCAATCCTTATGAAGGAGATCGAGAAACCCTAAAGTGTAACCTAAAAGGGAGCATTTAATAATTAGAATAATTATTAAATTCCTACAAAATGCAAACTAAGTTAATCTTAAGAGAAATATAAAAGGTAACTTAATTAAAATAATTAAGTAATAAAACTTTTACTCTAACGGATATCGCATTATGGATTTCACTATGGTTTCTGCTACCTTCTCATATTCTTTGTAAACTGCTTCTCTCATAGGTAGGATCCTACTGCTATAGCTTGCTCGATAAAGAATTTTGTGCCATCCCCTAAAAATGTATCATGGGTTTCTAGATTCAGCCCTGATAGGCAGAGGAGTGTTGGATTCTATTTGCCTATAAATCCTGAACTGTTGTCCTCAACTAATTTCATTCTGTATCCCAGACATGAATTCCCTTAATTGGAGATCCCCAACATACAACAATGGATTCCAATTGTGATATTTGGACACAACATAGTTATGCAAATAGAATTCACAATAGAATTCACACAACAAATTTTTCATCTTAGGAGGAGCAATCTAATAAGCTTGGAAAAATTCAAGAGGAGTCTCAATGGAAGAATTCAAACCTGAAATGATCCTTGCTAGTTTAAAAGAAAGATTCTTCTCCTTCAAATACAGAGCATAGACCCTTGGGGGAGTCTTGCACTCTAATATCTGAGGTACTAAGGCTGCTACAATGTCCACCTTTTCCTTTAAAGCATAAATTTCCATATTCTTCTTTTCAATCTCTTCATCTCTCTTTTTAATTTCCTCCTTTAGCCTGCATTTCTCCTTTTTCCACTCCTCTTCCCTCCTTTGTATCCCATTCCATAAGTTCATGGCTACCATGTGCATTGAAAAATCAGAGGGCTTATGTATTCATACCAAAAAATTTCCTGGCACTGATTCTAGCTCTCCATGTGGCCCCAGCTATAGGGATTCTAATTGTTCAACCAATTTTGGCTGCAGGGGTTCTGACTGTTCACCCAATTTCGGTTACAGGGGTTCTTGTTCTTGCTTTTTCTCTTGTTGCAAGAATTCTTGCTCTTGCTTTGGTCTAAATTGATCAATATTTAAAAATTCCACCCAAGTTCTATCAGACACATCATGCAAAGACTTTTCTACTAATAATTTGATTAGACAATGGTGGGAGATAGAATTATCCCTACCTTTTTGAGTTTCAGCCACCATGATTGAAAGGAGATGATATAACACGTTTGACACACTCATTCTTCTCCCATGCCTCATATGATTCAAGAGTTTGAAGTGCACAAAATGTAGGTTCGATTGACAACCTTCACAAGTAAATTACTTCACAATGTAAACAACTACTTGCTTCCATGGCTCAAGTCGAGAGGTTCTCTTTGCACCTTTCTTGTCCACATCCAATGGAGGGTCACCAGGTTCTATAAATTTAGCCCTAGATGACCTTGCATCTCTAGTAGCAGGGTAATTTTCACCATCGACAGGAAGCCCTATCAGTTATGCAATCCTCTCTTCAGTAGCTATTACCTCTAACCCTTTTACTATGGCCTTCCCTTCAGAAAATGTCTGCACAAATTTTAATGCAACATCTTCATTAAAACCATTAAGCTTTAGGAAATAATCTAACCATCGGCAGTTTCTGAACTCGGCCTGGCAAGGTGCATCCTGTAGTAATACATCATGAACCGTGAGTTCATTTCTAATTAACCCACCTCCTAATGTTTTAGTTGTTTGCAACTAAGAAAGCACTCTGCAAGGTTTCCCTTCCTATAATCTTCATTTGAAAGCCAAATTTCTCCTTCCTACAATGCTACTAAATTCCCAACGCCAATGTCATCTAAATTTTACCTTTTTAGCAGGTTAGGATTATGACAGAGGCAATAAAGGCAGTGAGGAGTAGTAAATGAAGGATATGATCAAGAAAAATGGTGATGGTTGATGTCATTTCACACATGCAAGCCATCATCTCACTCAGGATTCAAATTAGCTCAATTTAAATTTTGTTGACATGGACCAACATGGACTGACATGTGGACATGTTATTCACACTCCCCCCAACCTAAATTTGAGCATGTGTCCTCACATGCGAGGTAGTAATGATGATTTGACAAATGCAGTGAATAATTACATGTTATGGAGAACATCTACATTAATGTATAGTAATTAAATGAATGTATTAAAAGATAATTAAGATGTAACAAATTGATGCACACATACTTGAATTCGTGGAATATTTGTTGTAAAGAATATTTAGGAAGTACCGATCACCCTTTAAGAAGTCAATTGAGAAATTAATGAAAGTGAAGTGGAATGAAGTGAAGTGATGCCAGAGTGATGGAAGAGAGAGAATTGTGGAGATGGATGGGCGGATGGGTGGATGAATGAAGAAGTGGACTCCTACACAAGTGGAGGTCTTTATTATGCCAATTTATGTACCTTGGTTAGCCAGAAGGAGGCACACTAGGTCCACTTCCTTCAAGTGCAAGAAGTTCAAGTGTTGCATGCTGAGTGAATTGTTGTATGAATTCCTCCTTGGAAGTTGGCTTGTGATACAACCCGAGGCGATGACCATTGACAAGTAGTTTAAATCTCATAGGGTCAATGGTAGTGAGTTGAACAGCTCCATTGGGAAAGACTTCAGCAACCTCATATGGCCCTAGCCACCTTGCTTGCAGCTTACCAGCATTATCCTAATATCTAGAGTCATAAAGGAGCACCCAGTCACCTAGCTGGAATTTCTTGTCCTTTATGAATTTGTCATGCCACTTTATTCTCTAATTTTGCATTACCTCTATGTGATGCAAGGTTGTCTTCTCATTTCATCCAAATTATTCAGCTACATAATTCTATCTTTTTGTGCCTTAGAGATATCCATCCCTAAGTCTAGTGCAATCCTAAGAGTCTTATGCTCAAATTCAATGGGCATCATAGCTATCTTTCCATACAACAACTCAAAAGGAGTGAAGCATGTGGTTATTTTCTAGGTAGTCCTATAGGCCCAAACAACTTTTGGAAGCCTATTTTCCCAATCCTTCCTATGGATAGCCATTCTTTTGGTCATAATGGCTTCAATTTCCCTGTTGGTCACCTCAACTTGGACATTGGCCTGAGGGTGATAAGGAATATACTTCCTATGCCTTATGTTGTATTCATTGACCAATGTTGTAACAAGGGTTGAGGTGAATTGAGCCCTTTGATCAGTCACTATCTCTCTTGGAACCCCATACCATGTGAAAATTTCCTTATAAAGAAATTTTGCAACCTTATTATCTCTTGCATGCTTCATGGCCTTAGCTTCTACCCACTTAGTTACATAATTAGTACAAACTAGGATATAGGATTTACAATTTGATGGAGGATCAATGGGTCCTACAAAATCCAATTCCCATTTATCAAATGGAGTGATTGCTACCTAGAGGTAAAGGGGCATCTCATCAGATTTGGTTGGCCGGCCCATCCTTTGGGATCTATCACACTTTCCTGTATATTTCCCTACATCCTTGTGGAGTGTGGGCCAGTAATATCCTGTGTTCAAAATCTTCATTGTTGTCCTCTTGGCTACAAAATTCCCTCCACAAGGTTCATTGTGATATGCATGCAATATATCATATGTCCTTATCTTCCCTCACACATCTCCTCATGATATGGTTTGGTCCAGTGTAGAACAAGCATCCTGCAATCCATGAGAAAAAAATATTTTTCTCTATGAGCACCCTCCTCTCTTTTGGAGAGAAATGAGAAGGAACTCTCCCTATGACCAGATAATTAGCTATGTCAGCATACCAAGGTATATGCACACTAACAAAAAATAAATTTTCATCAAGGAAAGAGTCATCAATGACTTGATTGTCCTCTGATTTAGTCAACCTTGAAAGAAAGTCTGTAACAACATTAGCTTTCCCTAGTTTATCAACAATGGTTATGTAAAACTCCTGCATCAACAACAACCATCTTGCTAGCCTGCTTGAGATCAGGGGCTTATTCATGAGGTACCTGATGGTTGCATGGTCTATGTGCACAAAGATATGATAACCTATTATGTAGTGCCTGAATTTGTTAAGGGCATAGACCACTACCAACATTTCTTTTTCTGTCACCATATAGTTGAATTCAACTGTTTGCAAGTTTTTGCTGGAAAAATAAATAGCATTCTCAATTGCCCCTTCTTCTTGTCCTAAGACTGCTTCTATAGCATAGTTTGATGTACCTGTATGAATGTGGAAAGGAAGCTCCCAATTGGGACCTTTGAGTACAAGAGCATGAGTTAAAGTTACTTTCAAGTCAGAGAATACCTTGTCATAGTCTTCTATCCATTGGAATTTAGCATCTTTAGTTAGGAGATTGTACAATGGTGCTGCCATTTTGCTGAAATATTTGATGAAATGCCTATAGTAACCTGTATGTCCCAAGAAACTCCTAACATCTTTTTGTTTTGCAGGTATAGGTAGGTTGGTGATCACCTCAATCTTGGCAGGATCTACTTGAACTCCTTGGTGAGAGATGTAGTGGCCAAGGACTACACCCTCCTGCATCATCATGAAGTACTTTTCACTGTTTAAAGATAGATTATGGTCTTCACATTTCTGTTAGACTCTCCTGATATTTTTCAATGCTTCATTAAAATCAACACCGTAGGTAGTAAAATCATTCATATAAATTTCCATACAATCATGAGAGATATTTGAAAATATGCTAATGACTGCCCTCTGAAAAGTTACAGGTGCATTGCATAAGCCAAATGGAAGTACTAGGTAGGCATAGGTCCCCCATGGATAGGTGAAGGTGGTCTTCTCTTAGTCCTCAGGTGCAATTTGTATCTGGTTATATCCACTAAATCCATCTAGAAAAGAAAAGTATTGCTTTCCTGCAAGTGAATCCAGAACTTGGTCTATGAAGGAAAGGGGAAAATGGTCATTTTTTGTGGTAGCATTGAGTTCTCTATAATCAACACAAACTCACCACTTCCCTCCTTTTTTGGGCACAATCACCAATGGGGACACCCACGGGCTATTTGAAATGGGGTAGATAAATCCTGCATCTAACAATTTTTGTAGTTCCCCTTTTACAATTTCTCTCAATGCAGGGTTAATTCTTCTTTGTGGTTGTCTCACTGGTGTACAATCATCTCTAATTTATATCCTATGGGTGTACAGCTTAGGATCCAATCCCTTCATATCATGATAGTCCCATGCAAATGCATTTTGGTGGGTCTTCAGTAAGTTTGTCAATGACAACTGTTGATCTTCACTTAGCTTGTTGTTAATATTTAAATATATCCCTTTTGACATTTGCACTTGTTTAGTTAAATCTATCATATATGCTTCACTGATGCTTGGTACCTTGAGTTCATGTGGCAGCAATGTATGAGACATACTTGTTGTTGCAGGAAGTTCAACTGTAGGAAGAGCGGGCATAAGGGTCTTCATTGGACCAGCAAAACTGAATGCATGAGAGGATGAGGCTTCACGTACCTCACAATGGTTCTAAATTATGTTAGACAATACTTCATCTTCTTTCTGAAGCTACATGAAAGAAATTTTGCCTAACATCATAAGTTGTGCCACAAAATTAACTTCCTCGGCCTCTTCACCAACATGTGGCCATATGGGGTTATCCATATCATGGAATGGCTGAGAAAAAAGGTAGAGAACAAGCTTTTTAGTGCTCTTGCCATCAGAAATAGTCATGTCTCATGTACGAAATCCAATATAGGCATCTGTTGTTGCTAACCATGGCCTTCGTAGAATAATGGGGTACCTGCCTAGTGTAGCTTTGGGAGAAAGAATCATGAAGTCTACTCGGTATTCCCAAGAGTCTAGAGTTACCACAAGATCCTCCACTATACCATCAGGTTTAATAGTGGAACTATCATCAAGTTGTAGGACAGTAGGAGTAGGTCTCATGCTTGCAACATTTAGTTGTTGCAGGATATCCTTGGTCATTACATTTATTGCTTCTTCCAAGTCAATCAGAGCATTCTTTATTTGGATCCCATTTATAACAACTCCTACCACAGGACTACCTGGGTCAGTATATTTTGGAATAGTCACTTTCCCAAGCATGATATCAGCCAATTCTCCTACCACATGAACTGTAGTGGGGTCTTTCTTTTTCCTACCTGGCTTCTTGATGCATGCTTCCTTAATTGCTTTGCCATATATGGGAACATCTTTGATGGCCTGAAATAGAGGTATCTTGACACATATATGCTTCAACTGATCTAGAATTTCAAAGGTTTTTTCCTCCTTCTCTTCCTTTTGTTTAGCAATTTCCAACCTCTGAGGAAATGGTGGTTCTTGTTCAGTCTACTGGACTAGGACTGGGTCAGGATTTTTAGGTGCACTTGGCTAAATGGGGACATTCAGATGCTCCTCTTCTTCCACAGGAAGCTCAATGATAATGGTTGTGGAAGGAGCTAGAAAAGTAGTTCCTGAACACAAGTGGATGTCACTTACACTCACAACATATGCAAGAAATTGATTTGGATCAGCAGCGTATACTGGCTATTGTTGTTGTGGTTTGTTATTTAGGTTAGGTATGGGCTGAGTTGGTAGCTGAGTAGGTCTAGGTGTATTTGAACTTGAACTAACAGGAGGAGGCATTATAGCAGGTTGTTGGGGTTGAGAAGGTGTTAGCATGTAACTGGTTGTCTGGTTTGGCCATTGTTGTCCTCCCCTCCATTGAGATGTTTGCTACCAATTTCTTGGAGGTGGCTACCAATTTCCTTGAAACTGCTGCCAATTCCCCTCGGATTGTTGCCACTGGGGTGGAGAGTTTTGGTGATTGGGCCAAGTATTTGGAGAGTTATTCCAAGGTTGTGGTGGATATCCTCCATAGTTGGATGGATATGGGGGTTGTCATTGGTTACTTGATGAATAAGAATTAAAATAAGGCCCAACAAAGGATAATGGATCTGGTGGCATACCTTGTCTTGGAGCCCATGGCCTCCTTTGTGCAATGTAATAGACTTGATCATCATCACCCTGGATTGGCTTGAATTCAGGAAGGATCTACTTATTGTCAATGTTAGCTACCATTTTGCATCTGCAATCCTTCTTCTTTTGTCTACAATGAGGGAAATATTTTGCCAGCATTGCCTTTGCCTCCTCTTGTTTCTTCTTTGCTTGAAGTGTATCTAGTTGAGTAGCCAAATTGTTTATGATTTCTTGCTTGAAGTCTGCTAGCAAGTTAGTAATCTCCATCCTTGAAACTCCATTGGTAGATGATTTACCCATAGAGGATTGGTAAGCTCTCCCTTTCTTTGAAGTTGCCCTAGAATAGTTCTGACATATCTTCTTGATATCTTCCCAAGGAACTTGGGCGATATCTCCTCCTCCCATCAGGTCCAAGGCATCCATGTAGTTGTCATTGATTCCCCTTAGGAAAATCATCTTTTGTGATTCTTCATTGAGTGTATGGTGTGGATATTTTTGGAGGCAGAACAGAAACCTTGAAATGTAATCCTCCAGGCTCTCATCTTCCTTTTGTTGCATCCTAAAAATGTCATCTCCCTTCATGTCACTGCCCCTAAAATATTCCTTGTACTTCTCAAGGAACTTTGTCTTCATGTCCTCCCAAGTCTCCGCAGTATTTCTGCCTAGGCTCATAAACCATCTTAACACAAATTCTTTCAAGGTGGTAGGAAACAAATTAATCATATGGGCATCAGTGGTATAGTCATAACTCCTGCAGAGTATATCAAACTTGAACAAGTATCAAGATCTTCTATGACAAGTCCATAGAACTTAGGAAGGATTGAAGCAAGGATATTTTTGAGGTTTTCAACTTCATTCTGATGAGCAATTGGGAAAGGAAAATTTGGTTGGTTAGGTTTGTTTCTATTTGCATCACCCATGCCTACCTAATGGAGTTCCAAAGCAAAAGGATTCTCAATCTGATTTTGGTCTTTAGAGGAAATTTCAGAACTGGTCAGATCAGGAAATGCATTAGCAAAGGGGTGTGGCTCTTCTTCTTCTTCGTCTCTTGGCAGATTTTGATGCTCAACTAGCTGGAATGGATCAGGGTTGTTAGGAAGGAATCTCCCATGAGCATCTCTCCTCCTTCCTCTATGCATACGATATTAACTCAATATCAACCAGCTCACACAAAGAATTGGCAAAAGAATAGTGGATAATTACTTTCCTAAATGAGGGTATACTAAGAACAAACTTGCATAAATACTACAACAAGGAAGAAACTACCAATGACTCCAAATAACTCCCTAGTTTGACACCATCCCCGACAATGACATCAAAAATGTTGGCCTCTTACAATGATTTAACAATTAAGCCCTTAAAATTGTGATTCAGAAATTGGACATCTAATATGAATGGTTGTCTCAATCATCATAAAGGTGCATTTAACTTGTCAACCCAGGGAGGTAGACTTGAAATGGGTCAGCACAGTATGTGCACTAGGAATCCATAGTAGCCATATTCATTCTACAGCTAAGAAAGACATAATGTTGAAAGTAAATAGCTTGGAAAGAAGTAATATAAGTGTTAAACATCAACCAACAACTATACTAAGTTGGAATCCATAACAAAAATAAAAATATAAGCAAACAAATAGGAAACTACTTTGTCTGCTTTGGCTACAGGAACAGTCACAAAATGGAATTCTAGTGGATGCAGGAACAAATACTTGCCAAATTCTTAACTAATTGTTGAAAATAAAGTAATAACTAAACTAAAGGATGGAATGCTCAGCAAGTGGGACCCCTTAGATGAGTATCCCTTAAGACAAATGTAAACTCAGATGCACAAACTTATAACTTCATTTTATTCATTGGAAAGCATGAGTACAATCGAGCAACATAACTATATTACTAAAAAACTAAGAATGTGAGTACAACATCAAATTAATCAACCTTCTGAGAAGGAGCATTTGAGACTTATTTATAGGAAGAAAAATTACTAACTAACTACCTAGCAAGGTAGTCAACTCCAACAGATTAGGAGGATGCCACTTTAGGGAAAGCATGAAAAGTGGAAAGGAGGTTATGCATGCGTGGAATCTAGTCAAGCAAGTTTTCCTTAACGCAGATCTAGCATAACAATAGCTCCTATATTCGCTGAACAAACTATTATGACCATTTACAAGGTAGTTACAATTTTTTATTTAAACTAGGAATCTCCCTCCATTAAGAGTCTTCCCTCCATTGACCTTTTAAATGATCACCTTATTTGAACTTTATGGCAAATGACCAGCTGGCAAAATCTTCCTCAATTTTATAGGCTCTAATTATATCTGCATGACAACATTATTACGCACAATAATTGCATATCTATAACTATCTTAAAGTAACATTCATTAATCCACATATAAAATTAACATAGATAATTCATATAGCATTCCAATGTCATTAAAGGTTACAAAAACGCTTATGCCCAATGTCTATGGTTTTGATGAAATAACATGAAAATGCCAACATCCAAGTATCAAGGTCTATGACAACTACAACAAATGAATAATAAATTCTATCAAAATTGAGCTATAATTGGACTCATCAGTCCTCTTGAGGGGGCATCATTATCCCTATCATCATTCTTCCTTGTCACTCCTTTGAATGATTAGGGAATCTTTCCTAACCTTTTTCTTCTCACCCAACCAAGTGTTATGTCTTATTCTTCTTTGAAATGATGTTACTTAGCAACACCATCTAAAGAAGGGAGAAATGTAAACACCTAAAATTGACATGTCATCATTTCAACTCAAACTTGACCATTTATTTTATAATTTATTGAATAATCCCTATTTATTAAATTAATTATCAAAATTTCATCCCCTTATTAATTAAATAAAAATCACTATTCATCAATATTCACCTGAACCTGTTCCTAAGATTTAATTATTTCCCATCCCTCTTCTATAGTCTACCTTAGATAAATAAATCCAAATTTTTATTTCTCTATGTCCCCCATCCTCATCCCAAAAATAAAATAAATATACCCTATTTATTTAATTCTCTTTTCCATCCACTTTTGATTGAGTGAGCTAAAACCAATAAGCCCATTAATCCCACACTTGCACATTTATAATCATTATCAATCCATTCAAACCTTACACATTTCCAAAAGTGTACATAGGTATGGGTCTTTACATACAAGGTATGGCTCTTTGTACACATCACATGGATCGAAGATTTGCAGCCCATATTCCCAAGGTACCCTTTCCATCCTATCCATCTCCTCCCAAGGGAATCCTCAACCATTGATTTCCCTTGAATTGTATACTCCTCCACATCCACCAACCTCATGTAGACACTTGTCCTCACCTCATCCTCCCAATCCTCTCTATCAATGAAAGCCTTTAATCTTTCAAATCAATCCTAGCCATCCAGTTTCTCATCCAAAAATATATAAATTGGCATCCAACCAGCCATTATAATAGAACTCCTTGGAATGCAATGTTATGTTGCAAGTAGGATTACTCACATATCTTCTTGGAGCACAACCACCATAGCTTGGGGAAACAAGAGTTGGTATTGGTGATTTTTTTAATTTGTTTATCAATGTTTTTAACTAATCATTATGATTAATTAGAATGTTGCATATAGATGTAAATAGATATGGGTTAACTTAGTTTATTTTGTTTATAAGTTTTACATATGCATGTGCACAAGAACAACAATTGCTTCCTTGAGAGGTATTTATTTTGGTTGTAATTTGCAAAGATGACCAAAATAAATTAGTAGGAGAGCTTCTTAGTAGTCACATTAAGGGGCTTCAATGGAATACTAAGAGTTACAAATGAGATTTCAACACCTATGATGATACAACCTATCAAGTAAAGCCTAAAATATCTTTTAGTCATCCTTTCGTTCGAGATGAGTTTCAAGTGTTTACTATTGATTTCAAACCTACCAAATTTAAAATTAGAACTTCAATTGAAGGATTTGAATGAATTCCAATGTACTTTGTAACCTTTTAATTCTATTATCAACAAATAAATATGATATCATAATTTTAACACCAATGTTTTGTTCAATTTCTTAGTTTATTGTTCTTTGAAATCTACATATCAACATTTTAATTTCTACCTTCATGAAAGAAATAATAACTTCAATCTTTTGAAACAACATAAAAATGTCTTAAAATAATATTACAATATTACAATATGTGGAAGTTGAAAACAAAATGATATGTCTATCTTAATAGATGAACAAATTCAACCTTAAAACAATTTATAAAATTAGCATGAATTATTTATGCAAATTTCAAAGGAAATCATGTTCATGAACTTTATTAAAATATTAAAATTGGAATTGATATAAAATTGAATGAAAACTCTTTAAATTTTATTTTTCACAATAATTTTTTTTATCAATTTTATACATATAACCTTTAACCTGAAATAAAAAATAAACACCAAAATGTTAGCTATCTAGCCCTAACCTAATAATAGTACAAAAATTATAGAGAGAGAAAAGAGAAGGGTTAGGAAATCTAGTCTTATTTTTCTCACTCCATTCACCATTCAATAGACCAACAAATTTGATTTTCAAATCTCTCTTGACATGACCCATATTATTGCCACCAATACAAAAGATGTTACAATCTTTGAAAAAAAGTTGAGCTACAAGTCACTAACCCAACCACCCATTATACAACACAAATTAGCTAGATAACATCAATAACTCAAAGTGCTAAAATATATTCTTCAAATTTACTTTCAAACTCATCAAATCCATGAATCTAATGTATCAAGTAATAGAAAAACATGCTTGGAGATTTAAAAACTACAAAAGAAAAAGAAAAGTGGAGCTACAAAGATGGCATTGTATTCAATTAGGTTTCCGAAAGAGTTTCAAATACAAATATATAGGTTTGTTGGATAAAGCAATGTGAAAAATTTTCCCTTCTAAAACAGACAAAATATAAAAGAGAAGTCCAAAAGTCTTTTAACTTGCACATTTGACTTATATCTCTTCATTACACGTGGGTCAAAATTTGACATGCAAATGCATGGCATGTAACTTGTGCAAGCTTCTAGTCGCCTTTAGCATCTTTCTAGAATATATGTCCATCTTGCTAATATTCAACAAAATTATCCCAAACTAATATTCAACAAAATTATCTAAAACTAACCTAACTTGCTTGGGATCTAGACGATCTAGATGAATGTCAACCTCTACGAAAACATCTAATAACCTCTCATGCACTTGCTTATACTCAACCAATTTGTTCTCAAATTCCTCACTAGAGGTTCACATTTTCTTTGTAGTAACTATCACACAGAAGCAACTTCCTCCATATCTTTATGGCCTAAAGATAGCAACTCTGAATTCCTTGCCTTCGTGGCCCTTGCTATATTGCCCAGCTCTTCCACATCAAGATATCTTTTTCTATAGTTTGAACAAACCAAGAAGCAAGAGTTGCAAATGATGAATCAATAGGACCTACCAGATAATCAATGTAGGACGTAAGATAAGAAACCTTATCTTTTAATTCATACTTAGTGGCCTTATCTTTGTACAACCTCTGTATCGTCAAGTCAATGGAGGACTGTGTAGCTTGCTTCACCTTGTTCATTGATTGCTTTCTGAGGGAGGCTATGGTGATCATGTAATATGCAGGCTACAATTCAACCTCCAACTTATCTACTAAGGGAGTAGTGATTTGTATCTATCCCATTCTCTAAGCATCTATTGTAATAGCCAATCTTAGTCTAGCTTTCTGAGGAGGTGGAAGCTTAGGAAACATAGAAACCAATTGTGTAAGATCATCCATAACTAGACCAATCACTCTATCTTCTGGATGCAAACCACACCAGTGTATGTTGAGAAGTTGATCCTTCCTATTGAGCCTTATACCTTTTGTTTGTTCCTCTTGTCCCTTGGGAGAATTCTAGGGAGGCAGATATGGTGCTCTGTCAAAAGAGAAGTGATTGGGGTTCTTTTGGGAGGAGGAGATGTAAGAAAATTAGTGGGAGTTGGAGTGGGAGTTCTCTTAGGAAAATGAACAGGTGATATTATAGGAGAGCCTTTCGAGGACTCCACTGGTGGAATAATGTCACCATTTTTAAACTTTATGGTCCATATCACATATATTATTAAGTGCCACATAGTGTCTAAGTCCCTACCTAGAAGTAATTTTCCATTTTTTAATTTCCTTTTTTCTTGTTAACTTTTTCTTTTATTGTTATTGTACTGTTTTGTTTATGGTTGGTTTACTCACCTAGCATAAAAATAGCATGATTGGTCATTTCTATTAGTGTACAGTATATAGAACAAAAGGCAGCACATTCAGAAAACAAAACATTATCCTCTAACAATTGAACAAGTTGTGACAGATTAACAATGGCACGTTTAGGACAAGTGTAAAGTATTGAAGGGTAGCACATTCAGAAAAAACCATAATCCTGTAACAACTTGATTGAGGGTGATCTTAGAAAGGTAAAGCAGAAATAATTTGAGCTGCATGCCCATGCAGGCACTCTTCAAATTGAAGTAAAGGGAAAAGCAAGAAAAGGATAAGAGAATTACCTGAACTTGTGCTTTCCAATTACTTGTACTTTAATTGGTTTCAGTTAGTTTTAGCACAAAGGGCGATACATGCCCACATTTGAGTTTGACAATCTGTATATATATATATATATGCTAAATTTGGCAGACCAATCTCGTGCATCATGGATTTGATCCCAAGTGCCATGGATTTGAACTCTGACATGTGGTTCTGAACTGACAAAATGTAAACTTTTGAAACCTGTTCATCTTGATCTCTGATGTCTGATGCACTTGTAAGAACCAAGGTGTTTATAAACACTTAAACAGTATCTACCAAATCGCTATGGATTGACCAGCTTTACGACTTTGAGAGTGGCCTATATGAAGATGATGCAGATTCTCGTTCTTTTGTACTTTATAAACATAATAATACCAATAACACTCAGTTTATTTGTTGTAGCTGTATTTTACTAATTCCATCAGTTGTCCTTTAAGTGAAAATACCAGTCCAAGCTATACTCTGATCTCTTCCTACGTTTTGCAGTGCCACATTCCCGACACTCGGTCCCCCATCTTGATGCTGTTTTTCTATCAATTCATTTCTTGGATTGTAGGGTACTTCTAGGATTCATCCTGTTAACACATGATTTCTATTTATGTATAACAATCTTTCTTGAAGTTTGTAAACAAGGATTCAAATTAACAGTCTTTGTATATCAGATATGGTGACAATGTATGTTCACAGTCAGTAAATAGCATAAATGATAGGTAGCATATGATATAAATTAGATGAGGTAAAACAACGCATACATGCAGACATATAGGCCAAAAAGCTTGATTAGCATATATGTTTCTTGTTTTCCATTTCAAGAAGTACAATTTATTTGTAGACATAGATTAAAGGACAAGATGTTTTTTGTCATTTAGGAAGAACCCAAATCCCCCAGTTCTTGAAAATCCCTGAAGAAAAGATCGACATAGATAAAGGGAAAATATATTTTTAGTCATTTAGAACACTTTAGCTACATTTAACATTTAAAACATAAACACAAACTCCTCCATAAAAGTTTGATCCAATTCCATCCTGAACATTCTGTTTAGACTGCTTATTATGAAAAATGACTAACAAAACAAATCATCCTAATTGCCTTTTATGGTATTTAAAACAAGTCCTGGGAGCTCTATGCATAAAATAACGCTATGAATTTAATACATTCCAGGCAACACATTTGACTCAAGTTTAACATAACACACAAGAGAAAACTGACGAGAAATGCATGACTATTTACCGTTCAAAGTTTTTCAATGGGTCTCATAACAAGATAATGCCATCAGATAAGATAGAACTCACCATGACACAATATTTCCAACTCACAGCGTTTATCTTTATTCATATATCAATGTATTTACATCCCAAAAAAAATCTCATGTTTTTCAATCTTCTCATGCCTTCTGCTCTTTCTTACAATTACAATGCAGCATATGTGATGCCTAAACTCATTAAGATCAATGGGTACACAACTCAGTCATGTCCCTACAACATTACAGGTCTCTCGAGATGACATAACTTTTGTGTGGTACCGCCATGTGTCCTCTGAAAAAAGCTGCCAGAAACAATAGAAACTGCCAAGAGCTCCACAGCATGTCTGTTGGCTATTTGTCTGCAATGAAATATACTTCTAATGAGCACCCTTCTAAGACTAGTAAAAGATTTGAAAACAAGAAATTAGGGAAACTTGAAACATTAAAATCAAAAAACACCAAATATAAGGTGAATTTTCCAGGATTCCTATATTGAGCTCTGAAAACCTCATGTTAACAGATACTTCCTTCAGCGGAGCAGTCACAAAGCTACCCCTCAATCTTACATTTCAACATCTAGATTCAAATATCATACTGCACTACATTACATCTTTTGCAGACTACACAAGTTATCATTTCATATGTGCCATGCCATTCCTAGCCTAAGTCTAAAATTTTTACAGATCCTATGCAAGGGGAAAAGAATGTCAAAGCAAATGGCATTTCATACAAGAAGGAATTAGGTTTCCCAGATTAAATGACTGTCTGATAAGAAAGCCAATTACTTGTATGAAATTCTGAAATGCTGCAACATTATCCTGCACTGTCTGATTGAAGTTACACATAAGATGTGGTTTACATGAAGCACTATAATGTGAATGACCAGAAATGAGGCCTGCTTGTACACAGCTATGAAACACTATACATGCACTCAGAGATGCTAATTTGATTAAATAACTCAAGTTGAGCGACCAAAATATTGGTATCTCTTACACAATAATATCTTTACAAATTTTATCACAAAAATAATGACCCTAACAGCCGTCCTGGTTTCTTTGACACCCATAGCCAGAGTTGAGCCAATATGACGGATATCTCCACATTTGTAAGATTGGATGAATTCCACAGGTTGATAGTAAAAGGACAGAACATCACGCTTTCAATGCATATCGTCTGCCCTTTACCTCTTATAAATATCTTTTGATATTTTACTTGGAACACTCAAATGGCTGAACTACAGGAAATTTATTAGCCCTATGTCATAGTACCACATGACAACAAAAGGCTTAGACCATCTAACTTCACAAAACTGCTTTTTTACAACTGTTGACCCAAATTTTGGATCTTGCTGAAGTGTGGTGCACTTCAGATTAAAGGAATCATAAAGGCCATTGAATATGATTTACTGTTTACTTCCCAACTCCAGGACCATTTGAGGCAGATGCTTCTTTTGTAATCAAATTTATCCCACGAACCCAAAGCTCAGCATTTGCATCATTTCTTGCTACAAAGTGAAACTCTTTTTTCTTCACAGTAACAATTCTAAATGTTCCAGCTTTATTAACATCATCTTTGTGACGATTCTTGCGAAATGTAGGACTAGGTCCCAAAATAGCTTCCTTAATGACAACATTTCTTCTTCGTGACTTTCCCCATGAAAACAAACCAGATTTAAGCATGCGGACCATTTTCATATGAGGAGAGCCTTTTCCCTGCCTTGTATGCTTGTTGAGTTGATCACCAGCGAGTACAAACTTCCTTGCAAGATGATCCAATATGACACCCTCTGCAATTTTTGATAAACCATTTCTCCTGGCAAGCAGCAATGCAGTTTCACCTTTGTGGTTAACAATACTGCAATCAGCTCCCCCGAGGACCAGAATCTTGCAAGCATCTGCATGGCCTTCTCTTGCAGCCAGCATTAAAGGGGTGTAACCAGCCTCATCAAGACTGTTGACAGAATATCCTCTTTTAAGAAGTTGCCCTATAGCCTCTAGATTCCCTCTCCGTGCGGCATAATGAAGAGCCTTAAACCCCTCTCCTTTTAAGCAATTTGCTAGGGTAGCATCCAACATAACCTTCTCAAAATGGTCTCTTCTCCCATGGGTCAGATATAAGCCAATGGCTGTTTCCCCTTTCTTATTCCTCAGCCCCAAATCAGCTCCAGCAAAAACAAGCACTTTAAAAACCTCAATATGACCCTCTTTTGCAGCAATCATTGCAGCAGAAAAGCCGTTCTTATCCTGTTCATTCAAGCTTAACCCTGGTTGCTTTATAAGTTTCTGAACAACCTTACCATCACCAAAGCCTGCCATAAAATGAAGCGGAGAAAAGAGTTGTAAATTGCTGGAGTATAATTTTTTCCCAGCTCCTATTGCTTCTAAAATTATTTGATATATAGACAAAATACAATTGTTTGCTTCTGCTATGTTTACTGCATTCTGTCCTGCCAAATTTAATATTGCTAAATCGGCCCCCGAAAATAACAACTCTCTGAAGCATTCTAGGTGGTTAGATTTTATGCTCAGCATAAGTGCAGTTTCACCAGTTTCTGTCCTCACATTCAAATCGCATCCATGTTCTATCAACTGCTTTAAAATAGCAAGATACCCCATTCTAGAAGCCATGTGAAGAGGTCGAAATTCATGTCCATTTGTCAATCTTACACAAAAGTCAGCATTCGCTCCAGCATGTAAAAGCACCTGAACAGCCCTTGCATTGCGGAAAAGTATGGCGTGACAAATTAGTGTTCTTCCTCGATGCTCACTATCAGGGCTTAAATGTTGCAGTAACAATCTGAGAATAGTGCCACTTGCTTCATAGTATTCAACAGCACACCATGCTTCATTATATGGTTCTGCTAGACCTGCCCCAACACGCAACTCTTCACCTGAATTTGTATCCCAGGACCATGCTCCAAGACTCACTTTACAGTCAGTTTTTACACCCACCTGCACATTTGGAGAAACATGCTTAAAGATGATCTCATTCCATTTAAATTTATGGATTAAATAATACTGAAAACTGCACCCCAAACCAAACTGCAAAATGTTACTGCTCTGGCTTGTACATGGCATGCATTGCGAGGTTTGATTTTAACTTTTAAAAAATGCAACCATAACTATCATACTTCCTTTATTACCAGGGAGTTTTAAAGATTGGCAAACGTGCATTCTAATGCAACACAAACTGGCATATTAAAAGCACAAAGCAAATACCTCCAACAGATGTCTTACTACAGCAGCTTGTCGGCTAACAATAGCAGCAAACAGTGGTGTGCAGTCAACATTCACATATAAAGCAGGCTTGGCAGAACGCAACAATGTTCTATCCCATGAATTGGCATCCACTCCACTCTGCAAACAGCCAAAACAATCAGAACTATGTCTCATATAGAACAAGTCTAAAATGGAGCAGCATAGAGGACATTAAGAACTGACCCTATAGCAACTATGATAGACTTGCTATCTATGTAACAGTTGTTTCCAGATATATGTTTGCTAAAATGTGGACCTATGAAAAGAATCTCCAAACTCTATGTTACCTATGGACTACAAGGAACATATAACGATGGACTACGAGAATATTGAACATACCTTGATTAATGTGGCAACAATGTCAAGAAATCCTCGGCAGCTAGCATATACTAACGCATGTACAGAGACAGCTGGCCTGATCATTTCTGAACCAATCAAGAGCTCGGCAGATTTAGTCTGACCATAACGGCATGCTTCCAACAAGGCATCCTCACAAGCTGGCTGAGAAGCTCCTGCCTTCAATAGCATACCCAAGACTTGATGGTGACCTTCTCGAGCAGCTGCTGTTGTTGCATAACCTCTGAATAGCTTCTGGTTGACATCTGCACCGGCTGACTGAAAACAAAAGGAACAACAAGATGAGCTGTTTCTTAAGATAGAACCACTTTCTATAGGTAGTTATACTCAAATTATTTCAATATATCAAAGATATGATCAAAAAATTCACATTTCTGAAGATGCATAAACAGAATTCCTGTATGAAAGAGTCAACCTAAACAAAGGAAAAACCATTACACATATGCATCAGAAATAGACAACCAGGATTATAGATAATACTTAATCTATGTGCAGAACATCTAAGGACCAAGCTATATGACTATATCACCTTGGTAATTACTACTTTCATAAAAGTTTCATCCCTGAGAAAACTATGACAGAGCCACATACACAAAAAAACACCTCTAATTTGAAAAGTCCGTGTTCAAAGGCAAATATTTACATCATTGCATAGATTGGCATCTTCAGCAATTTCCCAAAAGAAAATCCTTGTCAGCAACAAAATTCAATTCTTATTATTCCATATTCTTCAAAGTTTGTTTTATAGTTAGAGCAGGAGTTAAATTTCAGAAAATATACGAGAAAATTTTTCAACATGATTCAACAATTCACAGATAAGACATTTCCACTCTCAGGCAATCCCGTTCTATATTATTATATTGTAAAACCTAGCATATCTCAATTTCTTAATCATGTGTAAATAATAAATATGAAAGATTCTCATGTTTTCTCTTTCAGGGTTTCTGAAAGACAAAATACAAAAGAGCATGTGAAACAGATTATAGAAATCAATTTTGCATGAATTTATACTACTTAACATTTTTCTGGTTTAAAAATCTTCGCGCCTGGCCATTTCAGCCCCTCCACAAAAAAGAAGTTGGAAGCTTAGTTTGGTGTCCTAAAAACAATTAATTACAAGACATATATAATGCTCGCTACAATTCTAACAAAAAACATGGTTTCATTTCCAGCTGATACGAAACAAAGGATAGTTTACAGCCTTTACAACTAGAAAAGCACTAACCGACTTTGATGCTAATAGACTATGGAATTGTTTCCTCTTACCAGAAGTCTGCGTATAAGGTCAACACGCCCTGCATGAGCAGCTACAAAAAGGGCTGTGACATCAGTTTTAAATTCCTCATAACCAAATTTAACTTCGTCTGGTGCTTCCTCGTGATGAATAATATCTGTGGACTTCACCCGGAAGCTAACAGTACCTCTGTAATTTACATCCACAAGAGGATTAGCAAGGCAATCAGCCACAACCATGACATCTCCTCTGTGGGCTGCTTCTACAAATCTCTGAGAGTCGTGATCCACTTGAACCACCTGCCTCACCATCTTGTAGGCCAGAAAAATCTTATCCTCAAAAGAGACGTCAGCACAAGCCACAACATGCCACAAAAGGATTTCTCCTCTTCAGTTAGACGGTTTAAGCTACAATTCTGAAGTACTCTGGATGCTACTATTTGGAAAGGCTCCCAAGACAGGGCTAATGATTTATGACCTCTGAGACCAAAGGCAGGTGGCAAAATCAAATCCTGCAGATTGGTGTAAAGAAAAATGTATTCTGAAATCAGTGGCTGGTTGCATGTCAAATATTCCTTCAAAATATCGGAGTTCCTTTTACTTTTAAATCGTTTATTCAGCTGATTGTTTGCATATAGTAGTCATTTTTGTTCCTGAAACAATGAGGTGTCTCGCTCCCAGCAATCCATGGCTTTCAAGCTACCCATCTCAACAATAACATCCAGCAACCTTGACAAACCGGCCCACAAACTGAATCTTCTTATGCTTCATGTTTTGCCCATCAAATTCCATTCAGTTTTCCCTGCAACAGTCCCACCCCCATAAAAATCATAAGGAACCGAAATCAAAACATTTGATCCAACCTGGGAATGATGAACTCCCACCCAACAGCACAAAACAGGTATATAAATCATCAACACCCTTTACAATGACTCAAAATGGGTATGCAAATCATGATCATTCACACTATAACACAAACTGGGTATGTTAAACATGAACAGTAACACCCATCTTAGGAACATGGGAAAGGGCATCCTAATCCACCACCGAATGAATGAATGATCATCATCATCACAACTCAAATGCTATAACACTACCACCACCTACCCATTCCCTCCCTTTCTCTCTGCAACTTCGAGGATATACAATGGATTAATCAGCACACATTCTTATATTACTAATAATACATCAAATACAGTACTTAAATCATTTTTTTTTGCCATAAAACGTAACCATGTATATGTCTTCTTCCAGTCCACCACTGTTGATCAAAAACTATGTCAAATCCCAAACGTATCTCCGGCTTTGACCCGGGAATGATTTATGAATATACATAGGGAGTATCTAACCCCCTGGTTACTGTAGACAGAGGGCCCAGCTATCCAATCCACCAAATCCTAACTAAATGTACCGAAAAAGAGAATATATGTATCTGGGTTGTTTTGCAAACACCCCACAAACGTCAATGCATGCTGTAGACCTACCTTTCATTAGACATAACCTAACAGCAAGCAGAGTTTTATTCAGATAAAGTTAAGTAAAATAATAATACGACCATTTGTACCTGCACGCTTGAGCTTCTTTCTGCTTGTCGTCTAGTGTTAAGACTGCAAAACCAAGACATTCCAAATGTAAATGAATTGAGTTGGGCCGTCCTCCTCCATTCCCAACACCTCTACCTAAACTAAATTAACTGTGAAATCATTCATAAATTTTATTAAAAATTAAAAAGAAAACTGTCTTCTGCAGAGTTGCATTTCAAGCGGATCATCTGTCCAAGTTCTCCCTTTTCTACTCTCTTGTACTTGCTGTCCTTTTGAGTTTTTTCGTTATATCTTTAAGAATTGTTTTGTCTGTTGTTTCTTGGATTGTGTGACCTCCCTTAGCCCTCTGCCATATGGGCTGTGCTTTAAATTTTTGATTTGTTTTGATTTCATTCATGTGACCATCAGCTACATTTATTCTTTTAACAATATGGACTCTGCTAGAATTGTTTTTTTAAATGTTCAGCAGATTGTCAGCTGCTTTGATTTTCTAACAATATGGTCTCTGCTTTAAATTTGTGTGGAATTCATGTGACCGTTAGATTCTTCTCTATAGCTCTAGGGCAGGCCTGGCATTTGATGGTCTGTGTGACCCTTTTTTCCATTTTTGGACCGTAAAAAAATATTGGAATATATATAATATTTATGATAAAAATATATATGATTTGTAATATTTATTATAAATATATTTATTAATTCAAAATCTCTTCAAAATAGAATCTTTTCAAGGTTAAATATAGTTCTTTCTAATTTTTAAAATATTTTTAACAATAAATTTGAGATTTTAACATTTTTACTAATAGTTATCATTGCTTTATATTAATATATATGATTTATAATATTTATTATAAAAATATATATTAATACAAAATCTTTTCAAAATAGAATATAATTGTTTTTTAACTTTTTGAATATTTTAACAAGATTTATTTTCTATATGAATTTAAATATAGTTCTTTCTAATTTTTTAAGTATTTTTAATAATAAATTTGAAATTTTAACATTTTTACTAATAGTTATCATTGCTTTATATTAATATATATGATTTATAATATTTATTATAAAAATATATATTAATACAAAATCTTTTCAAAATAGAATATAATTGTTTTTTAACTTTTTGAATATTTTAAAAAGATTTATTTTCTATATGAATTTAGAAACTTCTTGTTAATTGTAATAGTAAATTTAAGATTTTTACATTTATTTCTAATTATCAATATTTTCTAATTTTACATTTTTTTAATATATATAGGATATCCATATGAATATTTTCAAAATAGAATATAATTGTTTTTTAACTTTTTGAATATTTTAAAAAGATTTATTTTCTATATGAATTTAGAAACTTCTTGTTAATTGTAATAGTAAATTTAAGATTTTTACATTTATTTCTAATTATCAATATTTTCTAATTTTACATTTTTTTAATATATATATAGAATATCCATATGAATATTTTCAAAATAGAATATAATTGTTTTTTAACTTTTTGAATATTTTAAAAAGATTTATTTTCTATATGAATTTAGAAACTTCTTGTTAATTGTAATAGTAAATTTAAGATTTTTACATTTATTTCTAATTATCAATATTTTCTAATTTTACATTTTTTTAATATATATATAGAATATCCATATGAATATTTTCAAAATAGAATATAATTGTTTTTTAACTTTTTGAATATTTTAAAAAGATTTATTTTCTATATGAATTTAGAAACTTCTTGTTAATTGTAATAGTAAATTTAAGATTTTTACATTTACTTCTAATTATCAATATTTTCTAATTTTACATTTTTTTAATATATATAGGATATCCATATGAATAACATAACACAACATAATACAACATTTGTGTTTATTGGTGAGCATGTTGAAATAATTTATGTTTTTAGATAGATGAATTTAATGATTAAACTATAAAAAAATTCAACATTTATTTTATAGTATTTTTTTTATAGTGATTCGTGAACTTTGATTTTTTTAAAGATAATACAACATTTATGTTTTATTGGTGAGCATGTTGAAATTTTAGATAATGATTGAATAAGGATTAAACTATTTTTTAATTTTATATAATTATTTCTGAATAGGTTTGAAATTGATATTTAAATTTTTTTGACAGTTAAATTTTTTCATAAAACGTAAAGTGACAGGCATTTAAATGAACAAACCGTCAATTTTTTTTCATATGACAAGTAGGGGTGGCCGTCAAATTTCAGGCTTGCTCCACATACCTGTTAATGAACAAGCATGTAGTATTATTAATTGAATATCTTTGAGGTATTCTTTGTCTAATTTTTTTTTAAAGAATTATATTAATTTTTATTTATTTTTAATGCGTCCTGTGATGAAAGTTTATCTAATATTTATCTAATTTCTAACCTCAACTTCTCATAAATTTATTAACATTAATATATATAATTTTTAAAATAAATGTTCATTTTTTAATGTAAGATTTGTTGTTCAAAGATCCATTTTTGAAAAAAAAAAACCCTTTCCTTAGAAAAGTGTGACCTATACCCTTTGTTTACATGTGCTATTGATTTGACTTCCATGATAAAGCACACATTCTCCTTTTAACTTGTCAAGGAATTTGACCTTCGACCTATTCTAGGTCCACATGTCTCTATTTATACCCACTTTGTAAAAAAAAACATTATTGATATATTTTTTTCAAATGGAAAGATTGAAGTCAAGCATTTGTGTAAGTTAAAGTATAAAATAAAAAAAAATATTTATGTATATATAAAGGGTTTTAGTTTAATATGTTAAAGATAATTGTACATTTTAATTATGTCATTGTAAAAGTTCAAATTCTATGAAAGCGTGATTGAAATAAGTTTAATCTCTTGAATGACTTTGATAAGTCTATTCTCCTTACTTATAACAATTTAATTAAAAGACATCTACTAAATTATACATATAATTACTCATAATGATTTCTTCCTTTTTACATTTTATCAATATCCTTTTGTCCTTAATGATTGTCAAAGTATATAAGAATCATTTTTTTATTCATTATTGTTAACTTAGAGCTTTCCAATCAAAATTATAATTGTTAATCACAATAATGATTCTATTGGTGGAAGAGATGATGAAGCCTGCAACAGTTGAACATCTAGTGGTAAATCTCTTTTCTCCAACAAGTTAGGAGACATGCTTTCTTGAATGGACATGGCCTGCAATATTGTTATTACCATTGTTAATATCAATGAGGAGAGTACTATTTCATGGACACCACACAATATTTTATCACTATTTTTGTGACCTTTTTGTTTAATATGGCTTGGTCTATTTGGATGTTTTGATAAAGCTATATTTGCTAAAGTAGTGATGTTCCCCATGTGTATATATCCTAGAGTTGCTTCTATTTCATCCATGGCCGCTCTAGGCCTGCAATCCTTTTCATACTACTTTTTAAATCTTGGTTAATATGGGTTTGTCATCGATTTTTGTGCAACTTTGTCCACTACTTGTGGTTTTAATGCTTTCTTAATGAAATGAAATAAACTTGGTATATTTGTGGGTGGACAACATCTTGTGGGGCTCCAAGATTTTTTTGGAAGTTTTCAATCTTTGATCTGGTCAATATCTTGCATGCCAATTACATAGTTATTGTCATCGTTTGCTTGTGATTGTAAATTAGAATAGGTAATTTTGACATAGTTTGTTGAACTATATTATTATTGTTTTTTATTAAATAATGTGAGAAATATAATATAAAGAATAATGTCAATTGTAGCAAAAAAAAATAATGATTTTATGTTTGTTATTATTTTTTCGTTTTTTAGTTTTCATATCATTGTTGTTATTATTTATAATAAAATAGTTTATATGTTTATGAATTTTGGATTTGTAAGTTAGTGTTTTTGTTATGATTGTCTAAGTTTTTTTTTTTCTTTAAAATAAAAAAATTAGAGAATGACTAACCATAAAGTGTGGTCTAAATATTGGTGCAAAAAAAATCTAACTTGTATTATTATAGACTACAAAAATACTATATCTCTAAGTTTTAGACTTGTTTGGCTTTGTTGTGACTAAAAGTTAGTTCATCTAGATGAGTTGAATATCATGGTGCAACCACTTGCTTACAAGTTCTGTTTTTTTGTTTTTTTTTGTTTTTTCATTGAAGAAGATATTTATTAATAAAAACAATAAAATAACAAATACAAGTTACATCACAATAACAACACAATTGTTGTTATAGATAGGCTATTTTTAAAAACAACAATTATAGCAAGAAGACATCAAGTAGTAGATAACCATTTACATCTTAGTTAAAATTATAGTTTTACCTCTTCTACTTTTCATGTAGAATTTCTTAGTTAAAATTATCTCACCCTTCTTTTATTAAGAGGGGTAAACGCTTTTGACCCAGAGCTATGAACCAGTGAGGTCACAAACGAGGGACCTCATCCCCACTATAAATTCTCAACAATTACACCCAAATGGGGTTTGAACCTTGATGGATAGAATAACAACACAACTACTTAACCATCGCACCATGCCACTATTGGCAATTATCTCACCCTAACAAAAATTTAGAAAATTAAAAAATATTTCTTAAAATGGACAACACAACACATATATAAAGAGGGAAAATAAATGCACTTTATAAATATATTTGTAAATAAAAATAATATTTTTCTAAAGTATTATCTAGACTGATTAATCAATATAAGTAATGAATGCACAATTTAATTTAGATATTAGAGTTAAGGGTAATGAATATTAGGAAATGGAGATATTAAATGTTATTTGTGGAAAGTAAATGTAAATGAGAAAAGTTATTCACTCCATATGCAAAAAAGAATAATTATGATATGGCACTAGGCATTGGGGCTAGAAATATTGTGGAACCTACTAAACTTAATTGTGTAAGTCTATCCTTTAGCATATGTGCTTCATGGAAACCCACAAAACAAAGGAAAAATATGCAATGGGTACCTTTCACCATGCAAGTGAAAATGTTTAAATAGCTACAAGTTGAATTTTACTATCATTAGTTGTGAAAGAAAGAGGAAATAGAGTAGGGTTAGAAAAATATTCATACAATCATGGGATAATAAGGTTTATTGAGCATTAGTGTGTCATGTAGTAATGATCAATTTCATTGCAATGATCTAAGTCTTTGTGTAGGCACCTATAGCTCTTTACAATCTCAACATAGGAATGATAGTAATGGAATATGTCACTCCTTCAATCGGTTGCATCCATCAGATGCAAGGAATTGGGGGAAAGGAGAAAATAATGCATGAAATATAAAAGGTGAGCATGTAAATCATCTAAAGAAATGACTATAAATGAACGCATCATGTAATAAGCAAGTAGAATATCATGAAAGATAGCTATGGGAAGCACATAGGGTAGACATGAATTTCAATGTATAAGGTTACCCCCATTATGGGCAAATGAAGAATGGTGATGTGGGACTCAATGGTCAAAAATACTAATGTAAGCATATGGGACACTAGAAACAAGATATTTCCCCAATGTGGCAAGCATATAATGGTCAAGGTATCATAATAGGTCTCTAGTGGTGATAAAAGATCTTGATACATCCTTCACATGTATTTGATAGCACTAGGAAGGTTATGGTGTCCTCAATATAACTCTTAGAATATGGATAGGTCATATGAGTACATAATGTGATGGAAAGGCATAATGCATGTAGCCCCTAATGTGGCAAGTTAGCTATTAAAGCATGGCTAGGTCAAGCTATCATAATAGTGTATGTAATCCTAATGCTCACAGTTATTTAATTAATTTTGTATTTATTTATTGTACCCACATAATTGAGGTGTATCATTTGGAGTGGCAATATGTGCCCCTTATAGTTTTAATTTGGAGAGTTAAAAATCGTACTTAGTGTCATAAAAGTTGCTAAATATGATTATGATAAATTGTAAGGTGTGCAAAAGTTATCTGTATAGAAATAGTGTGAGGAGAGGGAAATAAGTGTGAAATAGGAGAAAATCAAGGATCACATTTCCAAAAAGGAGGATAAGACCAAATGTATTGCTCGAGATAGCAATGCTAGTTTCTATTTGACCATTAATTAACTCATAATGATTTTGGGTGTTAGATTTTATGCATGGATTTGGGCACCTAATTTAGCCCATGGTTTCCAACACATAGTTGTGAAACCACTTATGGTTATTTTTAGTCTTGGTTATACATTAAGTGTTCTTATTGGAGGTAATATGATATTTGAGTGCAAGTACTATTATGGAGCTAAAATATCTCCAAAATCGTATATTGGTTTGATATTCATGAAGGCTTAGGCTTGATTGTATTATGATTGTTTATTGATAATACATTGGTTTAAAATTTGGAGGCTAGGTTTTTTCCAAAAATATTTTTTCTAGGGCATACATGTGTCATCTATTGTGTGTGTTCTTATTGTTTATTGTTTAAACTTGTTGTAATTTTCTTTACTAAACTCTCTCTTTTTCGATTAATATGAGAGGTTTTATTAGCATCCCTTTCATTTGGTATCAAATAATGAATCAAACATTGAGATCTTAGGATAGGTTAGAAGATTTTTTTTATTATGTTAATATTGGTTTGAGTTAGAATCATACATAGAAGATATTTTGTTTAAAGGAAAAATGGAAAGAACATCTCAAGTGGAGATGAAAGAGTTCAACAATGTAAATTTGAAGCTTTGGAAGCTTAAAATGGATGACTTGTTAATAGATCGAGATTATGGGATGTAGTCTTTATAAGTAAACCTATATCAATGCAACAATATGTATGGATTGTGCTCAACAAAAAAGTGAGGAACCTAATATGGATCTATTATACATTCAATGCTCTTGAATTTTTTGAGAAATCCCTCTATAAGTGCCTTACGGATGAAGTTAGAACAAATATACCAAGCCAAATAAATGGTTAATAAAAACAATTATGGAAGAAGTTGCATTTATTGAAGATTGGTGACGATGATTTTGTATTTAAACACTTGAATTCATTCAACAATATAGATACCTAGTTGAATTCTATAGGTGTTGTAATGGACAACAAAGATTGAAGTATCACTTTTTTATGCTCTTTACCATACCCTTAGGAAAACCTAAATATGGCCATCAAAAGTACCTCTATAAATATCACACTTGAAGATGTGGTGGGTGCTCTTTGTTTAGATTATATGAGACAAAAAATATAAGATGCTATTAAATATTCCTCGATTGTTCATGGAATATTGAAGTATAAAGCAAACAAGAAAGATAAGAAGTAAGACAAATGAAGATCCTAGTCTAGAGGGAGATCTAAGTCTCCTAGTAAATCCAAGGTGAATATTAGAACTACTAGTAAGAAAGGCCACATTCAAAAGGATTATAAATAGAAAAAGAAAGAAAATAATAGATAAAATTATGATATGAACTCTAAAATTTATTAGGATGATCTAATTTATCTTGTGTACCCCTAGCTACACATGATTGAATTGGGTGCCTCTTTTCACATAACCCTACATGAGGAGTGAATTTGAGATTATGAGAAGATTGATGGTGGAAATTTCGACCTTGGTGGCAGTAAATTCCTTGATATTATCAAATACAATCAATTCAAGGTTAGATTTATTGATGGGAGGATCAAAGGCCTCTTAATAATTATGCACATCTTAGATTTGGCACAAAACCTATTATTTGTAATAAAAATGAATGATGTGGGTGTGTAGGTAGTCTTTACCAAATAATGGTGCAAGGTAGTTCATGTTAGAATATAATGATATACTGAGAGGGGGGTGAATCAATATATCCCACAAATTTATCCAATTCAACTTTATCAATCAAAATGTCTTACTACCTTAAACAGATAAAGAAACAAATGCAATTCAAAGGAACAAGCACACAACCATAACAATGTTAGAGTAATGGGTTATTCACCTAATTAATTAGTTCATATTGATTAATTAATTAGATCCCCTTTGCTCTCTTAAGCTAAACTTGGGATTTATTTTTTGCATTATTAGATTAGCTTATGTTATCTCATTACATAGGATTGTGACACTTGTCACATGTTGATCAAATCCTCTCCTAGGGTTTCACTCCTAAGGTTTGTATCTTCTTCATAAGGATTATTTCATTATTGTAATTAATCTATTTAGGTTTTTTGCATCAATTCTTTCTCTAGTTTTTAGCACCATTGTGCCTTTTTGATCTCCTCTTTGTGATAGGATATTTGCTTGCAGGTACTTTCTAGGTTATGTGGAGTTGGTTTTGCAACTTCAACATGGTATTAGAGTCTTGATCTGTAGCTTCCTATTCAATATTTGAGGGATCCAACCTTGAGTGAATTTTTGGTGCATCTTGGAGTGAAATTGACCTTTCCATCATGTTCGCAGCGGAAAAAACCTACAAATTGACTGTTATTTTGTGAAAATATGAGCAGTTGAAATTTTGGGGTATTTTTTGTAGCACACATTTTTCTAGGAAAATAATCCATATATAACTGTACGGATCCATACAGGTTGTACCATGGCTCTCTACGTAGGTGGGGGTTTCTTAAAAAAATTACAAGTTTTAAAAACAAAATTGTAGGTTTTATAAAAATTTCTAGCAAATTTTTTGAAGAAGCATTGATTTTTTAAAATTGAGTGTTTTCTAAAATTTTCATTGGTTGCATTAATTTTTTTAGGTGGAATTTAATAGGGGTACTTGCAAGTACCTGCATGTGTAGGCCTGCAAGCTCCCTAGCACCCGTTAACAACTTTAATGACAATAGACAACGTGCCTTTTGTCATCTGTCGACAACTCTTGCACTAGCCAGTTCTTTATTCTAACCGATGCAGACTTTTTTTTGGCGTGCATTTCCTGGTTCCATTTTTCCCATCACTTCAAAAAAAATTTGACACCCACCCTCCATTTTCTGGCATATTTTTTTGCTAGGGCATTTTGTAGCATATTTTGGTAGGATCAAAGGAATGTTCTAGCAACTGCGATTTTTTTCGGTCTAATTGGGTTTTTTTTGCCAAATAGAGGAATATTTTGTGAATATTTCACTAATGTAATGTTGACATCAACATGACATCAACGGTACGACAACTGGTAGGGCCCCCCAAGTCCCCTCTTTGGCCTTTACGAAGCAATTTTTTCTTTTGGCCATAACTTAGGTGTATGATATCAGTTTTTGGCAAATGAGATATCGTCAGAAAGTTGGTTCCACCATTCTAGTGGTGTGGGTTTCACCACTATTTTTTTCTTTTGGTGCATTATATAGCTTGTCAAAGTCAGATGTGTTGTTTTCACTCTCAAGCTCACAAATTTTGATCAGTTTCTTCATTTTTCATGATTCCAATGGCATTGGGATGGTCTGTCAAAGCTCTTTACAGCCATCCATGCCATTTTTCCAAAATTTTATCCAAGAATATTTATTCAATTTTTGGTGTTTTCACACTTTGCTAGATTACTTGGACGCTTCTACTCTTAGAAGTTTTTTTGTTTGTGTGGGATGACTTGTTTTAGGTTGTTACATATGTGTTTCCATCTTTTTGTCCTAAATTTGGACATTTTAGTCATGCTTTTTTAGCATGTTATCTTTTTGGACATTGTAAGTTTCCACTGTAAGCACTTTTCTTATGTAAACACACTTCTTATGTAAAAACCCCGAAATAAAGTGCCTATGTATTGCACATGATTGTTGGGATCTAGCGCATCATTTTATGTCTTATTATACTCACACTATGATATACATTTCCATGGGGGAGTTGATGTTTTCCTTTGTTTTCCATCACACCTTTGTCAAGTGAGTGTCCCTTCCACAATAGTAGCCTCATGTGTGTGTGCCTTTTATTTACCCACCTTCTATATTTGCTGGTACTTTTAAGTTTACACATTCAAATGTTCCTGATTCTTCTTCATGCACTTCTTTTTGGCATTCATTTTCAGTGTACCTATCAACCCTCTCCCTTTTTTGCATTATGGGGGGTTTCTATTGTTTGTGTTAATGCTTCCTTGGGTTTGCATTGGAGTGAGTTACGTATACAATATTTGTTCTTATGTATGTGTCAGATGCTACATAGAGATCAGTGGTTGGTTACATGCATTTCAGTGAGATGGGGCACTTACCATATGTACACTCTTGGA
This sequence comes from Sequoia sempervirens, assembly GCA_007258455.2. Lineage (NCBI taxonomy): Eukaryota > Viridiplantae > Streptophyta > Pinopsida > Cupressales > Cupressaceae > Sequoia > Sequoia sempervirens. The sequence goes on from VDFB02270651.1 coordinate 495,312,503, forward strand.
TTCCTTTTTCGGAGGCAACCTTCCATTTTCATTTGATCAATTCTTTAGGCTATTAGTATTAGTGTCATCTATATCTTTGACTTCCAAATGTTTGTCTTTGTTTGCCATCTGATTCGAGTAGTGTCATTGGGGGCACTCATGCAAATTCTTGTCTTCTTTATCTTGATCATCATCTATTTTAGTGAAGGGTCTTCTTTTAGCACTATAGCAGTCATTCTTCAATAGTGTTTGCAACTTCTTCATGCTCCAGTGGTGTTCTTCATGTTCATCCTTTGTTCCTAGTTGTTTGGGACATTCTTAGTTGGAAACTTTTCAATCCTTCACTCTTGTTTGGAGGCTTCTTTAGTCCTTCACTTTTGCTTTCATCTCTTTTTGGAGTGGAGTTTTTCCCATGAAGTTTTCTCCATTTCTCTGCTTTATAGAGATCTTTAGTTGTACATGGGTGCCTCATCGGACCTAGTTGTCGAGACCCATCCTTAATTTTCATGCATTATTCCTTAGTTTTTAGCTTCTCCCTAAGTTCATCTTAAGGGGGGGGTGTTAAAGTAATGGGTTATTCACCTAATTAATTATTTCATATTCATTAATTAATTAGGTCCCCTTTGCTCTCTTAAGCTAAACAAGATTTTTTTTTGTATTAATATATTAGCTTGTGTTATCTCATTACATAGGATTGTGACACTTGTCACGTGTTGATCTAATCCTCTCTGAGGGTTTCACTCCTAGACTTTGAATCTCCTTCATTAGGATTGTTTCATTATTGTAATTAATCTATTCAAGTTTTTTGCGTCAATTCTTTCTCTAGTTGTTGAGCACTATTGTGCCTTTTTTATCTCCTCTTTGTGATAGAATATTTTCTTGCAGGTGCTTTCTGGGTTCTGTGGATTTGGTTATGCAACTTCAACAAACACTAGTATTTACGTGGAAAATCCTACAAGGGAAAAACCATAGTGAGCAAGTTGCTTGGAGCTACTATCCAAATCTAGCCTCACAAATAAAACAAGATTTACAATAGGTTTTATGGGCTACAACCCAAAGGAAGCTACAACTCTTTGAAACACTATTTTATGGCTACAATTAAAGGAAGTCTATGACTCCATATAAATTACAACACTTACAGAAGGAGGCTACAACCTTAGAACAACATACTTGATAAGAATTGTTGATCAATTTCCACCTCAACACCTCTGCTCAACAACTTTTGTTGCCTTTGGCTTACTGCCTGCAACACACTTCCTTACACAAATATTGTTGCCTTTGGCTCACTGCCTTTAGTACACTTCATTACTCACACAAATACTATTGCCTTTGAATCACTGTCTTCAACACACTTCCTTACACAAATATTGTTGCCTTCCAATCTCTACCTTCAACACACTTCATATATTTCTTCACATTACACACACTCATACAATTTGCAACAAACTTGATCTTCCATTTATATCCTACACAAGTTTCAAAAAATTTCTCCTTGTTGGCCAAGATGAAACGTGTAACATGAAACATGCAACAACCATATTAAGTTAGATTCAAAACATCTACAATAAAAAGGGAAAAATGTGGTTTTACCAAGAGATAATCTGGACCTATTTTACCTTAGCACACATCCCCACATTGGCACACACTTCAAATATTTGGCGCAAACACCTCAACATTCCAAGCCAGCCCAACAAACATTTAACCTTCCATGCATTAACTCCATAACACAAGCAATACCCGAGATACTAGATAACAATGTGTGGATCACTTTACAAGCATAACATGATATTTAAAAACATTCTCATACCAAAAGATTGGGAGCATTTATCCTACAATTATTTCCAAGGTCTAGATAGGCTTTATTGAGGATATGGCTAGGTAATGCTCTTCAGATGGTTGGTTCTTGGGGGGTTTTTTCCATTCTGTGGAAGGATGGTTAGTTTTGGGACTTGGGTTCTTGGTTAGCTTGTTGATGCAATTGCCCTGTGGATTTGAAGTTATGTGTGCTCATGGTTGGATTTCAATGACATAACCCCTTGTATTTGCTCAATTTGGTCACAAAATGGTTGGATTTTTAGCTATGGATGCTTGAAGGTGTGAGAGCTTGAGTGTTAAATGCATGAGATGAATGAAGTGAAAAATGACTAAGTGTTAGTCATTTAGGAGAGGGGAAAGGAATGAACAGTGAGGATTGAGTCTAGGGTGAGATCAAGGGTTGAGATGCCTCAACTCTTGAGGTGATGACAAGTGTCATCATATAGGGAGATGGGATGATGAGGTGGAGAGTACTTGGGATGATGTGGAGGGTACTTGGAAGTACCCTTGGGAAAGGTCAAAAGGTGCTGCTTGTCCCATCCTCCCAAATCATGGGGAGAACATGACAAGAGGGAATTTAAGATTTCCTTTATAATCCTCATGGGGATTAAGGAGAAATTAAAAATTCCTCCAAAAGCCTTGAAAAAACAAAATGGAATTTAAAATTCCACGTGGACATGTTGGGTAAATAAAATTGAATTAAAAATTCCGTTAGGGATGGGGATTGCTTCTCTAAAAGGAGAAAGCAATAAATGAAAGTTGACTTAGGGATATGCCATAAATGGCACTAGGATTAGGTTAAACTTAATCAATGATTTTATATTGTGCAAGTATGGAATTAGGTGGGTGATTGGGTGGCTAATGGGGATTAGGGGTCCACTTGCATATTATGGAGGATGTGACACCTCCTAATCATGGATTGGGAGTGTGCACATTCTTAATCAAGGATTATGCAAGCTAATTGGGATTAGAGATGGATTATGGAGGATGTGACACTTGGAGAGACAAAGAGGATGAATTGAAAATTAATTTTAATTCATGTGGGCTAATGACTAAATTAAATAAATTGGTCTATTTATTTAATTTAGAGAGAAAAGGGATTAAATGGGATAAAGTATTTATTTATTAAATTAAATTAAATAAATTGGTCTAATTATTTAATTAAATACCTTAGGGGACTTTAGAAAATTGATGAATGTTAATTAAATAATGCTGATATTATTTAATTAATGTGAATGAGGAGATGTAATAGACAAAATAGAGATAAATTTGACCAAATGTAAATGGTCAAATTTAGGTGTCTACACTACCAATACTACATTTTTATTTTATCTTGCTTTGATGCATCCTTCCTTTATGCCAATATCTACGCATCATGTTACTTTTGTAAATAGTCATCTTTTGGTAAACAACCTCAGTTTGGCTAACCACAACTAAACTTCTTACTATCGACACACTACTACCAAACAATTCCACAAGTTTGGATTGATTCAACATCATTCTTATACTTCTTTGGTGCCTTCAATACTTCCTCCAACCACTTCATAGTTGAGTTTTCCTCCTTCAAACCACCTCAATTTGTGAGTGTTTGTTTTGGGGTCTCATCCAATGTTAGAATTTAAAATAATGTTACTAGGCTAGATTCATATAGTCCATTAGGCTTAAATAGTTATCATTTATATTTGCAGAAGCCTCCTTCGATCATCACAAACTTCACAGATACTTATTTATTCTCATTTGTACGCACACTTAGATAGTTATGTCAATCATTTATAAGTCTATGACTTATGTACCCAATCGACACTTATCTAATTGAATTGAGTTAGACTTCATGCATCATGCCCTTTAAAGTGAGTTAACTCCCCTCCTTATTAGAAATGGTTGAGAGTTCAACTCCTACCTCTTGAACATATCATCTCTATTGCTTCATGAATCCAAAATGTCTATATCTGTAAGCATTTATTTTAATTTTTGTTACGTAGTCTCTCATTTACATCCTCATTTAATTGTTTGCTTGTAGTTTGTCTTCATTCACCTAATTCTTCGTTTCTATACGTTCAATTATCTCTGAATCTTGCAGATTATCACAGCCATGATGTACTTGGAGCCTGTTTGCATTGAAGATTAAAGGTTTCTACTTGGAAGCTCCAGCACATCCAAACTGGCCAGAAATCCTTTAATTAACTCTGAAATCATCACTTTTAGAGTGGGCTCAGAGGCTGTACCATTAGAGAAGGTTAACAGTTTTTGCATTGATTAAGGTGGAAGTTTGATGGCACCTGTCATTAAGGGGTTCGGTTGCTGCCATTATACAGGGCAACAGTGCCTGTTGCCCAGTTTTTCTAAACCAATCTGTTTTGCCTGTGGTCCGTGCATGGTGGACTTCGTTACATGGAAAGAGAGCATTGAATTCCTCTTTAAAGATGGGCGGCGCCAATCCCCTTAAATGCATTCAAATTTAACTATTTTGCAAAAGGAGGTCTAGGCATTCTTTTGACTTCTTATTAAATTCCATAAGAGAGTCATTTAATGATATATATTTGAAGGGTTTTTTTCATCATTAAAAACACATCTTCATTTATTATTTGAATATGATTTTTGTTTAATGATATATATTTGATCCATTTTGTTTTGCTTCATTTTGACCAATATAATTGGAATTATTGTTTAAATCACTTCATTTTTTGCATTGTAAATGTACGAATATGAAGTGTCAAATCGTTGTTTTTGGGGTTATGGAAGGGAGGGAAGATGCTTGATTTAGCTATAATTTAATTTGTGGGGATTGCAAATTACAATTTACATGTCTCTTGTCTATTTTGTTATTTCATTATTTTGGTTCATGATTATCACACTAATAGTTGAAACTAAGACACATGCAATTCTAACTCCACATGATTATCACACAAAAAATAAAGATGAAAGAACTATTGAAATCTAAGGGTTTATGAGAAATGTTGAATAAAATTCCATCAACATTCACTAAAAGTATGAGAAATTTGTATATGCAAACAAAATTGACGAGGCAATAGGGTCTAGTAGGTTACATATTTTTCACAATTTGTTGTCAATATTATGGACAATAAAACACCTAAAGAAGCTTGGGATAATTTTCTTGAGTTGTTTGACAAAGTCAATGAATTCCAAGCATTATAGTTAGATGCATATTATTGCACCTAATAATCATCCCACAGTTAAATATTATCTTATAAAATTTAAGCTTAAGAAAAAATAGATGAAGAATGCATCTTCTTCATTCTATGAAAGCTAAATGGTCATTTTTTTTTGTTTTCTCTTATATTTTTTATTGCATAATAGATTCTTTAAGAATTGATTTTAAGAAGCCCATATCAGAACTTTTCTATGAGCATCTTACTAGGGAATAATCTAAACTTGCCTAATTAAATGTCCACCCTAGTTCCAAGAGTTGAGCTTTGTCCACTCAAACTTCTAATGGTAAAGGAAAACCTAAGTACAAACCCAAGCATAATAATAAGAAATAATCAAATCAGTCCAATAAGTCTTACCTCCAAGGATAAGAAGAAGTTCAATTCTAAAACCACTAACCCTCACCTTCTAATTTTGGTGAGCCTACTCCTAATACCACGAAGACATCAAGTGACCCTTGTAGATTTTATGGTACACTCAATCATCCTATTCTAGTGTACAAAGAAAATAGAAGCATTGGAAGAAGCCATGTGTCAACACACAATTTATATTTTTCATCCTCTCTAATAAAGAGTTGGATAATTGATTCAAGAACCTCTCATCATATAATTCATTCTCAAGAGTTTCTCACTTCTCTTTCTGATTGTAGCACTTTGAAGATTACTATTTTAGACTTCACACAAATTGATGTTTTAGGATTTGACATAATTGTGTTACCAAATGGGTTCATCAATGACTTACTCTATGTTCTTGAGATTTTTGATAATTTTATTTCCATCTATCAAATTTTTCATTCTAGTAATGAAAAAATGATAGAGTTCTCACTGCATGATGTAGTCATTCCATGTTTTTGAATCTAAAAGGTTGTGGTTTCTTTAGGGATTCTAGATCATTGGTATTATCTATATATATTTAGTTATTTTAAGTTCTCTAAAGAATAAACATTTACTACACATTCAAATTCCTTGAGCAAGATTTGATATGTGCTTTGAATATTTGAACTATAGGTGTTTATGAAAATTTTGAAGCTAGGCCTTCCCAATTTATCTTGTACTAGGGATGTCTATCAAGGTTGTGTTCTAAGAAAATACCATCAAAACCATTTTCCAAATGGAAGGGCTTGGCATGCTAAGGCACCCCTTGACTTGTTGCATGGTGATCTCATGTCCTTTCCAACTCCTTTTTCAAGGGCCAAATATGTAGTCACCATTATAAATGACTTCTCACATTGCACATGGTGTACTTTCTTGATTACAAGAGTACGGTCTTTGCTACTTTGAAGACCTTTAAGGAAATTTTTAAGAAGCAATATTTTCCTTCTATCAAGAAGATATGAATAGATAATTGGGGAATATGTGAATTAAGATTTTTGGTATTTTTGTTGAGAGCATAACATTCAACATCAACACTTAGTACTTTATACCCCTCAACAAAATAGTGTCACTTAGAGAGAATAAGACATTGAAAGAGATGGAAAACTATATGATTTAGTCCAAGAACATAATTCTTACCTTTTAGGTCAAATCCATTAGTTATGCCAATTATCTAGAAATATATTGCTCACAAGGCAATGCGCAACATGAATCTTGAGATGACTTGGTCCCACGCCAAGCTAGTTGTTTCTTCATTTATATTTGTATAGTGATGCCTAGGATCTTATTCCAACTATTTATTATAAATCCACGAAGAAGAAGAGCTAACCACTTGTATTTGTTGGCTACTATTTGTTGGATACATTCTTTGGTGCCTTTAACTAATACTTCCTCCAACCACTTCATAGTTGAGTTTTCCTCCTTCAAACAACCTCATTTTTTGTTGACTATCTTGTCTTGGGGTCTCATCCAATGTTAGAATATAAAATAATATTACTAGTCTAGGTTCATATATTCCATTCGGTTAAAATAGTTATCATTTATATTTTATTTATTCTCATTTGTATACACTTAGATAGTCATGCCAATCATTTATAAGCATATGACTTATGTACCCAATTGACACTTATCTAGTTGAATTGAGTTACACTCATACATCATGCCCCTCAAAGTGAGTTAACTCCCATCCTAATTAGAAATGGTTGTGAGTTCAACTCCCAGCTCTTGAACATATCATCTCTATGATTCATGAATCTAAAATGTCTATATATATATAAGCATTTATTTTGTTGGGTAGTCTCTTATTTACATCATCACTTAATTGTTTCATTTTGTAGGTTCCATAAACTGACTGATATGTAGATGTAATTAAAATCATTCATTCATTCCTTGTTTACTTGCAATTTATCATTCTTGCAGATTATCACAGCCATGGTGTACCCGGAGCCTGTTTCCATTGAAGATTAAAGGTTTCTACTTGGGAGCTCCAGCAAATCCAAGCCTAAAGGTACGTTAAAGGGCGCTTTCATTAAGGGGTTTCTGCCATTGTACAGGGCAACAGTGCCTGTTGCCCAGTATTTCTAAACCAATCTGTTTTACCTGTGGGCCGTGCAAGGTGGACTTCGTTGCAAGGGAAGAGAGTATTGAATTCCTCTTTAAAGATGGCCGGCGCCACCCCCCTAGAATGCATTCAAATTTATCTATTTTGTAAAAGGATGTCCAGGCATTCTTTTGACCTCTTATTAAATTCCATAAGAGAGTCATTTAATGATATATATTTGAAGGGTGTTTTTCCATCATTAAAAATACATTTTCATTTATTATTTGAGTATGATTTCTGGATTCAATTGTGTGGCTGTTTTTGTAATCAACGTTTCGAATCACACTACGTGATCCATCATCTTCATTTGCCACAAAGATCGATTTTGACTAATCAACAACTTTACTACATCCAAATTAATTGAATGTCAATTCATTGTCAAATCATTGAAATGGTTTTTTAACTTGGTTTATTTTTTTCTTTCAAGCACCTTGTACAAAAGTAGGTGTAACTTTTACCCTATATATTAAAGTTAGACCCTTTATTGGTAGGTTCTTTCCAAGCCCTATAATTTGATCCACTTTGTTTCGCTTGATTTTGACCGAAATAAAGATAATTATTGTTTAAACCATTTCATTTTTTGCATTGTAAATGCATGAATATGAAGTGTCAAATCGCTGTTTTTTGGGGTTAATGAAGGGAGGGAAGATGTTTGATTTAGCTATAATTCAATTTGTGGGGGTTGCAAATTACAATTTACATGTCTCTTGTCTATTTTGTTATTTCATTCTTTTGGTTCATGATTATCACATTGATGGTTGAAACTAAGACAAATGAAATTCTAACTCCACATAATTATCACACATAAAAAAATAAAGATGAAAGAACTATTAAAATCTAAGGGTTTATGCCAAATGTTGAATAAAATTCCATCAATATTCACTAAAAATATGAGAAATTTGTATATGCTAGAGTCTAGTAGGTTAAATGTTTTTGACAATTTGTTGTTTCATATTATGGACTATAAAACACCTAAAAAAGCTTGGGATAATTTTCTTGAGTTGTTTGACAAAATCAATGAATTCCAAGCATTATAGTTAGATGCAGATTCTTTCACCTAATAATCAACCCACAATTAAATATTATCTTACAAAATTTAAGCTATTGTTGTCACAGTTGAAAGGTTGTGGTAAGAAAAAAATAGATGAAGAATGCATCTTCTTCATTCTATCAAAGCTAAAGGGTCATTTTTTGGTTTTCTCTTCTACCTTTTATTCCATAATAAATGCCTTAGGAATTGATTTTAATATGCCCATATTTGTGCTTTTTTTGCAAGCATCCTACTAGGGAACAATCTAAACTTTCCTAATTAAATGTCCTCCCTAGTTCCAAGAGATGAGCTTTGTCTACTCAAACGTCTAAGGGTAAAGGAAAGCCTAAGTACAAACCCGAGTCTATTAATAAGAAATAATCAAATTAGTCCAATAAGTCTACCTCCAAGAATAAGAAAAATTTCAATTCCAAAACCACTAGCCCCTCACCTTCTAATTTTGGTGAGCCTACTTCTAATACCAAGAAGAAATCATGTGACCCTTGTAGCATTTTTGGAACACTCAGTTATTGTATTCCAATGTACAAAGAAAATGGAATCATTGGAGGAAGTCATGTGTCAACACAAAATTTCTATGTTTTCATCCTCTCCCACTAATATAGAACAAGGTCTTCCTATTGGGGCCTTAGGTACCTCTTCCAGGAGTTTGATAATTGATTCATGAACCTCTCGCCATACAATCCATTCTCAAGAGTTTATCACTTCTATTTTTTATTGTGTCACTTTGATGATTACTATTTTATACTTTACACAAATTAATGTTTTAGGATTTAACATATTTTTGTTATCAAACGGGTGCATCAATGATTTACTCTATGTTCTTGAAATTTTTGATAATCTTATTTCCACCTATCAAATTTTTCATTCTAGTAATGGAAAAATGATAGAGTTCTCATCGCATGATGTGGTCATTCCATAGTTGTAGAATCTAAAATGTTGTGGTGCTTTAGGGATTGTGGATCATTGGTCTTGTCTATACATATTTGGTTATCTTGAGTCTTCTAAAGGATAATAAATTTTTGCACATACATATTACTTGAGAAAGCTTTGATATGAATGCTTTGGGTATTTGAACTATAGGTGCTTACAATAGTTGAGTATGCAATTTTTTGAGCTAGGTCTTCCCAAGTTATCTTGTACTAGAGATGTTTATCAAGGTTGTATTCTAGGAAAACACCATCAAAACCATTTCCAAGTGGAAAGGCCTAGTTTGCTAAGGCACTCCTCAATTTGGTACATAATGATCTCATGTCCTTTCCAACTCCTTTTTCAAGGGCCAAATCTTTAGTCAGATGACTTATCACATTGTACATGGTGTAATTTCTTAATTACAAGATTGAGCTATTTGATACTTTTAAGACCTTTAAGTAATATTTTGAGAAGCAATATTTTCTTTCTATTAGGAAGACATGCATATATATTGGGGAATATGTGAATTAAACTTTTTAATATTTTTGTTGAGAGCAAGAAATCCAACATCAACACTTAGTACTTTATACCCCTCAACAAAATGGTGTCATTGAGAGAGAATGGAACATTGAAAGAGATAGAAAACTATATAATTTAGTCCAAGAAATGATACTTACCTTTTGGGCCAAAGCCATTGGTTGTGCCAATTATCTAGAATTGCATGCCTCACAAGGCAATATGGAACATGAGTCTTGAGAATACTTGGTCCCATGTCAAGCTAGATGTTTCTTCATTTATATTTTTATAGTGAAGCCTAGGAACTTATTCAAAATGTTTAGTGTAAATCCATGAAGAAGAAGAGAAAACCACTTGTAGTCATTGGATACTATGATAATATGAATGAAAATAGATTATTTAATCCTATTACACATGCTTCTTTTTTTTGACAAGATGTTCAATTTAATCATTAGTTCACACTGATGGATATTCCATCTCCAATTTCTCCCTCACTCCATCCTCCTCCTCCATCAATTGAAGTTTCACTTCTTCTTGACTTGGACATGAAAATAACAATGTCACTAAATTTATTGATCAACCATCTCTTATTGCACACTCTTTACTTCATTGGGACCACACCATTATTTAAGAGGTCAGTCCTTTGGTTAGTAATTCAATTGACCCACATAGTACTTGTCTTAGACAATAGGGGTTAATATGTTGAGTCATGCACTTTCAAAAAATCATTTACATTTTCAATGCAATGGGTAATACTAAAGTGGGATAATGTAATGATAAATGAGTATTCTTCTTTGATGAAGAATTACACTTGGGACCTTATACCTCTTCTTAATGGAAAAAAGAAGTTCATTGTAAATGGGTTTATAGGATAAAATATTGAACTTTAATGGTTCACCTGATAAGTATAAGACATATTTTGTTGAAAAGGGTTTATATAGGGTGAAGATATTTATTACTTTGAGAAATTTCCCATATTATGAAGATGTGTTCTATTTGAATTGTACTTTCCATTGCTACATCATAAGTATAATATATACAATAGATGAACATGAAAAGTGATTTTTAACATGGTGATTTTCACAAATAAATATATACAAATCAACCACTAGGGTTTGTATAAGCTTGTTCACTTTTTTTTAGCCTTCATCATTCCCTCTATGGTATCAAACAAGTTTAGGTAGAGCTTGGTGTAAACAAAGATATTGGCAAACCAAAATGCTTTATGCTCCTTTTAGGGTTTTTCACCTAAAAGGAGATAAGATTAGGTGCCAAAATGCAATGTAAACATTCAAAGATTAATGTGATGTGGGTGTAATGTGTCTAAATGAAATGATCTAAATGAAGAAAACTAAAGGAAGCTATTGATCATTAAGTGAAACTAAGAAAATGCAAGTTGTTGGAAAACACATTATGATATGCAAAAATAGTTAGAAATGAATGCAAACTGTAACATAAATGGATGAAATCGAATGTGTGCACCTAAGATCTTGCTGTAGACTGGAAACAACTTTTGAAATTTTGTTGATGCTGAAAATTTGGGCTATTGGGACTCATTCACCATTCTGGGCGAATTAGTCCTAGATCTGAGAAACTGTTTTGGAGCCCATTTCAAACAAATGGGTATCCAAAACTACAAAAAACCTTTTTAGGCCTAGAAGTGGGACTCATTCGCCACTAATGGTGAATCAATCCACTTTTCAATTTCTAAAAATCCAAAAGAGGAAATTGAAGCCCTTGGTCTGCTCTTCAGTTCCTAATAGGTGTCCACCTCTGAAAGTCCAATTTTCAGACCTAAAAGTGACTTTTTGTTGATATTTTGGCTTGGTCAACAAGGATATGTCTTCAACAAACCTTCAACCTATTCTTCAATGATTTCCAAGTCTTCAAGATGCCTAAATCTACAAACACACAAGAATAGAAGGAAAAAATATTGTTTGTTAGGGCATGGGGGTTTGCCTTAGTCAAACCCCTTTTTAGGTAATTAAACCAAATGAAGAAAGAATGTAATGAAGCATGCAATAATGGAGTTTTTTTACCTTGCCATGATGATTTATCTTGGATTTTTGCAACAATAGATGAGGAATCTTCCCTTGAATGTCTGAAAAATGATCTTGAATGACTTGGAATAAGAAAACCCTAGCTTGCTTGACTTGAAGTGGAAGACCAATGATGAATGAGTTGTGAATGAGTTAAGAGATGTAAATTAGGGTTTAGAGACTTATATTTATAGGCAATTCACCTTATTTTCCCATTAATTAGATCCCTAAGGTCAACATGAAGGAAAGTAAAACTTAAAATCCAAAATTTCTCGTTCAAAACTCAAAATTGACCCAAATGGGACTGATTCGCCACCTTGGGTGAATTAGTCCCACCTGGCAGGGACTCATTCGTCTAGATGGGTGAATTAGTCCCAGAGGGGTCCTTTTGATAGCTTGAATGTTGGAGAATGAGGAATTTTAGTTCTTATGTTGATTTCTTCGGGTATTTGATCAAATTATGCCTCAAGATGCATAATATGGGGTCATAGGGACTTATTAATGATGATATGAAGGGTAATTAGGGCTAGGGACACAAAGTTCAATTTGAAAGTGTGATTAAATACACTTTACATCATTAAAAATGAGGTCCACTTAGCCTCAAAAGGCACAACATCCAATGTGAATGTGTAACACATTACAACACTAGATTAGAATCAAGTTTAATTCACAATCCTTTTAAATTGACGTGAGGATGTAATTATATACATTTTATATTGTTGAATTAAGGGAAAATGGGTTTATTAAGTCTAGAGAAGTGTGAAAGTCTTTTACAACACTTTACAACACCACAAGACATCGCTAGATGCATTTTATTCAGTTTGCAAGGGTCCAAGACCTAGTGTGGATGTGAAAAACACCTCACAACACCAAATCAAGGCCTCATTAAGTCCAATTTATCATTAATTAATCCCAAATCAAGCAAGAAAAAAGGGATACTTTTTTTGTGTCCACAGTTAGCCCCCACTTTAGTGAGATGATGAATTTGCTTCAAACTCACACTAAAGTAGAAATTCAAGAAGGGTCAAAGTGTACCAATGTGGATGACAAAGATTGAAGGAAGTGATCAATCCCCAGGATCCAAGATTCTAAGTCAAACCAACATGAGTGTAAAAGGACACACACAACCTATGAATGAAGTGCAACAAAACAAGATACATGATCATACAATGACAAGAACTAGAGAGAAGCAAAAATGAGAAGGTGGATCAAGCTTCAACCATTTGTCCAAATCGTTGTGGATTAGATCTAGGCTTGTTTGTTTGGAAATTAAATGTATACTCACTCTGAGGTGATGGAACTCTTGGTTGTCTATTGGGTGATAATTCCTAAATATACTCACTCTAGGGCCATGGAACCTCTGGTTTTCCACGAGGTGAGAAGGCCTGAAAGGTGAGAAACATACACCCATGGTTGGCATGCACTCACACACAAGCAGGTGGCTATGGGGAAAATTCATGCCTCAGAATGGGCTTTCCCGCTCAACCATATCAAATTTATACCTCCTGATAACTTTAATAAGGTGTCACAAAGGACAATGTCATTTTATGCTTCATGAGACAAGCAAAGCTTTGTATGCTTAGAAATCATGAACAAATGTGACGGCACCACAGGCATGCAAGGTGGCCATATAAATACAAAATGTAACATGCAAAATAATGTTCAAAGGGATTTTGCTTAGTTTGTGCAAGGTCTCATCTTAGGGAACATTTTGCTTAATGTTTCCAAGATAGGATGTGCCAAAGAAGTATCACACTCTTGGAGGGAATCAATCCCAATGACTCCACCAAGAAAAGGATGCATCGCAAGAAGAAATAAATCATGCAATAAAATGTGAGTGTTGATGTATGCCCCCACTTTAAAGCGGTTGCTAACACCAGGACTGTGAGCAATTTCTTTAAAGTAGAAGAGGAAAAATAAGACATGAGAACTTACTCAGAAAGCCCTATGCCAAGTCATATGTTTATGAGAAGTTGCGTCATGAAAAAGGGTAGTATGTCACACATGAGCCATCTTAAGGCATGTCCTCCACATCCCAATCTTGCTTGTATATGTTCATGAAAGGTTAAAAAATAGCTAAAAGAGACATTGATAAGTGACATATGAGGATAAGGCTACTTAACCCCTTGCCCCCACTTAGTGCAGGACAAGGGTGAGCTGAAATGAGTAATGAAATTCATGCTAGAGTGAAAATTAGGATCAATTAGAGGAATGGGGTGCCCCCATATAAGGAAGAACACCAAACTCCTTAAGATGTTGGATTTTATGACTAAAAGCCTTACATTCATGAGTGGAATGACCGTGAACTCTATGATATGCGCAAAAGGAATTCTTATAATAAAATTTATTTCAAGTTCTTGGAGGAAGGGTTATCAAGTGATCTTGGAGGATTCTCGACAAGATACTCTCTTGATCAATGGTAGAAGGTGGTATTGTAGTTTGTTACAAAGATAGATCTTTCTTAGTACTAGTTTTCATACCTATGCAAGACTTGGCAGATTGCGAGATTTTATTCTCTCCTTTATAGGAGGGTGTAAAATCTAATGAATTCCATGCATGAGTGTTTTGCAAGATGAATTTGACATTAAGCGAAGGTGTATGTGTTTGTTTCATGTTTTGTGAAGGGTGAGTTTCAAGACCACTAGTGTTGATGAGTTCAGGATGTACAACTGTTAAGGTTGGTTTAGGAAATTGTTGTGTGAGAGTGTTGATGTTAAGTGAAGGCTTGGAAATCTCTATCAAAGGACAATAACCAAGACCATAAGTTGTTTGTTGTGAGTTAAGATCGATGGAGACAAAAATATCTTGTTCTCTTGCACCACATCCTTTTCCACTGTATCCAAGTTGTTTCATAGGTTCATAACCTTTTCCATAAAGCGTTTGCATTGCTTTTGGATCAGGTTGTTAGTCGTTGTTGTGTTCGTGAAAGGTTGTTGTCTAATTGGTTATGTTTTGGTCGAAAGTGGTTGAGGTGGATGCTTTTGAAGGGTTGTCTATGAGTGGTGGTGTGAATTCTAAGGAACCCCAATCATCATCTAATAGCTTCGTGACTTGTTCAATATGTTGTTGTTTGTCTTTTTGTTAGATGGGTTCCACTTGTGTAGTTGGTTTTAATGTGTTTAAATGATTTGCTTTGTTTTTCTCAATGTTCAAACAACTATTTGGATGAGGGTCAGCTTCAAGTGTGTACACTTGTTTTTGTGAATGTATTTCATTTTGTGATGAAGAGTAGAAGGCACTGCATTCATTTCATGAATCCATGGTCTACCTAGAAGGAGATTATATGAAATGTCATGAGGCATAACATGAATTTGTCTATCCAACATGGCCACTCCAACTATAATAGGAAAAGTGATCACACCAAGCAGTTGTTTTGCTACATTTTCAAAGCCCTTTATAGATAGAGAATCAGGTTGAATTTTTTATCTATCCACACAAAGCTAGGTATCCAAGAGGTTTACACTACACACATTTAGAGATGATCCATTGTCAACAAGGGTTCACTTTATCCCTATCGTATTGTATTGAGATATTATTTGGAAAGCTTCATTTTGTTTTTGCATGTCCAAAGGAGGGAGTTCACTTTGGTGGAAAACAATGTCAGCATTCAATCCTTGAATTATAGATGTTATGTCATATGATTGCACATTAGAAGGGATAGGAACTTGTTGTAAGGCTGTTTGAAGCATAGTGTGATAGGTAGGTGAAGTCTGAAGAAGGTCCCAAAGGGAGATCTTTGTGGGAGTGCTCTTAAGTTGTTTAACAAGATCATACTCTTGTAATCGAGGAGCACTAGGTAGTATAGAATTGGGAAACAATAAGGAGGTCAGGGTTGGTTGTTGTGGTTGCAAATTGTTTCTAGTGTTGTATGTATGAGCAACGATATTATGACTCAGTTGTTGTGACACATTATTCTGAGGTGGGTAAAGGGTGATTTTGGTTTAGGTGGAGGTGGAGGTTTATGTGACAGTGGGTAAAGGATGAGTTCAGGTTGGTTGTGAGTTTGATGTTTGTGTGAAGGGGGATAAAGGATGAGTTGAGGTTGAATAATATTAACATCCATTGGCGAATGAGAGTCTAACATGGGCTCTTCATCTTCTTCTAAAGGAATAATATTATTATCAATGTTATTCTTGTCTTGTAGCATGATATTCTCCCTAGAAGGAATTAGGAGAACAACGACCCACATGTGCTTGAAAAGTAAGGCTTGGTTCATCCAAAATAACTTTATCGCCAATAGGGGAATGATCAATAATGGGATTATCAAGATGATTAGGAGAAGGTGTGAGTTGAGTGTCCATTGTTTTTAAGGTCTCATTCTCTTGTGCCATGTTATCTACCCTAGTAGGAGAGCTTGTAATATGTTCATCCATGGTTGGATTTTGTAAAGTGGCTTCATCACAAATAGGGGAGGCATCAAGAGAAGGACCGCTATGGTTTTCATGTTTGCCAAATAGATCTTCCCATAGAAGAGGAACATTAGGGGATGGAGGTATAATACTCTCATGTTCCTTTTAATAGATATATATATATATGCTAACACCAATCTATCATATTTGCATCAAGGAGGGATATTAGGAGAAGAACAAGTTTCATTATCATGATTATGGAGACTAGGTAAGGTAAAGTCTAGAAATTTTTCTATGATCTCATCTTCTTGTTGTGTTTTGTGATCGTCATCATTACTTATTGTGATGTCCTCTTTTTGAATAAATTTTTGTCTAATAGGAGAGGTGAGAGGAGAGAAATAACTCGGATTGTCAAAACTCTCATCAATTGGTTCTTCTAGCACTATAATCTCTTCTTCGCAAGTGGGAGAGCTAATAGGAGAAGAAAAAATGTGATTGCTAGGATTATCTATGGTTTCTTTCACTAGAATAACCTCATCCATATAAGGGAAACTAGGAGAGGGATCGATGACAAACAAAAATAGAGGGGAAAGAATCTCATATTCATATGCGCCTAACAAAAAATTATTACAACATGCAATAAGATCTAAAAGAAGAGCATGAAATATGATAACTATATATTTTTGTAATGAAAGAATGGTGTAATGATTATTCTACAAACTTGAAATGTAACCATGTGAAAGTAAATATGCAAAAGAGGAATGCAATTTTTCAGAGTGTAAGGATGACAATTGACTAATTATGCTATGTAACAATATGAGAATGCAAAATTAAAATTTAAATCATGCATGAAATGAGCTAATTTAGGCTAGATCTAATGACATGCATGTTATAGAAACTCAACCAACTAAAACAGATAGGTAATGGCACCAAACAGAAGCTTAAAAACAAGGTTTTCAGTTCTATAAAGGGCAGTTTCAAGGGTGAAAAGGGACTAATTCGCCCAAGGTGGCGAATGAGTCCCAATGTGGAATTTTTTCAAAAAAATTTAGATCTTTTTGATGGATTTTGATGTTTTTTGAGCTGTAAGATGCATACCTAAGATGAGGATGCTAATTTTTTTTAAAAATTAGTGATTTTAGATGCTGAAAATGCAACCTAAATGCTCTTTTCATGAATGCAAAATTTGAAACCTAGCATGCAAATTAATCCATGCAAACCCTAATGTGAGGTCAATGCAAGCTAGATGAATGATGGAATCCAAATCAGAAAAGAAAAATATTCTAAAGGCAGGTTCACCAAAATGTAAACAAATATTTTGGCAAACCAAAATGCTTTATTCTCCTTTTAAGTTTTTTCACCTAAAACGAGATAAGATTAGGTGCCAAAATGCAATGTAAAAATTAAAAGATTAATGTGATGTGGGTGTAATGTGTCTAAATACAATGATCTAAATGCAGAAAACTAAAGGAAGCTATTGATTATTAAGTGAAAACTAAGAAATGCAAGTTGTTGAAAAACACATTGTGATATGCAAAAACACTTAGAAATGAATGCAAACTATAACAAAAATGGATGAAACCGAATGTGTGCACTTGAGATATTTTTGTAGACTAGAAATGACTTCTGAAATGTTGCTAATGTTGAAAATTTGGTCTACTGGGACTCATTCGTCATTTTGGGTGAATTAGTCCTAGATCTGAGAAACTATTCTGGAGCCCGTTTCAGACAAATGGGTATCCAAAAGTACAGAAAACCTTTTTTAGGCATGGAAGTGAGGCTCATTCACCACTAATGGTGAATCAATACACTTTTGAATTTATGAAAATCCAAAAGAGGAAACTAAAGCCCTCGATTTTCTCTTTGTTTCCTAACAGGGGTCTGCCTCTATAAGTCTAATTTTTAAACCTAAAAGGGACTTTTTGTTGATATTTTGGCTTGGTTAAGAAGTCGATATATTAAAAAAGCTTCAACCTATTCTTCAATTTCCAAGTCTTCAAGATGCCTAAATATGCAAACACACAAGAAGAGAAGGAAAAAATATTGATTGTTAGGGCATGGGGCTTTCCTTGGTCAAACCCCTTTTTAGGTAATTAAACTGGAAATGAAGAAAGAGTATAATGAAGCATGAAAAAATGGAGTTATTTACCTTTACATGATGATTGATCTTGTATTTTTATAACAATAGATGAAGAATCTGCCCTTGAATGTCTAAAAAATGATCTTGAATGGCTTGGAATAAGAAAACCCTATCTTGCTTGACTTGAAGTGGAAGACCAATGATGAATGAGTTGTGAATGAGTTAAGAGATGTAAATTAGGGTTTAGAGACTTATATTTATAGGAAATTCACTTTATTTTCCCATTAATTGGATCCCTAAGGCCGATATGGAGGAAAATAAAACTTAAAATCTAAAATTTCCCACTTAAAACTCAAAATTGACCCAAATGGGACTGATTTGCCACCCTGGGCGAATTAGTCCCACCTGGAAGGGACACATTCACCCAAATGGGAAAATTAGTCCCGATGTTGGAAATAGGATGCCATTTAATTGCAAATCCTAAACATTAATTTTTTCATGTATCTCTTAGATTCTTGGAATGTGTTCAACAACACTAAGATTAGGATGAGATTAATATTTGATGAAATAATCATGATTATTGAAATTTTTAATTAATTCTAAATGTAAGGAGCATGTGAGGGCATCCATAGTGAGTTCCTAAATAATAGGGGCACATGGGGCACCCACATGGTAAGGTGTCACTCACCTTGTGTTTGAAGTTAACTATACGAAGTAACAGTTAACACTTTTGAATGCATGTAAAGATCCTAGGAGTTAGGGTTTGATGTTTGCATGCTTGAAGTTCAGTTTAGTTCAGTTCAAAATTAGTTTAGTTTAGTTTAGTTTAGTTCAATTCAGTTATCGTTCAGTTGTCTTCAGTTAGTTTCAATTGTATGTTAGTTAACTTCAGTTAGCTTGGAAATGCATGGCTAATAACATTGAGTGACAGATAATAGAGAATACCACTAGTTAATAGGGGATGACCATTCTTGCATGAATGGTGTTGAGTAAATGTTTCAGTTAACTAGAAATCACTTGGAGCCAACTTGGGCACCCAAGATGATTTCCTGGATTTACCTCTCTTGCATGATAAGATATTTATGAAGGCTTAGTTAAGTAGGATTACTTATGGGCGCCAACTTTGAGGAAGAGCTTTGGAATTATCACCAAAGTGAAGGATGAGTTGTAGCTTCAATTTGGGATGCCCAAATGCATGAAGCACATGTTGTAATCTTTAGTGTTCATAGAATAACTCAACTTGAGGCAATATGGTGTACCTTTTCAAGGGCTTGAGATTGTGCATTGTAATTATCACCATTTGGAGATTACAAGGTTGCATATTGTCTCTATATCTCATTCAAGTTGAAGAGAGTTTTCATAATTGTTATTTGTAGGTGTGAAGAAGATTGGTAAATATAGAAGAAGCATTCTCAAGCAAGAATTGGAGCTATTTTATTTCAGAGATTGAATAATTGAATAATTCTTGGTGGATTTTTTCCCTGAAAGGTTTTCTCCATGTTATATCTTGTGTAATCTTTCTAATATCTTGTCTAGTTCTTCTATCAACTTCTATCTACATTCTACAACAGTAAAATGGATTAATCAAGATAATAACCCAAAAATAATATATGTAACAAAGAAAAAGCTTACTTAGATCAGAAATATTAAAGTTTTACAAAGTATTAAACTAAGAAAACACCTCATTTTTCAACACCAGAGGGGTCCTTTTAATAGCCGAAATGTTGGAGAATGAGGAATTTCAATTCTTATGTCAACTTCTTCGGGTATTTGATCAAATTATGCACCAGGATGCACAATATGGGGTCATAGAGGCTTATTAATGGTGATATGAAGGGAAATTAGGGCTAGGGACACAAAGTTCAATGTGAAAGTGTGATTAAATAAATTTTACATCATTAAAAATGAGGTCCACTTAGCCTAGAAAGGCACAACATCCAATGTGAATGTGTAAGACACATTACAACACTAGATTAGAGTCAAGTTTAATTTACAAGCCTTCTAAATTGATGTGAGGATGCAATTAAACACATTTTATATTATTGAATTAAGGGAAAATGGGTTTATTAAGTCTAGAGAAGTGTGAAAGTCTCATACAACACCTTCACAAGACATTGCTAGATGCATTTTATTCAGTTTGCAAGGGTCCAAAACCTAGTGTGAATGAGAAAAACACCTCACAACACCAAATCAAGGCCTCATTAAGTCCAATTTATCATCAATTAATCCCAAATCAAGTAAGGAAAAAGGGATACTTTTTTCGTGTCCATGCTTGGAACGAGAAGATGGGTAATTTTTTGCTCACATATGGTTTCTCTTGTCACCATTTTGATCTTACATTATACACTCAAAGGGACAAGGATAATATTTTAATACTTGTTTTCTATGTTGATGATCTTATACTTATAGGTAGTTCTCATTCCATAATAGAAAGTATATGAAACAATTTGATGGAGTAATTAGATATGAATAACTTGGGATTTATACATTATTTTCTTGGGATTTAAACCATTTATTATTCAAATGTGATCTCATTTTTTTAGTAAAATTATGTTCATGGTCACTTGCTTCATCTTTTTGGTATGGTGTATTTTAAGCCTATCTCAACACCCTTTTAGTCAGATGTCACATTTTCTAACACTTACACTACACCAAAATTTGATCCTACCTTGTAAAAATAATTGGTTAATAGCCTTTTGTATCTAACACATAGTTTTCCTAATATATATCCTTTATAGTTGGTCTCATTTCTTGGTTCTGATAGGATCTTGATGAGAGTAATTATAAAGACATCAAGTATATTCTAATGTATATTTGAGGCACTACACAATTTGACATGTACACATTGGGAGCTTCTTATCTTATGGGATTCACCGACTTAGATTGGACCAATAATGTTAATGTTTAGAAGTCCACCTTTGGTTTTGTTTTTTTCCTTGGTTCTAGTTCTATTACACGATCTTACAAAAATTAATCCACTTTTGTATTATCATATATAGAGGCTAAGGATTGAGAAGTATTTTAGATTTATCTAGGAGGTTCTTTGGATTTATTAGTTGTTGATAGAATTTGGTTTTCCAAAAGATCATCCCACTTCTCTTTGGTGTGATAATTCTAGTGATACTCATATTCTCACAACCTACTAGAGCATCAAAATAAAAAAGCATATTGAGATCCATATTAACTTTAATTAGGAGCTCATCAAAGATAGTGTTATTATCTTTTAGTACTTGCCTATTTAGGAGTAGGTTGAAAAAATATTCACCAAACCTTTGGCTCACCTCATTATCTATAGTTTCAATTGATGTTTGGGGTGAAGGAAGTTATACTTTGGGAAATCTTGTTTCCTTTTTCAATCATTATTAACATTTTACATAGATATGTGACCATGCCTACTTTTTTGGGCCCATATTTGAGGGTTTACCTCATTATTTTTATCTCCAAGTTTTACTTAGGAGAGGTGTTAGAATAATAAAATAATGTCACTAGTATAGGTTTAATATTCCACTAGGATAGAATAATTAGCATTTATGTTTTATTTTTTTACATATTTTTAAGAACACTTAAGTAGTTGTGTCAATCAATTATGAGCCCATGACTTATGTGCCTAAGCGACCATATCTAGTTAGGTTAAGTTACATTTCAACCATCATGCTAGCTAAAGGGAGATATCTCCCCTCCTAATTGGGAGTGATTATGAGTTTAATTATTGCCTCTTGGACCTATCATTTCCTCAATCTATGGATCCTACAAGTATATATATTTGTAAGAATTTATGCAAACTAGAACTATGAAAAATAAATAAATAAAATGCATGTGTATTTAGCTCATATTTTGATGTAAAAATTATTATTTAGGTGTTAGAAAAACACTTGCTAATGTACTAAAATTTTGTGTTGCATTGCTAAGTTGTAGA
This sequence comes from Sequoia sempervirens, assembly GCA_007258455.2. Taxonomy (NCBI): domain Eukaryota; kingdom Viridiplantae; phylum Streptophyta; class Pinopsida; order Cupressales; family Cupressaceae; genus Sequoia; species Sequoia sempervirens. Next base: position 495,334,797 of record VDFB02270651.1, read on the forward strand.
TCTAACTATGCATTATTTGGGATCATTTCCATGAGTGTAGAACTAATATTGATGTGTGGATGTGAACTTGTGACTTGTAGACTTGATTTGGTTATTTTTTGCAAACTAGAACTTTTTTGTCTTAATTTCTAGCATCTAGATTTGCATATGATAAGTGGTGTTTAAAAACACATTTGAGGAATCTATTAGATTGCAAGGGTCAAGTTCTCCTTAATTATACCTCTAATGGACTAGTTTTACAACTCTTAGCAAAAGGTTCACAAGCAACAACTAAGCATGTAATGAACATTTGATGATGTCACAAGCAAACAAAGAGATGATATATTTTCTTTATGCTCTTAAGTCTAGATGTTCTTCTCAGTCTCTAATATGCCAGATGATTTCAAAATAAATAAAAGAATGTCCTTAAATACAACAACCAAGCACACAAATCAACCCAAACATATGCTAGATTAGCTTACAAATGACTAACAAAACAATAATTTAAATTTTATAATTTAAAAATTTGAGATTCAAATCAACGATTGCAAAGTAACCAAATCAAATCCACTCCTAGAAATATAATCCAAGATAATGAATAATATATCTAAAAACTAAAAGTAAATCTATAAAAATCAATATAATATGAATCAAAATATAAAATATTATAAACTAATATAAAAACAACAAAATATAATTTAATTGTTACATTTAGATAACACTTTAACTAAAATAAACCTAAAATACTGATAGAGACGTTGATTTATTCCTTAAGCAAAATACGTACTTAGCAATTAACTGAAAGATTAAGACAAACTTCGCTCTCATAGATATCTCAACGCTGATTGAAAATTAAAATTTTCCCATTTTAAAGGAAAATGCTTTTGCCATATTAAAATAAAGTTATTTATAGAGTTGTTTACCAATTCAAACGGTATATTCGTAGGCAGATAATAAAAGTAGAAAAAAAGGTCATAAGATTTGGTTGTGTTTTGTTTATGATGTTCATTGAGAGTAAAATTTAGAAAAAAATTATGTTATATTGTTATTTTTTAATGATTATTTTAATTATTGTTATTAAATTTGAGTTTTCAATAATTATGAATAGGTCTGGTTAAGAAATATTTTTAGTATGTTTATTTGTGATTTTTCAAATTTTTAGGATCAAAATGACGTTTGTCCATGGAAGTGGATCAAATGACCTCTCAAGAATTTAAAATTATCATTTCTAAGTGGAGGCTAGATTTAGTAAAAGTACAAATGCACAAATTTTTGCAAGGTTAGATTCAAGCTTACTTCAAACTTTCTCTCCATTGGATTTTTTCTTTTAAGTTTTCCTCTCCTTTCAAGCCATATACTCTAGACAAGTATGGATGAGATCAAATCCCATAAGAAAAGAAGGGCTTTTTCTTTAAATAGAGATTTTCATTGAGTCAATAATGACTCAACATATATAGGCATAATGAGGAGATTTTAAATATGTCTGTTATCTTCCCCTATAACATGAAGGCAAATGAGTAGTGAAGGAGAAGGCGAGGGCTAGTTTCATTTGCATTATCACATATAAATCATTTGAGGATTTTAGGCTAGCCCCTTCTTTTAATTGCTCTTTAGATAGAAATTTATTACCAATAATTAACTAAAAGTTCAAATATAAGCTTTTGGCCAAGCTTTAGAGTTCCAAACCATTTTCCACACAATTAAAGGAACTGTGTTAGTTTCCTTTCTAATGAAAGCAAAGTAGGTTGATTTAAATATTCTACTCCAAGGGGAATATGGATAATGTGTGTGTTAAGAGGAATTGAGATTTATTGTTGAGTTCATTACAAATACATAACTTAAATTTTCTAAAAAGCATTTTTAGAAACATCCAATTTCTAGTTTTGTCATCCATTTAAAAAAAATGTAAGTTGTGTATTTGTAATGAACTCAACAATAAATCTCAATTCCTTTTAATACAAACATTAATCTAATTTACTATAAGCTAAATTTTGTTAATTTTTAATCTTTTAAATATGTTTCTTCTTTTGTCTTCCCATTTAGTTATTTTGGTTTAAATTTGAACTTGTTGGTTCATTCTTTTTTTTTTAGTTTCTTTTATTTTTTGAGTTTTTTAATGTTTGTTTTCTTCTTGGTATTTGCGCCACTTCCTTCCCCTAACTTTCCTTTGTGTTTTTAGGCTGCTTCTTGGTCTGCATCTATCCATTTTTTCCTTAAGCTCTCTACTATCATCCTAATGATGGATCACAAAGTATGATCCGAAATGTTGATACACAAAATATCACACAATCAAATCTAGAAATCAGCTCAGCAATATTTATTGAACCTGAGACAAAACTTGAAGATAAAGAATCTACATTTTTGTTTCATAAATTAAAGACTATGACCTTTAAACTTTATATCAACAAAACCTTTTTCTAACAATATAAATATGCTATATCAAATCAATATCAAAATATCCCAAGGAGAAATCTTAAGCATGGAAAAGGACCTGGCCACAACATGCTTGCATGAGAAGATTAGTTGCGAGTTCTTCTTCTATTGGTTTATCTTTCTTTTCCATTATGTCAACATCTTAATTCTCAACTAACAGAGATGTGGGCATAGTTTATTTAATGATAAATCAATCGCTTCTAAGTTAGATACCATCATTTTACAGAATTATGATCTAGTCACACAAATTACATATATATTTCTGCTTGTAAAGGAAGGAAGGGATCTATAAGTCTAATGATGGCGACCAACCATTATGAAATACAGATTTTGAATGGAAAGAGGGACCCATCATCTTTTCTCTTTTCAAACTATATTACCTGTCATCAATGTCCTTTGCCGCTTCTTTTCATTTGAACTTTTACTGCTTCCCATTTGCGACTACTTAACAGTCATAGCCAACAGATCTCTCAAAAGCAGTTTAGGACTATCAGACACATTTGAACAGACATACACTACTTGTGCAAATTCTTACATAGTACAAAAATGGCTGCTGAATGGAGGGCAGCCATTTAAAGCCAGCAGACAGAGATCCTCTTCACTGTAAGTATAGAACAGCTTTATAGAACTAAACTATGCAGTTGAAGAAGCAGCAGCAGCAGAATAGAACCAAAGTACAACTTTTGTTTATGATTGGGCGCTAAAATGGAATTCAAAATTGAAGACTACAATATTAAATTCTCCATCAAACTTAAGTTTGAAATGAAACATGAATTTAAATAATTTATTGCTTTTCTTGCACTGTAGAAAGAAGATCTTGTTGAGCAATCTTTCTCAAAAGTTTGAACAAGTTAAACAAGTTGGTTACGTATGAAACTCTGCTCTTAAGGCGTTTTTAAGGGATTTAATTCAGAAAAAGTGGGAATCAAGATAAGACCATTCTCACTGCCATGCAAATGTTATTTTGGGGGTTCCATAATAGTTGAACAAATACCAACCCCTTTTATCTTATATAAAGGAAATTGGATTTTTCGTTCAAATAAATTACATTACTTGAAATAAATTACATATATATATTAATTTGATAAAAAATGAATTTCTATAAGTAGAAAATTGTAAAGTTTCAAATCAAGATTAACAACTCTCAATTTTTTTTAATTTGGTTTGTGTGAATTTTTGATCTATTCAATATATAGATTTGGAATTGTTTGGCTCTTCTCATCTCTCTATATTACCTTAGATTTTCTTGACATTTATCACATTTATTTCATTCTTAGTCTAACCCTTAGGTTAGTCTAGGGCCTTGTAAATGACCAACATCATGTCTTTAATAATTGTTGTTACATGCGATGGTGAGAATGGCACCCAAGCACTCACATAAAATTGTCTTAAAGTTTATTGAATCTGTTTGCAATTAATATGAAATTGATAACCTCTATAATGGTCATATGCCATCTAAGTAGTCCCTTATTACTTAGGTCAAAAATTCATGGGAGCTTCGTGACATTATGCTCACTATCAATAGATTTTTTCTTGTTCTCTTCTAGTCACTCCAAGTAGGTTAACATGCTCCTCAACTAATTTTGAGGTTGACACTCAACACAGTGGCTATTTTGACCATTTCCTTTATAAAAGTGTGGCACAAATTTGAACTTTTACCCAAACATGACACAATGCTTGAAAGAGCCAATAAGATAAGGGTAATGACATAAAAACATACAAATACAACTAGGGGGGTAAATGATAACTAAAGAGGAGGGAAAATAAATAATTGAAACCAAATTAGTCCATGTGGATGGAGTCGGTCTTAATAGTAATATATATAGTAACTAAACATGGATAATCATGATCTATATCATCCTAGCAAGACGAGGCACAAAAGAAGGTTCAAAAGTTGGGCACACAAACAAATAAGGTAAATATAATGGAGAGATCAACAAAAGATTTCAAAAACCCCTCATACGAGGGAGTTGCTCTACTCAAACATAGAGGAAATTCACATGTCACATGGCAGTTTCTATCACTATTGTCATTTGTCTTTACTACTTATAGAGTGAGTAAGATAAATATGACAACATGACCAGTTTGACTTTATAATAGTTATCCACATTATGATGCAGGAGTATCCAGTGGTGTAAGGGCAATTTTGCATCGCCCAAAAATAGTTAAATTTCAAGTTTCTCAGTTTTTAGATGTTTTTACATTTTTGGATACCATTTTCGTTATAATGAAATTCTCAATTTATGGTTTTTATTTTCTATTCCTTGGTGGAAAGATATCGCAGTTTTGGTTTCCCATGTTTGCACCTAAAAATCTTCTGAGTTAGATTTGAGGCACTTAGAGTTCCCGGATCGGCCTCGAAACTTGCTGAAAATGGCATAGTGAATTTCAAGTGCATTATTGACTTCGTGACCTTTCCAACGGTTCAAACGGTTTGCGAATCAGAGTCCTAGATCAAAAGTTATGGCCCTGAGAAGTTGGCGCACTTTCTAGAAGATACAATTGCAAATGCTCTTTTGAAATTTGAACTCATGTTGTAAATTTTCGATGCCAAACCACCTAAACTCAAATTTGAATGTTGTTTTGGCTCCAAACTAAAGAGGAGCTCTATTTATGGGCGGGTTTCTAATTTTTGGGTAACTTTTTGGGGACAAGCTCGCATATTGCGAAAGGGTTATTCTGTAGCTTTCTGTAACTTGCATGTGTTGTAGAACTTGGGGATTTGAGATCCTCTGCATGTAAGAAGCTCCATTTTCTGAATAATAAAATTATTCTCTTATTTGTGGGTTATTTTCTAAGTCTCGGGCTGCGCCTTCATCACATTATTAACTCTAGAAATGGTAACTCCTAATTTTGGTAAATTAGTCCAATTAACTTTAATTGAACATTGAAGATTGGTTTTGATATAAATGTTGGACCTGGATCCATTATAACTAGAAATCATTTAATTCAAACATCCCCATATTAACTATAATGTATAATGGTTGATGTTATTGAAAAATATGAGAAGGCTTGATAATTGTAACTACCTCTAAAGGAGTAACATTAGATAGAATAATGGCTTTAGAGAAAATCTTATCTCAATGCATATCTATATATCTTAGATGCATGCATTAAGCCTAAAATAGACATCTAAGATATATTATGCTTAAGTTTATTGAGTAAATAGAATTTCTTAGCCTTTTTTATATGTATGTCCAATTATAGGATATATCTATGGTAGGTAAGGCATGAAAATTAGGTATGTTATTAGAAAAATATGGTTTAGTATGTAAGAGTATAGAATAACTTTGCAAGATTGGTTAAATATTATAGCCACCCAAGATCTAGGCACTTCATGAAAGCACAAGAGAGATCAATATAAAATGCTCAAGATTGCAATGGAATTGATTATCCAAGAATTGTTCAATATACAATGAATGAGACCACCTTGTTATATAGCCAAGATGAGACACAAGATTGATTAGGATCTTATGACAAGTGTCTTAATCCTATGACATGTGACAACTTATCACAACTACCTAGGACACATGTGTTACAAGTCAAAAAATAAGATAACAACTAATGACAACTAACACCTTCTAGAAAGATTCCTTCCTAAGACCTAAGTAAACTTAACATGTAAATAAGTCCCCTAAGTACCCTAGTAATGAATTAATTAGGTACAAGAATTTATTTACACTAAAACCCCCCTTAAGTGCGACTTAGGGAGTAGCTAATTATTATGCAAATGACACAAAGATGGGTCCCGACTACTATGCCATGTTAGGTACCCATGTACAAATGCAAATGCAATCTCTCAAAAATAGAGAAAAGGAAAAAACCCAGTGGGACAAAACTCCTCCTAAAAAGAGAGATAGAAAACATAATAAAATTCTCTCAATGAAGAATGAGAAACACAAAACTCCATGCGAGGAAAAATTCCCCCCCATAAGAGAGAAGAAGAAGAGAGAGGATGCAATCCCCCTCAAAGTTGAGTGTCCTGCAATGATGGTAGAAGCTTGACTTTGAATGCTAACGATGATCCAAAAGTGTCAAACAACGTTCCTCCCCTTAGGAAAAAACAAAACCAAGATGATATGCAGGATGTGTGATGTCTCTGAAGAATGCTCAAGTGTCTCCATGTCAATGCCAAAAGTTGTCATACTCCAAACATGTGTTTTAGGCCACACTGTTGAAGAAGACAATCTAGAATCTCCTAGAAACAATTGTAGAACACAATCCAAAGACAAGGATACCTCCTATGAAAACAAAGAAGCCTCAAAATGTTGTCCAAAAGTATCCACACTCACATCAAATTGCAAAGGATGATCATCTAGAGAATGAACAAGAGGGTCAAAGTGTTCCCTCACAACAACTGAAGAAGGATCATCCCCATCAAAGAGAAGATGAATGTCATCAATGATGTCTCCCAAATCTAAAATGCAGGACTCACAGAACAAACCAACAAGGTCTATCAAGTACTCATCCCAAGTAGCTATCTCTGGAAGACAGTGTATGTCTTGCCACACTGAATCACTAGGAACCAAAATTGTGACAACACAAGCATCCTCAAGAGCAATAGTAGATGAAGGAGATTAAATATTAGCACATGCCATAAGATCCTTAGTAGATGAAACAATACCAAGATTCAAATGACCATACTGAATCTCCTTAAAATTCCCCACACAAGATGCCTCAATGTGAGCATCTGCTAAATCTTTAGGAGAAAAATGTGAGAAGGTGTAGACTCGAGATTGGGATCAACCTCCCCAACTACAACTATATTTCTGGTATGCGAATCCTAAATTATGATAGAATCTGGTGTGAACTCAACACTCTTGCCTGCCCCACCATGTGTGGTCTGATAGATAGAAAGGATATTTGTTGATAATGAAGGCACAAAAATAACATCATTGAATGCTTTGTCATCCATGTCAATAGATACCTTCCCACAAACATGAATATATGTGTTCTTCACCATTAGGATGGGTGGTGGTGAACACGTCTCAAATGAAGAGAACATACTTTCTGAGGAAGCCATATGATGTGAGGCTCCTTAATCAAGTATCCACCTTTTTGACTTAGAATCTACAGCTGCAACAAGTGCTTGCACCTTATGTTTGTTGGACTTTGATGATGAAGAAGAAGATTAACCCTTTGATGATGAAGACTCATTGATTTTATGCTTCTTAAGAAGATGCTTCAACTCATCAATCTATTTTGAATAACAATGATGTTCATCATGCCCTGATTTCTTGCAATATGCACAAGTAGGCTTCTCCTTCTTAGATGATTCCCCTTTTGAGGGAGATAATTTTTATTCTTTATGTGGCTTGTTCTTTTGTTTCTTATCAAGATTCCCTAATTCTTTTTGTACCTTTAACTCACTAGCCAATAATTCTTGTGACTTGGAAGACTTGATTAGACCCATGTTCATTAACTTAGCTTCCTCTTGGATTAGGATATTTGCAAATTCATTAAACTTAGGATCAACATATGATGCTCCCATAGAAATTCGATGGGTATGAAATCCAAAAACAAACATTGAATACTTAGGACCAAGCTTGGATAAAAATTTAAAATCAATTGTGAATCCTCTTTATCAATGTTGCAATCTTTTAGCTATGTTCTTAGTTGCTTAACTTTGAAGATGAAGTCTTGGATGTGGTCAAAACATTTAGGATCAAGATTAAATATGATATCCCCTAATCTTATTTGTTTTACCATACAATTTTTCAAAAGCCTTCCAAGCCTCTTTAGGTGTTTTACATGATTCAACATGAAATTGTAAATCAAATGAGACTAATAAACATATACATCCAAGTGTTTTCTCACGATCAAGCTCCCATTTTTCCAATTCTTTAGCATCAGTAGGATGAGGAATCTTTTCCTTTAGATAGCATATTAGACCTTTCATCATGAGATGGTTCCATACTGATTTTCTCCATGTAGCATAATTATGTTGAGTTAGGAGTTCAATTTTGAGATTTCTCCATTACAAGAACACAAACCAAACTAAATAAAGCAATCAACCACTGCAAGATTACCTCCCCAAATTACTCAATCATGAAACCCACCAAGAAAGATATGATATATGTGGCACTTTATAATTAGTGTGATTACAGGTGCCACTTGCCAAAATAGCGAAGTGGACTTGATCTTAGTGCATATAGATTGTCAAATTTGGCCTCAAGTTCAAAGTAAAATTTTTACAATAGTTGAGATCAAACTAATTATACCACTAGAAAGTAAACGAAAAATTATGCACTTTCAAAAAAAAAATCACCCAAAAATGTTACTGTAGGAGCGAGAACGAAGCTTTAGAAGTTCTGAAAATGAGAACGGATCAACAACACCTATGAGAATTTGCATTTTCGCTGCAATTATGACGACTTGCGAGGCCGTATGGCTCCCTAGGAAATTTTTGTTTACCTCGGTAGACAAATTCTCATATTTGGATGATTTGATAGCCGATCTCAAGGTTTTTGGCCCTTCTAGACATGATGGCAAGGTCAGTTTTGACCCAAAGTGCTCCAAAATTGTAGCTACCTTATGTATCTAGCAACCACGCTTTAGCTTCAAGCCTCATAGATTTGGCCACATATGTCCGATTTGGATGAAAAAAAAGACAAACCCAACTTTCTCAAACCCTCTAATCTCAATGGTGAGCTCAAGTTTGCACCAAAAAACTTTGACTTGAACCTACAATAGAAAGCCACAAAGAGGAAACACCCAAATCTGGTATTTCTTTCAAGTTTTTTTAATTCTCCAGGTCATCATTTGATGCAAGAGAAGAGCATACTAAATTTTTCAAGATTACCAAGATCTCTCAATAAAGACTAACAAGAAGCAATCCCACAAGCTCTAATACCATGTAAGAGTTGCTATAGAATATCTCCACACAGATGCAAGATTGTTGAAGATTATAGCCACCCAAGATCTAGGCACTTCATGAAAGCACAAGAGTAATATGTAATGATCAAGATTGCAATGAAATTTATTATCCAAGAATTGTTCAATATACAATGAATGAGACCACCTGGTTATATAGCCAAGGTGAGACACAAGATTAAACAGGATTATGACAAGTGTCTTAATCCTATGACATGTGACAACTTATCACAATTACCTAGGACATGTGTTACAAGTCAAAAGATAAGATAAAAACTAATGAAAACTAACACCTTCTAGAAATATTCCTTGAATCTTCCTAGGATCCAAGTAAACTTAACATCTAAATAAGTCCCCTAAGTCCCCTAGTAATGAATTAACTAGGTACAAGACTTTATTTACACCAACATAATATGAGATGTCAAACATTGCGATGCATGAGCCATAGTGACAAGAGTATCATGACATGTAGAAATAGTAACATCATTAGGCATAATATTTTCATGTGTAGCTAATGAAGTATCATTAATAGAATGAAATATGTCATCGGGTAAAAGCACAAACCTGTGTCACACTTTATAAAGGAATCAACCAACAACAAAAAAAATTCTGAACTTCGACCACATAAAAGTGGTCATTTTGTTTTGAATTTCAAAATGATGTAAACTAATGGAAGGTAGAAATATTGATGAAGCTTAATCCTCTAATATTTCAGATTTTTCAAAAATTGTTTTGATGATTTTTTTTATCAATTTAAGAGTAGATTTTGGAATGTTGGAATTTTAGGAAAAAGTGACATTCACTTGACATTAAGAAACAAATAGAAAAAAGCTTCATATTTCCCTAATTTTTTTTGTCCAAATAGGCGACTTCAATAACTAGTGCATGGAATTATTTTTTTGAAATTTTGATGTATATTTTTCTCGTAATAACATTTTAAAGTCAATTTTTTTAGAATTTGACAATTTTCATTAGATGCCAACTATTGTCTAAATTTTTAATTATTTTCAAAAAACAAATTATACCATTTTGAAGAGGACTCTATCCTCTACTGCACCATATATTTTTCAAAAACAATTAATATGTTTTACTATTTTTTAAAAATTTCTAATCAGCCTCTTTTTTAACTTTAACAACCTACTTGCATTATTTTAAAAATAAAATATATTAGAACTAATCAAAATATTTAAAAAAAACCATATTTGGATTTACCACTCTGAGATCTACAAAGGAGTATTTTTCCTTTTTTTAGAAACATCATTCTAACTAAATAAATACTTAGTTGAAGTTGAAAGTTTCAGAAAATTTTGAAAAAAGTTGAGTTGACTGCCAACTAGGATGCCACATAGATAGTTTTGATAGAAAGGGTTTCGGTAGAAAGGGTTTCAGTAGAAAGGGTTTCGACCAAAACCCTTTCTATCAAAACCATCCATATAAAATAAGCCAATTTCAAAGCGACAAAGGGAAAAATTTAAATTTTTTGGATTTAGGTGAAACATATTCAGCTAAAACTCTATGTACCACGTATAGGCCATGTGGTTTCGGTTGAAACCTATTCGGCTGAAAATGTTTCGCTTGGAACTATTTAGTTTTCCGAAAGTGTGACTCAACTTTGTTCTTTTACCCCATCATGAGTATCTAACACAAGAGATGTACCATGAGTCATAAGATGTAAAAGAAAAACTTGCTCAAAGGTAACATATTTTTTATGCCCTTAATATTCTATCTTTGTGAGAGTAATAAGGTAAGACACTTTTCACATAAGTAAAATTGATATTTTCATTTATTAGCTCTTGTTATTCCTTAGGTTGACCAAATTATGAAGCGGTGTGTCCCTACCTAATTATGTCTATAAATAAGGAAGACAAAGGCTCTTATAAACCATCATAATTTATAAGATTAAATTCATATTCCCATATTCCAATTTTTGGAGGTCACTGCCTTAAAGTGGTGATTTTTTATTTAGTTTTACATTTATTTCAGAGAAATATCCTAACATGTGGTATTCTAGAGTGGTTGTTGGGCCAAGAATTTTATTTTTATGATCTTACAAATTATTGTGAATTTGTTTATGTTTTTTTTGAAGGTTTTGAGTAATCTATATAAGGAAGCTAGAGAATTTTTTTTCATTTTCTATGATCAATTTCAAGTAATTTATTATGATTTTATATTATTTCATTAATTTTCTCTACAAGACACAAACTTTGGAAAATATTATTTATTGTTTTAACTTTTGGAAAGCTTGTAAAAAATTAGACCAGATTAGTTATTTATATTTTTTATTTAAGGAAAAGTATATTTCATAATTTAGTGGTCAAATTTGGATAAATGAGGGATATTAGATTAACTTATAGCTCATTTTAAAAATATGTATTGTTATAACTCACACTAGATACTTCCCTCCCCTCCCTACCTTAATAGCCTAGAGTACAAAAAATAAAACATGTTAGAAGTGATGTCGTCTTTTAGATTAGATAACTTTTCTACAAATATTGAATCTAGTCACTCTTTACTATGTGTCACCTAAAATAGATGGAAAGACAGAAAAATTTGACTACAATGTGAGATAATAATAAATTTTATCAAGGAAAATATGTTTGCCCCATTTAAAAAATATTTTAATGATAATTTTGATAGGTTTAAACAAGAACAATTATCAAAATTAAATTCCTAGCCAAACCACATTGGCAAGAACAACCTCAATAGATAAAATCAAGGGATAGGGTAGCCTTTTTAAGGTCCAAAATTCAAGATATTCAAAATAAACATATTAAATTTTATGGTACATATGTAAATTTATGGATAAATCTAATGTAATAATATTTTAAGCTTCACAATATACTTAAGAGTATAATGGTTGGCATAGCCTAACTATATTTAGAATCTAAACCTTAAATAAATAACCAATAGATGATGATTGAGAAGCAAGGTAAAGTACTTAGTTGGAAAGATTTCACTAATGACTTAACAAGCCAATATGAGTAACCATAGAAGGTAGACATCAATTTGATGACATCAATTTGTTTGTCAGTGTATGAACATTGCAAATAAATGATCCCATTCATATTCATTGGAATCTATTTCAGAGCCGTCCCTCATTTGTAGAATTCTTTCTACCACTTTTTGAGTTACTTCTTCTTTTGATTCCCCTATGTAGCATAATACTGTTTTGTCCTTAGGTTGAAGTGTTAGTGGTTGAATAGATTCTGTAATACCATCTTTTCTCTTTCCAATTGGTCCTTTCCCTTCATAGCCCATTTTCTCTAAGATGGCCTTTCCTTTCCCATACTGATTTGTCTGTATGCTGATATTTCTTGATGTTGAGGCTTCTTCATCTTTATATAGCCAATTGAGAAAGGATTTCTCTTCTGATTCATCTTCTAGGGTACCTGCTTTTACAAACCTTTCGCCTAGAACCGTGATAGGTTGTGATGATTGTTGTGTATTTGTCTTGGGTTATCCATATGATTTTGGGGATGGTAGCAATTGTGAAAGACACAAAGATTGCTCAAGGGAATACTCTCCCAAGCCTTTGTCCTTTAACTAGATCTTGTCTCTAAATTGCAGCTATGATAGAGTGTTCAAGGGTCTTTCATTATTTGATATAGTTGAGTTAGCAATATTTGTTTCCTTTGCCTAGTCCTTTTCAACCCATTTGGATATAAAATTGAGTTGCTTTTCACCACTAGATGAAGCAGATGTGCTAGCTTCTCTATTCTAGGGTATCAGAGTGTCTTGATTTTCCTTAATCACGTTACAAGTCTAAGGAAAATTGTTGTTTGCTGAAATTGTGACCTCTTGTCCATTGACATGAAATTTCAAACATTGATGATATGTTGAAGGCACCGCTTGCATTTCATGGATCCATGGACATCCCAAGAGTATGTTATATGTTAGCTCCTTATCTAACACTTGACAAACAATATTTTTGACAATCGGTCCCACTTGAATTGGTAGCACAATCATCCCCTTGGAAGACCTTTCCTCTTCATCATATGCTTTTATTATTATCTTTCTTTTGGCATTAATGGCATTGTCGGAATAGCCTACTGCAAGAATTAGTTTTAAAGTACAAATATTTAATCTAGCTCTGCCATCTATTAAGACACGCTTGACACAGAGTTTATGGATTAGAACCTCTATATGTAAGGTTTCATTGTGTGGGTGATTCAATGACACATCATCCTATTCAGAGAATGACAGACAATGAGGTGTGGTCAAATGTCCCACCATAGCTTGAAATTGACATACATCCAAATTATTGGGTACTATAGTGACTACCAAAGCCTGTTCTAGAACCTCTTTATGTGATGGTGAAATTTTAAGAAGTTCCAATATGGATATCTGTGCTGGTATCTTTTGTAGTTGATCCACAATATTGTATTGATGTGATGGGGAAGTAGTGATTTTAGGTGAAACTGCTTTTAGTATCACTTTGGAATGCCCCCTGGTTGTTGCATTGACCGGTTGATAGTCTTGTGCTTCCCTGATTTTTAGGACATTGATTTGGTTGTCAGATGTGTTTATGTTTGGAATCACATTCAGGGATATATTGTCATTGATGTTTATGGTATCTATTTGATTATCAATGACATTATTTTTCTCAACCTCATAAATGCAAAGAATGGTGGTGTCATAGATATAGTTTCACTTTTTCCTTTATTGTGTGAAGAAGATTCTCCTTCTTTGTAGTTGGGTAAGGGATTTGTAAATGCACTGTGATCGTTGTTTGTTTGATGTCCTTCAACAAACACCTTCTTTGCTTCAATTAAGTCTTATATCATGTGTTTTAATTGTAGATAGTCATTTGTTTTATGTCCTTTATTTTTATGAAATTTGTAATAGTCAGCATCGTTCCACCAAGATGGTTTCACTTTTGGTTCCCAATTTTGTGCTTCTGGTAGTGTAATATGTCTATTTACAATAAGCTCTTTCATTGTTGATTTGAAAGTTTGTCCTAATGGTGTAAATCTTCGTCGATTGGATTGTCTTTGATATGGTGGTGGTCGAGATTCTCCATTATTTGGGTTATTGTTTTGAGTGGTACCTTCATTATTGTTTTGGTTTTCATTCTGATTTGTTTTCATAGGTGTTGCTGTCAAATTGAATATTGGTTTTGTATTTTGTGTGCTAGTTGTAGCATCATTGTTTCCAGTAGTTCTATTTTTCTGCCAAAATTTAGGCTTATCATTGTTTCAATAATGATTTGTGTTGTTTGATGTATCATTGTAATGTTTAATCACTCCTCTTTTGACTAAGGCTTCTTCAATTTTAAGACCATTTTCAATCACCTTTTCAAATGTCGAGGGACATTGTAGATCCAGTCTATAACTCATGTCATCATTTAAGTTGTCGATAAATAATTCAATATTTTCCTCTTCAGGTATAGATTGAGGATATCTAGCGAACAACTTTCGCCAACGTTGTAAGAATGATAGGAATGTTCCTCCCTTCTTTTGTTTCATGTTGTATAGATCTTTTATGGTTACGTTATGTTGAATGTTGAAGGAGAACTGTGTGATAAATCTGTTAACCAGTTCTTCAAAGGATTGAATCCCCGATTGTAATTTGGAGAACCATTCCATACAATGTGCTCCTAAACTCCTAGGAAATAACCACATTAGGTAGGTATCCTCTTGCGCAAACTATAGGCTCATTATTCTGAATTATTCCCTTACATGGTCAATTGGATCTGTTTTTCCATTGTACTTGTCATATTTGGGAAATTCACAGTGTCTAGGGGAAGGGTATCATATCTACACATGGATGAAAAGGGTAAGGACAAATGTCCTATAATTAATATCTCTTTGTGGTTCCCTTTTGCATATCCTGGATATGTTGTTGAAAAGTTTGCATTTGAGCCATTAGAGCAACCACTTGATCTGTGTCTTGCGTGTTGGGCAGTTATGTTTCATTATTTCTAGGTGTTTCCTTATATCGAATCATGTCAAACTATTTCAAAAGTGTTGCACCTAATTCTGCTAACATCAAGAGATATTTTTCCATGTCTTGTTCTAAGACCTTTTCCATGAATTTATGAAAATTTGGATCCTATTGGGCATGTTGTATATCCTCTTGAGTTATTTCATTAGTATCATGTTGTTGGAATCTATAAAAGGGGTTTTCTTCAGCCATTATGTTTGGAGTTTCAATTTCCTTCTCTCTGAGTTTTTGTCTTTGCAACCTTGTCAAGATTGGCATATAAGTACTGGTTGTTTTCACTAAACTTGGATCTTTTGTGTTTAGATTAGTGTCAATTTGATTTTTAAAATGTCAAATAGAATGATATTTTCTATTGTTGAGACTAAGTTGAAAATATGATTACTGTGTTTTGTTTCATGATGGTAGGATGTGAAAATCTTGATGATGAAAATTAACTCAATAATCAAGATTTGTTTTGATAATTGGACACTTTGTAATTTGTAAGATATGGGTTTACGTTGAAAAGAATTTTGGACTTGTAAGAACCTATTTGTTTCAACTTCAAGACACTGTTTGGACTGTGAATGTTTATGTCTGGTGAAAACCTGAGTTTATGATGTCAACAAATTTTACAGATGTTTCTGAAAGCTCTCTTTTTTTTTCTGTTCTATGGAAGCGCTGATACAAAGGGTTGAAGCACTAAAACATACCGCAAAAGCACTAAAAATTATGGTAAAAGTGATGGGTAGAAGCACTAAAACAGACTGTAGATGCGCTAAAAGACTGGTAGATTCTAATACTAGTAATTTTGATTACTGTCGGTGGATGTGTTGCAGAATTTGGCAGACGCGCTAAATCAGACTGCAGAAGCATTATTTTAGCTATGGATGCACTAAAAGATAATGCAAAAGCGCTAAAACAGAGTGTAAAAGCACTACTTTGGGTTTCCACAGTGTTGTCTAATTTTCCCTTCCATGAAGAGACTAATTTTTTTGGTGTAATTTTCAAGATTTTTTGTATTTTGACAGTAACTCTCCGATTTTGGATGACAAGCCTAATGTTTCCAAGTTTTGTCTACTATAAGAACTAATTTGGCTTGTTGGAGTACTCTATTGCTGGTTGTGGGATGAAATATTGACGAATAGGTTGACTATGATTAGGTTCCTATGAAAGAGCTCTTCTTTGAAAATAAGCTTGTGAATACAAAGGCTCTAAAGCATAATCATCAGTATATCCCCTAGCAAAATTGTGAAACCTATGGATGAAACTTCTATGTTGATGCAAAAAATTTCTACTTTGATACAAGAAGTGTCTTCTTTTCAAAAGGTTTTTGTAACTAAGTTTCTTCTTTGGTTTCTTGACTCTTATTGTGAGGGATTTCTTGAAAAACTTAATTTGTGGATTTCCAATCCCTAATCATAAGTTTTCATGGACTAACTTGTCAAAATTTTTGTGTTTTTTTTGGATGATCTTTATCTGATTTAATGATTTGGAGACACAACAAGCAATTGTAGAACAAGTTTTTTTAAGTCCTAGAATCTAAATAGTAAGTGTATGTTCAAAAATCAAACATGATCCTTCTTGATTTCCATAGATTTTTAACAAATAATACACTTCAAGCAGACTCACTCTTAAGAACAAAATTTCATCGTTATACTCAAACAACCCACATCTTAAAATTGTGTCGACTCACACAGCCGCATCACCCCCTAGAGAGCACCCATATTTTTGTCTTTTCCAAGCACATACTCAAAGTTAGATTCTCGATCCCTTGAGCAAACCGTCCTTGGAAATTATATGGTGAGTGTCTTGGGGGCAGATTCTTCCCTTCCCTAGCACTATTGAGTATTACAATATTGGAAAACTAACAAGTTGGATACTACACTATGGTTCGTATATAGGGTTTCTGTTCGGAGCGGAAAATGATAAACTCCCTCAAGAGACCTCCCAATCTTTAGAACAAAGATTTTGGGGATGGTTATCTTGCACACTTTTGGTAAATGAGGGTTTTCCCAGATTTACTTTTATTTTATAGTGGGTTGGAAAACCTGGCTTTGGTTGTTCCCACTCAGGTCATTCCCTTAGGGTGAGTACTTTTTTCCCACTATGAAAGACCTTCTAAAGGATTTAACAAAGCATGAATTGCATGAAATCAAAGGATGAGTCTGGCATTTTGATCACCCAGTTAAGGGGAGAGCATAAGCCTATCACCACACAAGCACAATAATCAATGTTCAATTTTTAAGCCCAAAAGACAAATTTTCTATTCTATGTGAAGATATTGCTTCACAAAAATCATGATGTTAATTTTAACTGATATAGCAAATGTGTGATAACTACCCTAGGATTGATAAATTTTAAACCAAATGACTATCCTCAGATTGATAAATTTTAAACCAAAATGACTATCCTAGGATTGGTTCTTTTTAGTCCAAATGTATCACAATTAATTTCTAGTCACGGTCGCGTTAGATCTAAACAAGAACTTACAAAATCTCTAAAACATGTTGCATAAGCGCTAAAATAGATTACAAAAGTGCTAAAACTTTCGGTAGAAGTGCTAAAAGGTACTGGAGCTAGAATAGTGGATTGTTCTAAGAAATTTTTGGTGTAAGCACTGAAACAGAGTGCAGAAATGCTAGAAATTTTGGTAGAAGCACTGAAACATAATTCAGAAGCACTAAAACTTTCGACAGAAGCGTTGCAGAATCCCTTGATCACGCAAAAAGAAAACACGCCTGTATCCTATATGAGCACTTTTTAGAAAAAATGTTAAATATGGGGCTAGTGGCCCCATGGTGGGCGCCAAAATGTAAGTGTGGAATAAGTAAATTAGTAAAAAAACTAAAAACACTTCTTAATGAAACATTATATCAAGATTTAACAACAATTAACTAATTTAAACATAGAAAATTTGAAAGTGTCTCATTGTTTCCTATCTCCAAAGATTTATCAAGTCACAGAGGGCTCTCAGATTTGGTAAGCAGTGTGATTGTTAAAATGCCAATCTAGAGAATGGAGTGATGCTAAATGCAATGATGTACTTCTATATGGTGATTTCTAAATGATATTGATGCTACTATAAACTATGTGACATGAAACCTGATGGATGGAAGCTACGGTAAAACTATGATGCAGTATTGATATTGATTCTACAGATGCTATGATTGCTTGATTGCTTGATTGCAGAGTAAGTTTGCACAAAGATGAGAGATTCGGGGATCCATTTCCTATGAAGAAAGGTTGTATAAATAGATTTATGGCAACACATTGTGATAGGGCAACACAACAAAGGCTTGGATTCAATCTGGAGAATTGAATGGTAAGAGATTGAGAAGCTTGAGCTAATTATGGGAATGGTTTCTCCCCATGAAAACATCAAGCCAAATGATAGGAAGAATCAAAGGAATGAGATTGAGAGGATTGCCTGCAAGTTTGTCTCCAAAGCTTTCCTGTGAATACCAATTGAATTAAATTGGATATTTGATATCTAATTTGGTAGGTGAGTGAATAGAGGAAATTTCCCTTTATGCCTATATTTGAATAATTTTATGATTTTATTCAAATTAGTAAAAGGGGATAACACTTAATAAAACAAATTATAGAATCGGTTTATTAAATAAATATAGAAGGTATATGATAATTAAAACAAATGTTATTTAACCTTGTTTTAATTAATTAAGATTGAATGATGTGAAAATTAACAACAAACCATTGAAGTTGTATATTTAAATTAAAATTGAAGAATAGGAGAATGAACTATTTAAATAAATATTTCTATTTATTTAATAGTGGAGGAATTTAATTATGATAATTAAATAAAACAAAATAAAATTCATTTATTTAATTAAGATGAAAATAATAGAATAAAAATTGAAGAATTTAAGATGAACTATATAAATAAATATTTCATTTATAATAGTAGATGAAATAAAAGCACCTAATCAAATAAACTGGCATTTTAATTCAATTATATCTCCGCACTACTTTTAGGTGCATAGGATTTTCCCTCATTTGAAGAGATGTGGCTTCACGCATTGCTGAAAGAAATTTTGTGTCACACGCTAGTATCGACTCTAAAAATTTTCTGTAATGCCCAAACTTGGATTTTCTTGCCAATGATGAATATATGCCCTTGGGGAGATAAATTAATGATTTTTTTTATTTTTTTGAAATTTTTGAAATTTTGAAATTTTGATGATTTTTTGATGTTTCGATGAAGATTTGATGGCGAAATAATTTATCTCTCAATAAAGAATGTAAAATATTGCCCCTGGATGAATTTGTATTAATCTCCCCTTAAGAAAATTAATTAAACCCATAAAAATCCCACCAAAAATAACCTTTAATAGGTCAAAAAGGTCATTTTCAAACTCATTTGTGCATTTGAGTTTTGAAATCTTTGTGAGAGCAATTTTGTGCAATTTGAAGCAGGATGTTGATTCCCTATCACACTCACCGGTTCGAGCATGTGTGACGTCACCAACGCCCGACCGCTTACGAACCTCTGGTACGTACCCATAAACCCCCTCGTTTTTTGTGCATTTATCTTTTTTTCATATTTTTTGGATTTAAATTTATCCCTTTTTTTAGCGCTTCTGCATGTCGTAGTAGCGCTTATGCATTATGTTCTAGCGCTTTTAAGCTTTTAGCACATAGGTAAAATAGTTTAGCACTCCGGTAGTCTTAGCGCGTAGGATTAAAAGTTTAGCACTTAGACATACTGTTTTAGCGCTTCTACCTAATATTTTAGTGCATTGCCCCAATTAAATAGCGCTTTCGATAAAGTGGCGCTTTGACTATCTGTTTTGGCACTTTTGCCTGATGAAGTGGTGCTTTTGGTGTTTTAGCACTTTAAGAGTCTATTTTAGTACTTTTGCATTTTAAAATGGCGCTTCTAAGTTAGAATGCAAAAATTTGTTAAATTTTTCCTTGATTTTGTCGATTTTCGATCGTGTCAGCCTTTGGTTTGATATGATTGATGATCCTAATCGAGTAGATGATGTTCAACCTCATGATAGGTGAGGTTTGATGTTTGATTTGATGATAATTATCCTCATGAGAGGAGAGGAATAATTATAATTTGATTGATGAACCTCATGATAGGTGAGGTTGACTTGATGTATTGACCTCATGATAGGCTTGGATCAATGATAGGATGATGATTGACCTCATGATAGGTGATGTTCAATGATGTTTTCTCATGAGATTTAATCAAAAGTCTCACCAAGAGCTGATTAGGTTTGATAGGATAATTGAGGTTTGATGTTTTGACAAGGAGTACTGACTTTGAATATTTCATGATGATAGGCTTTGACGAACCTCCAGATTAGAGAGAGATTTTCACAAACCTTTGATTTGATATGACAACTGGTCCAGCCTGAGATAGTTATCATTACTCATTGTGGACTATCTTCCCTACTTGATATGCCCCAGATTAGGATTAATCGAGGTCTCTTGACAACATTAGTGGAGAGGTGGCACAATGAGCATAACACCTTTCATCTAGCTACTGGTGAGATCACAGTAATTCCAGAGGATGTCTGGAGGATTTTGTAGATACTAGTTGTAGGAGATATCATTGTTTATGATTCATCAGAGTAGGGTGGTACTGAGGCTCTTCGAAGGGTATTTCAGGATGCTAGGATTGTTGGTGAGTGGATTTTGTGGCGTGAGATGATTGATGCATACGTCACTTTGCCGACTATACTTGTTGGATTTATCGGAGGATTTCTTTCTCTTGATCATAGGTCAAAGGGATTCTCTATTGGTTGGGACCGTGTACTTGAGATTATGGTCATGCATGGGACTAGATATGCTTGGGGCATGCGCCTGCTTGACCACCTTTATCATGATTTTCATTCAGTGGTGTACCTTGGAGGTCGAAGTTTATTGGTCAGAGTTACTTTACTTCAGGTGTGGGCATGGGAGCATATTATTGTCACATGGCCAATGATGGTGAGGCAGCATCCTGCTAGGTGGCCTTATGTGCACACATATGTAAGTCGACTTACTTAGTCTAGACTGGGTAAGTTAGATCATTGGCGCAAAATTCTTGATGATATGGAGACTGTTACTTGGCGTCCCTATTTGGATTGTGAGCATTGGGATGAGGATGATGTGCAGTTGCCATACTTATGCCAGTCTTTCATTTTGATTGGGTGTACATAGTCGGTGTTGGAGAGATTTTTGCTGAGATGAGTGCTTTGTCAGTATGGCATCATTCAGGGTATTCCACAAGGTGTTGCTCACTATGCTCAACGAGAGTTGGATTCTACAGATTGGGGGCCTTGGTTGTCATATGATGTGGCAGTGTAGGAGTTCCAAGCTTTACAACCTTATATTTGGATATCTGACCTGATATTATGGAGGAATCTGTTACAACAGATTATGCTGAGTACCTTGTTTTGCATCCATTTCCTCGCATTACTATTCCTGATGAGCCAACACCATTACCTGCTGGGGAGGAGATTGTGTTTACACACTGACATCATTGGAGGAGAGAGGAGATTGGTGGTGAGGAGGCTGTTGGTGGTGAGGAGGAGGTTATTGGTGAGGAGGAGGTGGAGGTGGAGAGTAGCAGTGATGAGGAGGGAAACAAAGATGAGAGTGATAGTAGTGATGATGGAGATGGGGAGAGTAGTAGTGGAGATAGTGATGGAGATAGTCTAGGAAGATTGGGTGCAGGTGGGTCAGGTCCAACCTTGGAGGAGTATTCTATACCTCGCAAGAGGTGAGCAGTTGTAGACCCATCATAGGAGGATGTGCAACAACAGCAGTAGACGCAGACACCGAGCCTGCAGGTACAGGTTCAGACATTACAGGGGTAGTTGACTCAGGCATAGGGTTTGTTGGCACAAAACCAGACACAAATGTAGGTTTAGGCTTAGGCCCATGCCCAGGCTCTTACATCAGTATAGGCTCATATGGATACAACACAGACATAGATCACATCATTGACAACTGAGAGGGAAACTGCTAGACGGGCTACAAAGAAGGCTCAGATGACTGCCGAGAGACTACAGAGATTGGCAGATGGTACCACTTTAGCGGATTACATGCGAGAGGTTGTCCATATTGGTCAGGAGATAGAGTACTATAGAGGGAAATATTATGATGTAGTTCCCTCTGAGTAGAGAGTCATCTATTCGCAGTCTCGTTTAGGCAGGACTCATACCAGGACTGTCAATGCAGTTGTGGCTCAGCCTATTCCCAGAGACTCAAGAGATCCCAACACTTTTGGTGGTGGATGAGGTACTGGTCCTATGTTTCATGCATTGTTTGGAGCCAACAACACCTAGTTTTCATGATGTGATTACCCTATTTTATTTTGAGATGGTGATGTACATTCCGATTACAACCATTTTTTTGATGATATAGCTCTCTTCATTTCAGACATTATTATATACTTGACATTTATGATTTTGATCTATATGATATGCAGTGGATTTTATCAATCTATGATGTGTTCTATATGATTTTATGATGGATGCATTTACTTTATATGTTCTATATGCTATGTGATGATCCTTTATAATGATGTTATGGATGTAGTTCATAAACCTGATGATATGCTATGATTAATGATGTTCAATTAATGATGTGCAAAATGTTGATGTATGATGTATCGATAAATGATGTATATGCATGATGATATAACTATATACATGGCTAAATGATATATGATATGCCATTTAAATGGGATGTGTTTACTTTTATTCTGGTATAAATGCAAATATATGATGTATAAAATGGATGAAAAATGATGTATGATAAATGATATGTTGAATGAATGTGTTATATGATGTAATAAATGGATGAAAATGATGTATGATAAATGATATGTTAAATGGACTATGATATATGATATTATTGATGGATGAATGAAAATTCAATGATATAGATTTATTTTTGAGATTTTCTTATGCAAATTTATGTGATATGAAAAATATGATATGATCAATGCAAAATTATTTGATTCAAATGCATGAATGATGAAATGATAATTAAATGCTTTCTAATTTATGCAATGAAAATGATGATGCAACTACATGATCATGATGATGTTTTTGTTAACGTCAAGTATACTCAATCCATTATGAGAAAAGATAATCATTAATTTGAATCCCTCACGAGCTTTTGTAACAAACACTCTGCAGATGCAAAAAATATAATGAATGCAATCTAATTTTACCATGCAAATCTACATGCAAATATTGGAATTTTAATAATACTTTTTCTTTGTATCATCATAGAGATTTTAAAATGTTGAAAGTAAGTACAAGCATTAATGGTATAATGCAAACCAAGGATGACCTGAGTACTTCTTCCATGATTTTTGATATTGCAATTGAACACAAGCATCTAAGTATAATTAAACTGAGATGACCTGAGCATTTCTTGGGTAAACAGACAAGAATTAACCACTTTCCTATGTGAATTGGAATGTCATC
This sequence comes from Sequoia sempervirens, assembly GCA_007258455.2. Lineage (NCBI taxonomy): Eukaryota > Viridiplantae > Streptophyta > Pinopsida > Cupressales > Cupressaceae > Sequoia > Sequoia sempervirens. The sequence goes on from VDFB02270651.1 coordinate 495,358,457, forward strand.
CATGATACTTTGTAGAGCACTTCCCATGAAAATTCACATAGTAATTATGATTAATTCACAAACATTAGATAAAGAAAAATACCATTCTTCTTCCTAGCTTCTCTAGTTCAATACATCATCGAGTTGCTCCAAAGAAATGATAATAATGATCAAAGTACAACATATCCAACCTTTGCTTAAAGTATTTCAATCATTATTCATATTAGATCATCCATTGTGATTTTGATTTTATGATGTTTTTGTGATTTTCTAAGATTTTGGATCAAACCTAACCTAAAGACCTATCCTAGGGGCCTCGGGAGCTAATCAAAGATTAGCCTTTCCTACGTTATATACATAGATACCATGTAGTTCGACTGACACAAACTCATGTTTTTGGATTTTTTTGTTGTGATATGGATGCCTAATGTGCTTCTGATGGCGATTGATATTTCATGTTGGGTTGTGTTTTGATCATTGTTTTTGTTGCGTTTGTCTTCCTGCTGTTTGTCCATTTTGTTAAGCTTGATGTTTATTGCCCCCAGTGATGTCTAGATGTTGCCCCCAAGTTAGGGTGAGATCTGACCACTTGCAATGATATGATAATGGATGTAAAATGATGGTGAAAGTAACGACCATGACATGCATCCAATAGGTGGAAAAGCTGGTTAAATCACAAATAGCACCTGTTTCCAGGTTTTCACTATATGTTTTATTGCACTTTTTAGTATTTTTTATTTATTTTGTGTTTTTTTGTGTTTTTGATTTTTTCATATTTTTCTGTTACCAAAACGCCTGTTTTCCAGGTTTTCATCAAGGTAACCATTTTCAAAAACTAATATGCACACTAGGTCATTTAGGTATAGAACTTTTTGAGATGGATACTGTTGATTGGTTCATCGAACAGATCCCCTTCAGGTGTAGACAATTTATATGCTCTTGATCCATAAATCGATATGATGACAAAGGGACCTAGCTAATTAGATTCAAACTTCCCTTTCTTTTCTCTATCCTGTTGATTTCTAGGGTTTTCCTTTAGGACCAAGTCACCAACCTGAAAGACTCTAGGTTTTACCCTATGATTGTAGCTCTTGGGCATTCTCTGTTAGTATGCTTTCAAATGATTGACAACTTCTTGATGGTGTTCATCCAATAATTCCAGTTCTTGTAGTCTAGATATTCTATAATCCTCATATGCAATGATACCCTTCAGTGAGACACAGAGTGATGGAATTTCTACCTCAATAGGTAGGATGGCCTTTGATCCATATACCAAGGCATATGGTGTAGCTCCTGTTGGTGTTCTGATGCTGGTTCTGTTTTCTTTAGTATTTTCAAAATTTTCTTGTTTGAGGCCTCTGCTTGGCCATTTCCTTGAGGATAATACGGTGTTGAGAAATGATGTTGGATATGAAAATTTTCACACAATTCCTAGATGTCCTGGTTCTTAAATGGTCTTCCATTGTCTGTAACAATGGACTGAGGTATGCCATACTAGCATATTATGTAGTTTAGTATGAAAGATGGGATTTGATTTCTAGTGATTGTTGTTAAAGGAACTGCTTCTATCCATTTTGTAAAGTATTTCGTTGTTGTGATTATGAACTTGTGTACATTGGATGAAGATGGGTTTATCTTTCCTACCAGGTCCAGTCCCCACTAACAAAAGGGCCATGTTGATGTAAATGGGTGTAATTCTTGTGCTGGTGCATGGATTAGATTACCATGGATCTAACATTTTTGACATTTCTTAACAAATTGATAAGATTCATTTTCCATGTTTGTCTAGTAATACCCCAAACAAAGGAGTTTATTTGCTAGGGTTGGTCCACTTGAATGAGTTCCACAAATACCTTCATGAACCTCATGTAAGTTGATTCAGATTTGATGTGTTCTAGACACCAAAGAAGAGTACCATCTAGACCTTGATGGTAAAGTATATCAGAAATCAATGTATGTCGAGCGGATTGTCAGATGAAGTTACACTTTTGGTTTCTAGAAAGATCAGGAGGAAGGATATTATCCTTGAGGTAAGTATAGATCTCTCCATATAATGAGTTTTGAACGTCCGCTATTTGGCATATGGTATGTGATTCAGGATTATTGTAGGTAGGGTTAGATACTTGTTCTACCATAAACTCATAACGACCTTGCTTTTCTGAAAATTGCAAGAGGGAAGCAATTGTCGCCATAACATCTGCCGCTTTGTTCTCTGCCCTTGGTATTTTTTCAAACTTGATCTTTGTAAAGTACTTTTTAAGATCATATATCATTTTCTTGTATGGCATGAGTTTTTCATCCTTTGTCTAAGACTCGCCATTTACTTGATAGATGACAAGTTGTGAGTCCCCATACACTTGTATTTTTGTGATATTCCATTCAATAGCCACTTTGATGTCGATAATCAATGCTTCATACTCAACCACATTATTGGTACATGGAAACATTAGTCTATAGGACCTTAGGATGGTGTGTCCCTGAGGTGTAACAAATAGAATTCCTGCACCAAACCCTCTTTGTGTGTATGATCCATCCAAATAAAGTCCCATTGTTGTGTGGTAATATTGAGAATGTCTACATCCAGAAATTCAATGTTCATTGGATGATTATCCTATAACAGAGCTTCAGCTAATTGATCAGCTATCACCTGGCCTTTGATGGCTTTTTGGTCTACATACTGGATGTCGAACTCACTTAAGATCATGACCCATTTTGCTAGTCTCCCTATTAGAGCTGCTTTGCTAAGTAGATATTTTAATGGGTCTATTTTAGCTATGAGTCTGACTGTATGAGTCAACATGTAGTGTTACAATTGTTGGGTTGCAAATACCACTACCAAACAAGAATTTTCTATGAATGTGTAATTTATTTCATAACCATTGAGAGTCATGTTGATGTAGTAAATAGCTTGTTCCTTTCCCTCATAATCTTCTTGTGCTAAGAGAACTCCTGAAGAAATGTTTGTTGTTGCGATATAGAGTAACAATGGTTTCTCTGTTGCAGGTGGCATGAGTATTGGAGGTGACATCAAATATTGCTTTATCTGGTTAAAATTTGTTTCGCATTCATGATCCCACTTGAATGAGATATTCTTATGAAGTAGATGATTGAATGGGTGGCTTTTGTCCACCAATTGGGAGATAAATCTCCTGATGGATTGTAGCCTACCTTGTAGGGACTGTAATTGACTGATATTTTTAGGTGGTGACATCTCCATTATTGCTTTGACCTTAGCTGGATCCACTTCAATTCCTTTCTCTGACACTATGTATCCAAGGAGTTTTGTTGATGTTACTCCGAACACACATTTCTTCGGGTTCAATCTGACATTGAACTTTTTTAGTCTAGTAAAGATTTTGTCAAGGATCTCCAAATGTCCTTCTCTAGTGTATGATTTTGCTAAGATTTCATCCGCATAATCTTCCATCAAAGTATGCATCATATCATGAAAAATAGTGGTCATCGCCTATTGATATGTGGCACCTTCATTTTTCAACCCGAAGGGCATGACATTCCAACAGAATGTACCCCAAGGACAAGTGGATATTATCTTTTCTTGATCTTCAGGTGCTATCTTTATTTGGTTGTACCCTGAGAAACCATCCATTAATGACAACATGGCATGGCCTACTATTAGATCCATAATGATTTCAATACTCGGTAAAGGAAAGTCATCTTTTGGGCATGCTTTATTTAGATCTCTGAAATCTTTGCATATTTTGATGTTGTTATCCGGTTTAGATATAGGCACAATATTTGAAATCCATTATGCATAATCGATAGACCTAATAAATCCTACATCCAACAACTTCTTCAGCTCAACTTTTACCATCAGGGCGATGTGGGGATGCATTTTTCTCAATTTTTGCTTGACTGGTTTGATTCTGGTTGGTAGAGATAGATGGTACATTAGGAGACTCGGATCTAATCTTGGCATGTCAGAATAAGACCAAGCAAAATTGATATGTCACTCTTCAAATTATTTGGTGAATGCGGGATTCTCCTATTCTCTCATAGACGCTGCTAGATGTAGGATCTTTTCCTTTTCAGTTGTTCCAAGATTTATGGATTGTGTTGGTTCTACCATTACTAATGATTTGTCATGGTAATGCTCTGGAAGGGTGTGAAATACTCCATCCGTCAGTGCCTCAAAAAGGTTTTCACTGTTAGATATGTTCTTTATTATTTCTTTTTCAAAATCTAATGGTGCCTAAGAAAGGTTTTCACCATTAGATCTTATTTTCCTGTTGTTATTTTTGCAACTAGAAAATTTGGCACCATCCTGATTTGAAGTGTCATTATGAGTGTTATTGGTAGAATTTGTATTAGGTTCGTCACCGCAAATAAAATGTATGATGGCATCATCATTGGAAAAGATTAGTATGTGAATAGGTTCGGTGGGTTCCTAGTCAATAAGTTCGGGATGCCTCAAGGGTAATAAGTCATCAGGTTGAGCAAGGTCAATGGCTATGAGTGCTCTGATAGCTAGGTGGTCAAAATTGTGAGTGGGGAGGTTGAGGTCTATGATATAATCCTCCTTCGAGTTTTCTAGCTCACTCAATGTTTGTTCATCCTCACCTGAGTCATCGATATTTGGTGATCCCAATACAAGTGGTCTTGTTCCTGAACTTTGTCCCTCCTCTTGTACGGGTGTATATAATTTGATGAAATCAATTCGTTTGTCAGTGTATGATGTTGAAAATAAACGATCCCATTCATATTCCTTGGAATCTGTTTAAGAGTCATCCCTCATTTGTAGAATTCTTTCTACCACTTTCTGAGTTACTTCTTCTTTTGATTCCCCTATGTAGCCTGATCCTATTTTTTCCTTAGGCTAAAGTGTTAGTGGTTGAATAGGTTCTATAATACCATCTTTTCTCTTGCCAATTGGTCCTTGCCCTTCATAGCCCATTTTCTCTAAGATGGCCTTTCCTTTCCCATATTGATATGTCTGTATGCTGATATTTGTTGATGTTGAGGCTTCTTCGTCTTTATACAGCTAACTGAGAATGACTTTCTCTTCTGATTCATCTTCTAGGGTACCTGCTTTTACAAACCTTTTGCCCAGAACTATGACAAGTTGTGATGATCATTGTGTATTTGTCTTGGGTTGTCCATATGATTTTGGGGATGGTAGAAATTGTGAAAGACACAAAGATTTCTCAAGGGAATACTCTCCCAAGCCTTTTTCCTTTATCTGGATCTTATCTATAAATTGCAGTTGTGATAGAGTGTTCAAGGGTCTTTCATTATTTGATATAGTTGAGTCAGCAACAATTGTTTCCTTTTCTTGGTCCTTTTCAACCCATTTGGATATAAATTTGAGTTGCTTTTCACCACTAGATGAAGCAGATGTGCTAGCTTCTCTATTCTAGGGTATCAGAGTGTCTTGATTTGCCTTAATCATGTTACAAGTCTGAATATTATTGTTGTCTGCTGAAATTGTGACCTCTTGTCCATTGACATGAAATTTCAAACATTGATGATATGTTGATGGCACCACTTGCATTTCATGGATCCATGGACATCCCAAGAGTATGTTATATGCTAACTCCTTATCTAACACTTGGAAAACAATATTTTTGACAATCGGTCCCACTTGAATTGGTAGCACAATCAACCCCTTGGAAGACCTTTCCTCTTCATCATATGCTTTTATTGTTATCTTTCTTTTGGCATCAATGGCATTGTTGGAATAGCCTAGTGCAAGAATTTGTTTTAAAGTACAAATATTTAATCCATCTTCACCATCTATTAAGACACGTTTGACATAGTGTTTATGGATTAGAACCTCTATATGTAAGGTCTCATTGTGTGGGTGATTCAGTGACACATCATCCTATTCGAAGAATGACAGACAATGAGGTGTGGTCAAATGTCCCACCATAGCTTGACATTGACAGACGTCCAAATTATTGGGTACCGTAGTGGCTACTAGAGCCTATTCTAGAACCTCTTTATGTGATGGTGAAATTTTAAGAAATTCCAGTATGGATATCTATGCGGGTATCTTTTGTAGTTGATCCACAATGTTGTATTGATGTGATTGGGGAGTAGTGATTTTAGGTGAAATTCCTTTTAGTATCACTTTGGACTGCCCCCTGGTTGTTGCATTGACCGGTTGATAGTCTTGTGTTTCCCTAATTTTTAGGATATTGATTTGGTTGTCAGATCTGCCTATGTTTGGAATCACGTTTAGGGATATAGTGTCATTGATTTTTATGGTATCTCTTTGATTATCAATGACATTATTTTTCTCAACCTCAGAAATGCAAAGAATGGTAGTGTCGTAGATATAGTTTACACTTTTTCCTTTATTGTGTGAAGAAGATTCTCCTTTTTTCGTAGTTGGATAAAGGAGTTGTAAATGAACTTTGATCGTTGTTTGTTTGATGTCCTTCGACAAACACTTTCTTTGCTTCAATTAAGTTTTGTATAAGGTGTTTTAATTGCACATAGTCATTTGTTTTATGTCCTTTATTTTTATGAAAGTTGTAATAATCAACATCATTCCACCAAGATGGTTTCACTTTTGGCTCCCAATTTCATGCTTCTAGTAGTGTAATAAGTCTATTTGCAATAATCTCTTTCATTCTTGATTCAAAAGTTTGTCCTAATGGTGTAAATCTTCGTCAATTGGATTGTCTTTGATATGGTGGTGGCCGAGATTCTCCATTATTTGGGTTATTGTTTTGAGTGGTACCTTGATTGTTGTTTTGGTTTTCATTCTGATTTGTTTTCATAGGTGTTGTCAAATTGAATACTGGTTTTGTATTTTGTGTGCTATTTTTAGCATCATTGTTTCCAGTAGTTCTATTTTTCTGCCAAAATTTAGGCTTATTGGTGTTTCCATAATGATTTGAGGAATTTGTGTTGTTTGATGTATCATTGTAATTTTTAATCACTCCTATTTTGACTAAGGCTTCTTCAATTTTAAGACCGTTTTCAATCACCTTTCCAAATGTCAGGGGACATTGTAGATCCAGTCTATAACTCATGTCATCATTTAATTTGTCGATAAATAATTCAATCTTTTCCTCTTCAGGTATAGATTGAGGATATCTAGTGAACAACTTTCGCCAACGTTGTAAGAATCATAAGAATGTTTCTCCCTTCTTTTGTTTCATGTTGTATAGATCTTTTATGGTTACTTTATGTTAAATGTTGAAGGAGAATTGTGTGATAAATTTGTTACCCAGTTCTTCAAAGGATTGAATCCCCAGTTGTAATTTGGAGAACCATTCCATATAGTGTGCTCCTAAACTCCTGGGAAATAACCTCATTAGGTAAGTATCCTCTTGCGCAAACTCTACACTCATTGTTCTGAATTCCCTTACATGGTCAATTAGATCTATTTTTCCATTGTACTTGTCATATTTGGGAAATTCACATTGTTTAGGGAAGGGTTTCATATCTACACATGGATGAAAAGGGTAAGGAAAAATGTCATGTAATGAATATATCTTTGTGGTTTCCTTTTGCATATCCTAAATCTAATGTTGTAAAGTTTGCATTTGAGTCGTTAGAGAAACCACTTGATTTGTGTCTTGCATGTTGGGTGGTTATGTTTCATTATTTCTAGGTGTTTCCTTGAATTGATTCATGTCAAAATATTTTGGAAGTTTTGCGCCTAATTCTGCTAACATCAAGAGATATTTTTCCATGTCTTGTTCTAAGACCTTTTCCATGAATTTATTAAAATTTGGATCGTGTTGGGCATGTTGTATATCCTCTTGAGTTATTTCATTGGTATCATGTTGTTGGAGTCTATAAAAGGGGTTTTCTTCAGCCATTATGTTTGGAGTTTCAATTTCCTTCTTTTTGAGTTTTTGTCTTTGCAACCTTGTCAAGATTGGCATACAAGTATTGGTTGTTTTCACTAAACTTGGATCTTTTGTGTTTGGATTAGTGTTAATTTGATTTTAACAAATTCAAATAGAATGATATATTCTATTGATGAGACTAAGTTGAAAATTTGATTACTGTGTTTTGTTTTGTGATGGTAGGATGTCAAAATCCTGATGAGGAAACTTAACTCATTAATCAAGATTTATTTTGATAATTGGACACTTTGTAATTTGTAAGATATGGGTTTATGTTGAAAAGAATTTTGGACTTGTAAGAACCTATTTGTTTCAACTTTAAGACACTGTTTGGACTGTGAATGTTTATGTCTGATGAAAACCTGGGTTTTTGATGTCAACAAATCTGATAGATGTTTCTGAAAGCTCTCTATTTTTTTGTTCTATGGAAGCGCTAATACAGAGGGTAGAAGTGCTAAAAAAATCACAGAAGTGCTAAAAGTTATGGTAAAAGCACTTTAAATTAGGGTAGAAGTGCTAAAACAAATTGTAGATGCGCTAAAAGACTGGTAGATTCTAATACTGGTAATTTTGATTACTGTCAGTGGATGCATTGCAGAATTTGGCAGACGCGCTAAAACAGACTATAGAAGTGCTATTTTAGCTATGGATGTGCTAAAAGATAATGCATAAGTGTTAAAAAAAAGTGTCAGAGCACTACTTTGGGTTTCCACAGTGTTGTCTAATTTTCCCTTCCATGAAGGGACTAATTTTTTTGGTGTAATTTTCAAGATTTTTGGTATTTCAACAGTAACTCTCTGATTTTGGATGACAAGCCTAATGTTTCCATGTTTTGTCTACTGTAAGAACTGATCTGGTTTGTCAGAGTATTCTATTGTTGGTTGTGGGATGGAAGATTGACAAATAGGTTGACTATGATTAGGTTCATGTGAAAGAGCTCTTCTTTGGAAATAAGCTTGTGAATACAAAGGATCTAAAGCATAATCATCAGTATATCCCCTAGAAAAATTGTGAAACCTATGGATGAAAGTTATATGTTGATGCAAAAAAATTCTACTTTGATACAAGAAGTGTCTTTTTTTCAAAAGGCTTTTGTAACTAAGTTGCTTCTTTGGTTTCTTGACTCTTGTTGTGAGGGATCTCTTGACTATGTTTGTGGATTTCCAATCCCTAATCATAAGTTTTCATAGACTAACTTGTAAAAAAAATTGTGTTCTTTTTGGATGATCTTTATATGATTTAATGATTTGAAGACACAACAAGCAATTGTAGAATAGGTGTTTTTAAGTCCTCGAATCTAAACAGTAAGTGTATGTTCAAAATAAAACATGATCCTTCTTGATTTCCACAAGTTTTTAACAAATAATACACTTCAAGCAGACTCACTCTTAAGAACAAAATTTCATCGTTATACTCAAACAACCCACATCTTAAAATTGCGTTGACTCACACAACCGTGTCACCCCCTAGAGGGCGCCCGTGTTTTTTTCTTTTCCAGGCGCGTACTCAAAGTTAGATTTCTCAATCCCTTGAGCAAACCGTCCTTGGAAATTATATGGTGAGTGTCTTGGGGGCAGATTCTTCCCTTCCCTAGCACTATTGAGTATGACAATGTTCAAAAATTGACAAGTTGGATACTACACTATGGTTCGTAGATAGGGTTTCCGTTCGAAGCGGCAAATGATAAAATCCCTCAGGAGACCTCCCAATCTTTAGAACAAATATTTTGGGGATGGTTATCTTGCACACTTCTAGTAAATGAGGGTTTTCCCATATTTACTTTTATTTTATAGTGGGTTGGAAAACCTAGCTTTGGTTGTTCCCACTCAGGTCGTTCCCGTAGGGTGAGTACTTTTTTCCCACTACGACAAACCTTCTAAAGGATTTAACAAAGCATGAATTGCATGAAATCAAAGGATGAGTATGGAATTTTGATCACCCAGTTAAGGGGAGAGCATAAGCCTATCACCACACAAGCACAATAATCAATGTTCAATTTTTAAGCCCAAAAGACAAATTTTCTATTCTATGTGAAGATATTGCTTCACAAAAATCATGATGTTAATTTTAATTGATATAGAAAATGTGTGATGACTACCCTAGGATTGATAAATTCTAAACCAAATGACTATCCTCGGATTGATAAATTTTAAACCAAAATGACTATCCTAGGATCGATTCTTTTTAGTCCAAATGTATCAAAATAATTTTTTGGCCGTGGTCGCGTCGGATCCAGACAAGAACTTATAGAAGTGCTAAAACAGGTTGAATAAGCGCTATAAATTTTGGTAGAAGCGCTGAAACAGATTGTAGAAGCACTAGAACTTTCGGCAAAAGCGCTACATAATTCGACAAAAGTGCTAAAATGTACTGGACCTGGAATAGTGGACTGTCCTGAGAACTTTTTGGTGTAAGTGTTGAAATAGATTGCAGAAGCACTAAATTTTTTGGTAGAAGCATTGAAACAAAATGCAGAAGTGCTAAAACTTTTAGCAGAAGCGCTGTAGAATCCATCGGTCGCGCTAAAAGAAAACAGGCCTGTATCCTATACAAGCATTTTTCATAAAAAATGTTAAATATGGGGTTAGTGGCCCCACGGTGGGTGCCAAAATGTAAGTGTGGAATAAGTAAATAAGTAAAAAAGCTAAAAACACTTCTTAATGAAACATTAAATATAAAGATTTAACAACAATTAACTAATTTAAAGCACAAAAAACCTTAAAGCGTCTCATTGTCTCCTATCTCCAAAGATTTATCAATCACGGAGGGCTCTCAGATCTGGTAAACAACGTGACTATTAAAATGCCAATCTAGAGAAGAGAGTGATGCTAAATGAAATGATGTACTTCTATATGGTGAATTCTAAATGATATTGATGCTACTGTAATCTATGCTAACATGAAACCTGATGGATGGAAGCTATAGTAAAACTACGATGCAGTATTGATGTTGATTTTTCAGATGCTATGATTGCTATGATGCTAAGATGCTATTACTATGATTGGTTGATTGCAACTTAAGTTTGCACAAAGATGAGAGATTCAGGGATCCATTTCCTATGAAGAAAGGTTGTATAAATATATTTACGGCAACACATTGTGACAAGGCAGCACAACAAAGGCTTGGATTCAATCTAGAGAATTGAATGGTAAGAGATTGAGAAGCTTGAGATGATTATGGGAATGGTTTCTCCCCATGAAAACATCAGGCCAAATGATAGGAAGAATTAGAGGAATAAGATTGAGAGGATTGCCTGCAAGTTTGTCTCCAAAGCTTTCCCGTGAATACCAATTGAATTAAATTGGATATTTGATGTCTAATTTGGTAGGTGAGTGAATAGAGGAAATTTCCCTTTATGCCTATATTTGAATAATTTTATGATTTTATTCAAATTAGTAAAAAGGGATAAATAATTTAATAAAACAAACTGTAGAATTTGTTTATTAAATAAATATAGAAGGGATGTAATAATTAAACAACAAAGTATTTAACCTTGTTTAATTAATTAAGATTGAATGATGTGATAATTAAATAACACAAACTATTGAAGTTGTATATTTAATTAAAATTGAAGAATAAAAGAATGAACTATAAATAAATATTTCTATTTATTTAATAGTGGAGGAATTTAATTATGATAATAAAATAAAATAAAATGAGATTTGTTTATTTAATTAAGATGAAAATAATAGAATAAAGATTGAAGAATTTAAGATGAAGTATATAAATAAATATTTCTATTTAATTAATAGTAGATGAAATAAAAGTTAATTAATCAAATAAACCATATTTAATTAATTATATTCTCCAGATGATTTTTAGGTGTATACATTTTTCCCGTCTTTGAAGTGATGTGTTTACGCATTGCTTCAAAGAAAATTTTGTGCTACTGCTGCAAGTATCGACGAATTTTTTTCAGAAATGGATTTAGGCATTATTCATCCCAACAAAAGTTCCTATTCATATCTTTAATGGTAATGGTTAAAAACAAGGATGGTTCATGGAAAATATGCTTAGATTATAGGGAGCTCAACAAGATCACTCTCAAAGATAAGTTTCCATTTCCTATTATTGATGAATTATCAGACTAATTGGATGGTTGAATTTTTTGTACTAAGTTAAAGATCTTTTAGTTCAAGTTATCATATAATTTGATTAAAGGAGGAGGATGTATATAAGTTTTCTTTTAGAATACATGGGGGTAATTATGATTCTTTTTATATCATTTGGTCTCGCTAATGCTCAATGAGTGAAGCCACAATAGTGGTTTACAATTCAAGTGAGGAAGGAAAGCTCACAAAAAATGACCTCAAGCCAAAAAAATCTGATTTTGGGGGTTCATACAAACCTATTGGTTCGAGTGAACCCCTTTGAATTTTGGCCACCAAAAACAAGATAAAAATGCATTAAAAATGGATTTGAGTGAACCCTTGTTCGGGAAAACCCCTAGGGGTTTGTACAAACCCCTCTTATCCATCATCCCCCCTTGTGACACAAAAAAAAACCTATTTTTTTATGCTTTGAAGCTCAGTTTGAACACGAAATTGGAGGAGTCTTCACAATCCCAACTGGAATAGGGTAGTGCTCGGAACGAACTATCCAACGAATATAATTTTAATATGTTTTGATTTTATTATGTATTTGTTTTTTTAGTTTTATTAAACATAGGTTTTTCATCGAAAATGAAGGTCTATGTTCTGCACATGTGGAAAAATAACATATTATGAAAAAAAATTAAAAATATGAGTGCACTAGATATTGAAGTCCTTGATCCAACAAAAAAAAATAAAATTTGATATATACAAAAAAAGTTACGCGTTATACGGTTTCGCTATGTCTGAATTGTAATTGGTTTGACTTCAAAACTTGATTAAAGAAAAAATATTCAATAAAAAACTATCTAACCAAGTGGAAGCACTAGATATTGGAGTTAAAAATCTAAATTCAAAAGAATTAGAATTTTATCCTTCATGGAAAAAAAATTTATGCATTATACGGTGTGCGTGACTTTTTTAAAATGTTGTTTTATGAAAAAACCAATTTTCATGGGAGATGGAAAAATAAGTGCAATCCAATTCCAAAAATTTTGAAAAAAATATTTTTAGAATCTACAGAAAAAATGTGACGAGACTCTAGTTTGCATCATCTTCAAATTCCTCACGGTTTATCCGCTATAGGTGCCCGCATGTGAAGATTTAGTTAAAAATAATAATTGCAGTGTCCAGTTTGGCCAAAAATTGTAAACCACTATTGTGGGATCACATGTCAAACTTTCAAAGCCTCATGAATTCATTGTTCTTCCAATCTCTTTAAGAAAATATGTTGATATTCTTTGATGAAATCATCATCTATAATATAACATGAGGAATAAAAATTTTAACATGTAGAGAAGCTATTACATGTATTGGAAGATAATAAAATCTATGAAAAAAATTAAAATGTGTGTTTGGGTAAAGTAAATAGAATTCTTAGGATATGTGGTGTCACATAAAGGTGTTAAGGTAGAACGTAAGAAGATTTAAAAAATAAAACAATGTCTAAGACCTAAAAATATAAAAGGTTTGAGAGGATTCTTGGGTCTAGTTAGATATCATGTAGAGAATATATTGAGTATTGGAAGATAATCAACTCTATGCAAAAATTTAAAATGTGTCTTTGGGTGAAAGCAGTAGAATAATTTTGACATGCAGTGTGACATAAATGTGTTCAAGTGGAACATAAGAAGATTGAAGTAGGTAAAGAGTGGCCAAAACCTAAACATATCAAAGGTTTGAGAGGATACTCGGGTCTATTTGTATACCATATGTAGTGTAAAAATTTGTACTCCTTTCTAAGAGAAAGTACAATTTCACACTTAATTTGGACCAACTTTAGTGACCTTTCGTTTATGCATTTTTAAACATCACTAATGGGCCCCTAATACCTTTTATTATGCATCCCAAGGCCTATTTTATTTATTTCCGAACAATATAACCTGCATTGAATAAATGCTAATAATAAATTTAATGCCCTGAAATAAATTAAGTCCTGAACTTTTAGGTTAGGACCCATTCACCTATGGGCTAATAGGTCCTAGATTTAAGTTTACAAATTCAAATTTAAACATGTTTTTGGTGGCATTTCAAGGTCCTAGATTCAAATTCTAAGTTTTGGCTTTCAGGATCTAATAAATGAGAAATTAGAAAGGAAGCCTATAAAGATAAGTCTTTTAATCATTTTTCACTAGACAAGCAAGAGATTCACATGAGATCGCAAGCATTTGCATTCAAGAGCAAGAAGAAATCAATCAAGCATTCAAAGTTGAAGTCTTGGAGCATCATTTTATTTGTTTTTGTAGGTCTTCAAGCTCATTTTGTCAACAAGATCCAACATTGTCAAAGATTGATGACAGTTGCCTATGGAGGATCATGATGGATTCTAGGTTTTGGGAGATGCACCAAGCCATTCAAACAAGCCTGATGACTTGTTTCCTAAGTGGTTCCATCTTCTATTATCATTCTACTTTCTCCCTAAAGGAAGGTATATTTAGATTTGTGATAGATATTAGGGTGATTTAATATCTCCAAAAGTAGGTCTTCGTCATTATTCATTATTTCATTTAGGAATCCTATTCTAACACATTTGAGTAGGGTTTCTTTGCATTTAAGCTCTTATAATCGTAGACACACTTAATATAAGAGCTTTCACACACTTTCATATTTCAAATATGTTCTTTTTATCAAGGTTTAATTACCAAAGTAGGGGTTTAATTGAGGAAAACCCCCATCCACAACCAAAACAACAATTTTTTTTTATAGATTTATTACAAATTTAGATCCAGGAGCAAAGGTTCAAATATACAAGAAAGAAGTGCAAGTTTCAGGCTCATATTTTAGATTCAGAGATTTCTAGAAAAGGTGACCTAGACCCATTCTCTCATGGGCAAATGAGTCCTTGACAGACTTGCAGAAACTACTTTTTATGGCAGGTGCATAGTGTTATTCCCTCTCAAATTTGCCAGAAACTTTACTGTTTCTCTTATTTTTATGCTTAATCTTTAAGATCAAAGCGATATATTGCATTTTGGAGTTGATTTGCTACTTTTTAGTTTTTCTTCCCAAAGTGTTGTTTGACCTTGACCCTCCTTCAAGCATAAGGAAATATGAAGATTCTCACATTGAGTTGATTCACCTAAGGGTTGATAATCAATTCATTGTGGGGATCTCATTTCCTAATGAACTGAGGAAGATAAGGTTTATTTCCTCTCTTTGGACTCACCTTTCCATTTTGAGAAAGCACCCTATTTTCTTTCATTTCCCTATAGAATATTTGTTCACAACTATGCTCACATCACAATATCTTTCACAACATTGTTGAAGAAGGATTATTTTGAATGGTCAAAGCAAGCTACCCAATAATTTCAACAACTAAAATAATATCTTATTTCCACTCTTGTGTTACCTAACATAGAATTCTCTAAGAAAAATGCAGTAGTATGGAATGCTTTTGGAAATGACATTGGGGTAGTACCAATGCAATAAATACATTTCTTAAAATTTGAGAGTCAACAACTCAAAGGAAAAAATTTGGTAAAGCCTATATATGAGAAATAAATATTAGCTATGATTCATGTAGTCAAATAATGATGCCAATATCTAATGAGGAGATTTCAAAGTCAAAATATATCATGATAGTCTAAAATATTTTTTGAGAAACTGTTATCTTTAAAGGATCAACAAAAATTTATCACCAATAAGCTACGGTATGAATTTTAAATTATTTACAAAAAAGCAAGGAGAATAATGTGGTTTATACCCTTTCTTGATAGGAAAAATAGGAAGAAACAATTTTTTTATTCATTTATTACAATCTAAATGGGTAGAAGTTGCATGAGAATAGTGGAAACATGATCCTCTAAAAAAGAAGCTCATTCAAGAACTTCAACAAGATCCATATTCTTTAGATAAGTATGTTTATAAAGGAGATTCCTTAAGTTACAAAGATATGTTCATTTTGTGTAAAAATTATCAATTGAAAGCTAGCACATCATCTCAAATGCATGAATTTTCAATAATACATTTAGGGTACTTAAAGACCTATCATTGTAAAAAGAAAGATTTATTTTGGGTAGGTCTTATTGGGGATGTAAAGAAATTTATGGTTGAATGTTTGATATGCCAACAAAATAAAGGTGAAATGGTAAAGATGCCAAGCCTCTTATAAGGTAATTAGGAATTCCAACACAATGTTGGAAGGAAATATCAATGGACTTCATTATAGCGTTTTCAAAATCATATAACCTCGATGAGAATTTGGTGGTTGTGGATATAATCACTTAGTATGCATATTCATGTGGAATCTCTCTTCCATTTCAAGCTAGTATCATGGAAGAAGTATTGGTAGAAAAGGTACAAAACTCCATAATATTCTCAAAATCATTGTGAGGGATTATGACCCTATCTTCACTACAATCTTTTGGAAAAACATATTTGTATCATGGGGCACAAAAACAAAAGGTGAAGATAGGGTCATAATAGGAGGTCATTTATAAAAATATTTTGTAAGTATGCAGCCCTTAGTGTAATCTTTCCAAAAAGTATAATTATGAATATATTTAATTTAATTATTATATTTATTTTCTATTTACTAGTGAAGGTAGGTTTTTCACTGAACATTAAGGTATCTATTCCACACATACAAAAAATTAAAAAATAGAGAAAAAATGGTGTATACTAGGTATTGGTGTTCTTGTTTGAACAAAAATTAATTTAGATATATACAAAAAATATGCATTATGCAATAAACATATGTCTAAATTATAATCAATCTTTCTTAAAAAATTAATTAAAATAAAATATTATTTTTGTAAAAAAAACAGATATGGAATAAATGCCACTTTTTAAAAATGTTGCTAACTTAAAAAAACACTTATAATCTATATATAAAATATCAAAAAATCACTATTCCACATCATCTTCAAATTATTAACATTTTAGTTCTATGGTGATAGAAGTAAAAATTTGGTTATGTATAGGAGTAAATTTCTACCCCATGTGCAAATTCCCCTTTTTTCCTTTTTCCACTTTAGAAAACCAAGTTCGCAGGTTTAATTCCACCTAAGCCTGCTGCTTGCATCCCGCTTGGCGCTTGTTTTGAGCGTCAGTGGAGGCATTTCTGTCGGGGATGCTCGTGCAACATGCAGACATCTGTGCGGTGAGCTTACGTCCTTGGAAGATTCCTGTGGCTGAACCTGTAGAGGCATTACACTTCTCATTGGTAGTCAAGTTGTAATGCGCCCTTCGACTAACTGACCCGAATATGGCCATATCTTTCACTCCTTTCTTCAAATTCACTCCTTAAACAAGCATTTGAATCCTCATAGCATTCAGTTGTGCTCCTACACACGTCAAGAATCCATTTTCACACCCTTGCACTCACTTTCAAGCTCTCAAGCAACATACTTGCACCCCATTGTAGCAAACACAACACTCCATCACTTTGGTAGAGAAAGTTGGGAATGAAACACTATTGTAGCAAAGGCTCAAGTACTCTCATTTTCTCCCCCAAGCAGCCTTGAGTGCTCTTGGTGGAGGTGGTAAGCTTCCCTTTTCTCCTCTCTATCACTTGGTTGAGTTAGCATTTTACTATTTTGTAGTGCTTTTGTGCTCTTTACTACATTATTCTCTTTATCTCACTTTCTTGGCTGTCTGTGGAGGTGGAAACACCTAAATGGGGGTTTGACTATGGTAGGCCCCGATACAACCACCCAATATTTTCCTCTCTTTCTGTGTGTAGGTGCACGTGCCTTGCGAAGCGAGCTGGCGAATAGGCTCTTCTAAGAAATCATCTTCATCACCCTAGTTTTGGTATAATTTCTTTATCACATTCGTTATAATTCTCTTATTTCATAGTGTTGTTTTGCTTCCTTAGAAGTTGCTAGCTAGGCCACTAGCTTGTTTTCTGATAAGTTCATGTTGTACTTTCAGTCCTTTGGTCGTACAAATGCCATTGCACCTGAGAGATGCCAATGCATTTCATTGTCATCCTGGAACTATGCTCTCATCCTCAGACAGAGAGCTATCTGAGATACAGTGTTGAGCTTGAAAACTAACTTGCCTAGCCCCATTTCGAATCTCAGGATTGCAGAATGGTTGCAGGACTTTATCGTCCTCATCATTCTCATCCTCCTCTCCTAAACATCCTACTAATTTGAGGCAAGTTAGGGCAGCCTTCCGCATCTTGGCCGTCCATGACCTGGGGCCTTGCACATGGAGTTCACCCTATCTTACATTTTGGTGAACCTAGTGTGAATCAACATTTGTTCATCCATTGGTGTCGAGGCTTCTCTCATGTACTTCATGACCGTTGTGTCCCTGAGTGTTGTGAAGGTTTATGAGCATCACAACCCAATCCACAACTTTCAGGTATATTATTAGGAGAAGTGTACAACACCTCCTGATGGAAAGGATGAAGGTCTCTATTAGGTTATCTATAGGCCTTTTCTTTGGTCCCACTATTAGTGTAGCCGCGCAAGAGCAGTTGTCCAGGAACGAGATGTGTTTCATTGATGAAACTGATCACGTTCACACTCCCCCTGCATCTCCTACACCATCATCGATGGACGAGCATGAGGTTGTTCAAATCGCTACAAATTATGTGTTTTCCCTTTCTAGAGGACTGGGCGACCTAGAAAACCACTTGGAAAGAAATCTGAAGATGGCTAGAGCCGCTCAGGTTGTAGCGAGTTAAAACACATGATGGGTAAATATCGAACATGCATAGAGCTTCTAACTAGCCTCCTTAGTTTCGCTGAAGCGTGTGCTCCTTCAAACAATCCTAGCTTTGCACAAGGAGTCACTTTCGAAGAGCGTGAAGGAAAATTAGGAGTATCGATGCTTCCCACTTCCGTTTACAATGTCGATGCAGTCCCTTCTATTAGTATCCCTTCTATCTTCGAACAACCCAAAACTATCAAAGTGAACGAGGTCCCCTTGGGCTTTAGCTTCACCCCTCTTGTCACCTCCAATGGTGGAGGCTTTGGTGGGATGGTGGTGGAGGCTTTGGTAGTGGTGGTGGATTTAGTAGCGGAGGTGGTGCTGGTGGGGGCGGCTCCAGTGGAGGTCATGGTGGTGGTTCTGATGGAGGCCCTACTAGCAGCGATGGCTCTAGTAGTGGTTCTAGCAGAAGTCACACTAGTGGTAGTTCTGGATGTGGCCTTGGCGGTGGCTGTAGAGGAGGTTCCTCTGGCCCTCTATCTTCTAATGACCCTATTTTTAACACTCTTCTTCAGAATATGGGTAAGATGTAGAGCTAGTTAGCAAGTCTTTCCCAAGCCTCTGCCCAGCCTATCTTCCAGCCCTTCTTCTGACATAGCCCATTGTCGATCATGGTCATAATCACTCCTTTCCTCCAAGGAATAGAGATACCTAAATTTGAAAAGTATGGTAGTAAAGGAGATCCACAGACACATGTGTTTGCCTTTAACACCATATGCACAAAATTCTTCCATCACGATGCGTTGATGGCCAAACTGTTTCCTCGATCTCTCAAGGACACAACGCTCGAGTGGTACTGTTCCTTGCCTGACAATTCCATTTTCTCATTCAACCAACTTGTTAATCAATTTCTTAGATAGTTCAAGCAAACATCGAGCTGAAGATGACCTTTTCGGATCTTGTCCAATGCAAACAAGGAGATAATGAAAAAATTATTGATTTCATAGCACGCTACCAAGTGCTCCTCTCACGAATCTCATATCAGCTTCCTAATTCTGACATGCAGAAGGTATTCATAGGGAACTTACAAAGGCCTTGGCAAGAAAAGTTCACACTTATGAAATACCCTTCTTTCGCACACTTGTGTGCAACCTTACGAGAGTACACACAAATGGTCGTTCAGTTTGGGGGATCCTCCTTGTGCTCCCATTCTGAGGTAAAGCCCATCGTATCAATCTCTGGGAAAGTTAAGACAGTTACGAATGCAGTTGTTGTTGTTGATAACAACGGCCTCAAGAATAACCAAAAATTCACAAAATTATTGAAATATTATTCTTCTATTTTGTAGAAGTTGTTGAAGGATAAGATCATAACTTTTCCAAATCCTAAGCCTATTAAAGAGCCTTACCCTAATTGGTATGATGGAAAAGCTTACTATCAGTTCCATCGAGTTAATGGGCATGATAGTGAACGTTGCATGTTCCTGTGTCATGAGATACAGGACTGCATCGAGGATGGTACCATTCATCTCGATGGGAGTAAACAAAATGCTAACAAATCAGCGGCAAAAGCTAATAGTGAATTGCAAATATACACGAACACATTCCTGTCGCACTCTGCTAACATGATTGTAGATCCCACTGATTCTGTTAATCAACCCGAGGCCTATATTAACATGGTCACAGTGACTCCTACTTCTCTACCTACACTCGGTTAACTGGACATTACATTCACATCATAGGACTTTCCCTTGAACAATAAACCCTCGCCTCTCTACATTCCCACTCGCGTCAATGGTAAAACTGTGATAGGAGTCTTGGTAGACCCTGTGAGCCGCGTGAATGTTATCACAGAAGAAACATTAGTATTAAATTTGTTACAAAAGGAAGATTATGAAGAAAAAAAATCTACCATTTGTACGGACGATGGTATGAGTCTTAAACCTTATGGCCCGATAACTTTGTCCATCCTGATTGGACCCAGGGATGTTGACATGATTTTTGATGTTATCCTGGAGTTAGATCTGTTCAAGATGAAGCTAGGCATCCCTTGGCTAGCTTCCATGAATGGAATTGCCTTTGTTATTCATAAGTGTTTAAAGTTTTCCCATGAAGTTGTCATGCATGTAGTGCATGACACTGGATATCAACCTCTAGTGTCCCGTGGTGGATATCAGTTGGATCACTTTTGGCCCTCCCCAGTTGGTCCTCCTCCAAGAATGGACCTACTTTACAAGAATTATGTAAAGTATAAGATTGGGGGCAAGGGGAAGCCGAAACTGACCCTTCCTATGATACAATAGTCGGTCACCTCCTCCTCCTGAGAGGAGAAGGGGAAAGTCTTACCAACCGCTCCCCCTTCTCAGAAGAAAGAAGAGAAGTCCACACTGACTCCCTCTCCTTCTCGTAAAGGAAAAGAGAAGGTGACTTTTCCCCAGACTACCTTGTCCTCTCCCCTTTCTTGGGAAGAGTATTGGATGAGTAGGCTTGGTGGCTATCTGCTAAGTCTGATGATTCCTCCTTAGCATAGGCCCAAGCTCAGGATCGCGGATCTCCCTAATGAACACCCCAGACCATGGTACTATTTATAGGGTAGAAAGAAAGGTTCCCAAAGGGAATTCAATCCACGGCCCCCTATTGCTCCTGCTCCCAAGGTAGTGAATAGGAAGGGGCCCATTGTTGAGGCTCTTGAGCCAATTCCTCTTGTTGCTCCTCAGCCTGTTCCTCCTGCTCCCATTCAGGAATTTGTTCCCCCGCCAAAAATGGCTATAGTGGGCATTCCTATGGTTGAGTAGGAGCCTTCTGCTCCTTTGCAACCTCCGGCTTCTAGCTCCAAGATTAGAAGAAAATTCCTTGCATACGAATGCAAGCGTTGGCAAAAGACACTCTTAGCTAAGTAGGCCGCCTCGCAAAGGAAGGAGGAAGAGACAACTGCCACTGCTTCAGGGCCTCCTACAGTGTCATCCTCTTCTCTTCCTTTTTCTTCTCTCCAGTCTGGTTCAACGCTGCTTCTGACTTCCATTGCAAGTGTAAATGCACCTAACCCCAATGGGTTATAGGTGTTCATCACTCCTTCCATGGAGCCTCGTTTGTTGATATCCGTTCTGGATATCCAACCTTTTCTGAAGCTCGTGGATATGATTAATACCTTGGTTGTATCCATTGCAGTTCTTTCCTCCTCTTCCTTTGTACCTCTAGCCTCGTTTGTGGGGAGCTCATCTCCTCTGAAAAAGAAAAAGGTGGAGAGTGGTCCTTCTAGCAATGAAGGATGTAAGAGGATTCCACCTTCTCTGCAAGGTCATATTGTGCTGACTTGTTCTATCCTAGTGACAGAACCAGTCTCGAATTCCCCTGAGTTCATCATCACTCCCGAGTCACTTGGCGGGCCTAACGGTGAATCTCAGGCACAACCTACCTCATCCACTGAAGTTAGAAATGGCGCTCCTCTGGGGTGCATGTTTAACTCTGTGGATGAAGTTTTGGCCTTGTCAGCAATCTTCATGAAGTCATTGACCTTGACTCCACAAGAGCTCAGTGGAAAGGACCTCGAGGGGCCCTCTTCCTTGGCCCTTGTTTACGGGAGGGCCGCACACTCCTCTTAACATCCCACCACTATAGGATCATCCTCCTTCCCCCTATGATGATCTAAAATGGGAAGCGGATGACCTCTTCGCTAATCAATGTTAGGAGGAGGCCTCTTCTTGATCTTCGCCAATCAGTACTTGGATATAGGTGTGGTTCTTGTGTCGTAAGCCTTCTTCTATTTGTATCATCATTCTTCCATGTTTGTGCTTGGTTTTCGATAAATTGGGGACGATGCAAAATGTTGGGGGCATTTAGGCTTGCCTTCCATGTTAACCCAATTTTTTATTTTTACTTTGTTTTTCATGCATTCTTCCTGATTTGGTTGGGGATTGATGATCTTTCACCTTGGACCATCGTTACCTATTATTATATGAGCTTGGATAGATCTGACCCCGCTAAACCAGATCCCCCTATGCCCTTTTTTTGTGCTTTTCTCTTTTTAATTTCTCTTTATCTTTCTTTCTTCTTTGCTTTCATTTTCCCTTCTATGTCTAACAACACTTTGATTTTCAGAAAACATATTCATTGCCAACGAATCTTTTCTCGAGAATCCTCAAAAAAAAATCTTCATAATTATATTCTCAACTCGGAACCCTAATGGAACATGTTTCCTGTTAGGGTTAGAGATGGCAAATATCTAACAATTAAATGTAGATCTATATAAAAATAGAGAAACTAAAACACACACAGAATAAATCATAACATAGATAATTTAACGTGGTTCACCCAATCCGGGCTACATCCACCAAACCGTAGCCATCTAATACTTTTATTATCCAGTGTAAAACCTATTACAATCTTGCGAATAATTGTGTTTTTCATCATACAGTAATCCCCATCCGAACCCCCTTTTACCAAGCTTAGAAGCTTCTATATTTTAGGGTTCTACAAAATTGGATTTTTCTTTTTTCATTGATTTTTCCCTTTTTCGGTGATCACGCGAAAAAGTAGGAAGAAAATTTTTCTCGGGGGCTGCCGCCCTTGAACCCCAGCTTTTTGGGGGTTAGTGGGAGTTGTAATTGCAACAGTGTCATCTAGGATTAGTCTCCAAGTGGGAGATTGTGTTGAATGGAGCCGACAGTCTCCAAGTGGGAGATTGTTGGTATGTGGTGACTGATCATGCTATACTATATAGCCCATGGTATACTGTACACCCCGGTCCTACCCTGGACCCCGGTAAGGATAGGGGCCGGGGTGTACAATATAACATGATCAGTCGCCACATACCAACATTCTCCCACTTGGAGACTGATCAAGCTCCATACCAACACAATCTTCCACTTGGAGACTGATCCTAGATGACAATGTTGCAATTACAACTCCCACTAGAAATAATTACCTTGTACCTTGCTGCTCTGTTATACTTGAATTCAACCTTGAAGACCAACCGAAGCTGAAGAGGAGCTCAGCTTCTCCCTTGTCACCGCCTTCATAAACATATCTGCTGGATTGACATCTGTATGTATCTTGTCCAGCTTAACCTGTCCATCCTCCAACACTGACCGAATGAAATGATATCTCAACTGGATGTGTTTTGTTTTAGAATGCAGAGCAGAATTCTTTGCAAGATGTATAACACTCTGGCTGTCTGTAAACAAATAATTTCCAGCCTATTGTTTGCCCAACTCATCCATGAAAAATTACAGCCATATCATCTCCTTTGTCGCCTCTGTTGCAACAACATACTCTGCCTCTGTGGTGGATAAAGCAACCACCTCCTGTAATCGAGAAATCCAACTCACTGCTATCCCACCAACTGTAAATACATAACCTATGGTACTTCACCTGGTATCTATATCCCCTGCTAAATCTGAGTCAACATAGCCTTTTAAATCAGTATTAGATCCCCCAAAACATAAACAATTATTGGATGTACCTCTCAAATACCTGAGAATCCATTTTACCGCATTCCAATGCTCAACTTCGGGATGACTCAAATACCTGCTAACAACTCCTACAGCATGGGAAATATCTGGTCTTGTGCATACCATAGCATACATTAGACTGCCTATAGCTGAAGCATATGGTACCTTGGACATTTTTTCTTCCTCCTCTTGTGTCTTTGGAAACATATCCTTAGTCAATTTGACATGCCTAGGCAAAGGTGTGTTGACAGCTTTTGCATTCTCCATATGAAATCTTTGCAACACCTTTTCAACATAATTAGCCTGAGATAAAAACAATTTTTTGTTTTTCCTATCTCTACAAATTTTCATACGAAGGATTTGTTTTGCTGCCCCCAAATCCTTCATAGCAAAATAATTTGCTAACTGTTGTTTTAACTCACTTATGTGATCCATGTTAGACCCAGCTACAAGCATTTCATCAACAAATAAACAAAAAATAATGTAGTTGTCATTATCTAACCTCTTAAAATAAACACGATGGTCAGAATTACACCGGCTATAGCTTTGCTCAGCCATAAAACTATCAAATTTTAAGTACCATTCCCGAGGTGCTTGCTTCAAGCCATATAAACTTTTCTTCAATCTGCACACTAGTTTCTCCTTACCTTTGACCTCAAATCCTTGTGGTTGTTCCATATATATTTCCTCTTCCGAATCACCATGGAGAAAGGCTATTTTAACATCAAGTTGTTCTAAATGCAAATCTTCAGCAGCCACAATACTTAAAACAATATGAATAGAAGTCATTTTAACAACAGGAGAAAAAATCTCATCAAAATCAATACCCTATTTCTGTGCAAATCCCTTTACAACTAATATGGCTTTAAATCTTTTCTTACCTCCATCCTCCTCTTTCAGCCTATAAATCCATTTGTTTGGTAAATCCTTTTTACCTGTAGGCAACTTGCATAATTCCCAAGTCTGGTTTTTCAGCAAGGAGTCCATTTCTTCTTCCATTCCATGCTCCCACTGAACCTTGGTATCCACCTGCATAGCTTCATCATAATATTCTGGTTCACTAGTATCAGTTAACAAAATAGTTTACAAAGAGGGAGAGAATCTTTCTGGAGGTCTACTTAACCTTGAAGATCGTCTAATAGGAATTTGTGGTATTTGTTGCTGTTGTTGTTGCCCAGCATGAGGAACCACTGAAACATCATTGTTTGGAATATCATCCAACACTGCATAATCATTTTCTTTCTTCTCATGCTACAACAATAGATCTTTGTACAACACTTTCTCATTGAATATGCCATCCCTACTTCTCACAATTTTTTGATTTTAAAAATCCCAAAGCCTATAACCAAATTTATCAATGCCATATCCAACAAATACACATTTCTTTGATTTTGCATCAAGCTTGGTTCTATTTTCAGAATCTACATGTGCAAATGCTTCACAACTGAAGGTTTTGAGAAAAGAATAACTTACCTTCTTACCTTTCCATACTTCCTCTGGAATACCACAACCCAAAGGATTAGAGGGACCTCTATTAATTAATTAAATAGCAGTGTTTACAGTCTCTGCCCACATTTTTAAAGGCAACCCAGCATGCAATCTCATAGTCTGTGCACGCTCTATTATTGTTCTATTCATGCGCTCAGCCACTCCATTTTCCTGTGGAGTCCTTGGAACCATTTTCTGCCTATGAATACCATTAGAGGAATAATAATATTCAAACTCTTTACTACAATACTCACCACCATTATCAGATCTGAGACATTTTAACCTTTTTCCCATCTCATTCTCAACCAAACTTCTCCAATTTTTAAAAGTTTCAAATACATTAGATTTCTACCTAAAGAAATAAATCCATACCTTCCTAGTTGCATCATCAATGAATGTAACATAATACAGAGAGCCATCGAGAGAAGATACCTGAGCTGGTCCCCATACATCCGTATGCACAAGCTCGAATTTCTCATCTTTCTTTTGCTTCCCATCCTTGAGAAAACTAACTCTCTTTTGTTTTTCATACACACAACTTTCACAGAAATCCATATTAACACATTTTAGACCTGGTAAAACATTATTTGAATGAAGTACTTTCATACCTTTTGCACTCATATGCCCAAGTCTATTGCCACAAGGTTGATTCAGAGTCCACAACAACCGTATGATCTTCTACTTGTTGGAATCGCAACAACTGTTCCTGAACATTGACCTTTTTCTATAACAATTAAAGTAGAAGGCAAGTATGACCTGTATAAAGATATAAGGTGTCTACTTTCACACCTTTTGCTACCACTAAGGCACCTTTTGTGACCCTCCAATTTTTATCACTAAAAGTAACAACACAACCTTCATCATCTAGTTGCCCTATTGAAATTAAATTTCTACTTAACTTTAGAACATGCCTTACCTCACGTAGTAGCCAATGTTTCCCATTCTGCAACTTAATTTTGATTCTTCCCTTTCCAACAATTTGACAGGTTCGTTATCTCCTAAATAAACCAGCCCAAAATCCCCTTGGACATAATCAAGAAAATAACTTCTATGGGGGTAGCATGAAATGAAGCCCCTGAATCTAACACCCAAGAATCATCAGCATTATCAAGGGAAAGAATCAAAGCATCCTCATCAGATTTATTACTTACCACATTTTCCTCTTTACTTCCTTCCTTTCTGTCTCCTTTATTTTTCTAAGACCAACAATCTTTCTTCAGATGACCTGACTTACCACAGTACCAGCAATCCTTCTTGTCTCTAGATTGGGACTTCCTATCTTTTGATTTTCCTCATGACTTCCCATGATTTCCATAATTGTTTCCTCTCTCCTTTGTTCTGCCCTTGCTTTTTGCATTCAAAACACTGCCTGATGTGGATGTCCCACCTGAGCTTTTCCTACGAATTTCCTCACTCAAGATAACACCAACAACATCATCAAACTTCAATGTATTCGAACCAGAAATAGAATTGCTAACATCCATTACCAAGCTATTCCAACTTTTAGGCAAAGAACACAGAATCAAAAGAGCCCTAACTTCTTCATCAAAGTTTACTTTTACAGAAGTTATATTAAATAAATGCTTCATAAGAAATACCTTATTCAAGTAAAGGATTTTCATATAACTTTTCTAGGGTTTCCATCAACTCTTGAGTTGTCTTTGCTTTTGTAATATTGAATGCCACTGTTTGTGCTAGGCACAAACGAATACTGCCAAGAGCCTTTCTATCCAAGATCTCCCAGTCCTCATCTGACATTGATGCGGGTTTCTTGGTTTTCCCTTCCAATGGCCACCATAAATCCTTCCAATAGAGATAGTCCTCCATCATCATCTTCCATAACTAATAGTTCTACCTGTTAAACTTTTCAACCTTCTTACCCTCATCTGCCATTGTTCCCACTCAACCATGAGACTCCCACTCAGTCGTGAGACCTTCCTACAGATGATAATCGAAACACAACCCACTCTGATACCACTGGTTAGGGTTAGAGATGGCAGATATCTAACAATTAAATGTAGATCTATATAAAAATAGAGAAACTGAAACACACACATAATAAATCATAACACAAATAATTTAATGTGGTTCACCCAATCCGGGCTACATCCACCAAACCGCAACCATCCAATACTTTTATTATCTAGTGTAAAACCTATTACAATCTTGGGAATAATCGTGTTTTTTATCATACAGTAATCCCCATATGAACCCCCTTTTACCAAGCTTAGAAGATTCCAGATTTGAGGGTTCTACAAAATCATATTTTTCTTTTTTCATTGATTTTTCCCTTTTTCCCTTTCTCGGGGGCTGTCGCCCCCAAACCCTCGCTCGGGGCCTGGCCCGGCCCTAGACGTCGGCAAGGACAGGGGGCCAGGGTGTATAGTATACCATGGGCTATACAGTATAGCATGATCAGTGGCCACATACCAACATTTCCTTCATCATGGGTTCATAAAGAAAGGACTTGAAAAGCCTTTCGCTGAAGTGGGAACAACTTTGACCTTCCCCTCGCATGGAGTCATATTCTTCCTTTAGAATTCCTTGATGAAGTGAACATCTTTCAAAAGGATTCCTTGATGAAGGATCGATTCGAGAAAGAGAACACCTACTTATGCACTGTGTGTCCCTTGAGTGGACCCTCTCTTCACAGTGGGTTCCCAAGGGACCCCTTTGAAAGTTTTTCAAATTATTGGCAGTTTGTGCAACTGTCCGCTTACTCGCCTACGTGGCCGCTTCCTCACTCTACAAAGTCCACTTTCTCAGGTTTCCTCCAAACAAGAGATCTTGGGGGTTACCTCCCCTGTAGGACTGAGAGCCTAGTAGGGCGCTTTCTCAGGTTTCCTCCATGTGAGAGATCTTGGGGGTTACCTTCCCTACAGGGCTGCAGATCTATAGGTTGCTTCCTTGGGTATTCTTCATGCTTGAGTTCATCGAAAATACCTTACCTACAAGACTAAGATCCTATAGGGTGCTTACTTTGGGTCTCCTCCATTCTAGAGTTTTTGGGGGACACCTTCCTTGTAGGACTGAGAGCTTGTAAGGCACTTGCTTCATGGGGTATCCTCCATGCTAGATTTTTTGGGGGACACCTTCCCTACAAGACTGAAAGCATGTAGGGAACTTTCTTTCTTCAACTTCATAGCTTCGATCAGCTATGGAGTCATTTGTTGGCCCTGCACCTTCAGGTACTCCAGATCGTGGTTTGCTTCCTTGACGATTCAAGTATACATTTCTAACCTTACACTCTCCTTGATATACTTTACTGAGCACTCATCAGTACTCATGCTCATTAAAGTGGGGGGAAAATGTATAGGAGTAAATTTTCACCCCATGTGTAAATTCCCCTTTTTTCCTTTTTCCACTTTAGAAAACCAAGTTTGGAGGCTTAATTCCACCTAAGCCCACTGCTTGCATCCCACTTGGTGCCTGTTTTGAGCGTCGGTGGAGGCGTTTCTGTCAAGGACATCCACGCGGTGCGTAAACGTCTGCACGATGCACTTAGGTCCTTGGAAGATTCTTGCGGTTGAACCTACAAAGGCATTACACTTCTCATTGGTAGTCAAGTTGTAATGCCCCCTTCGACCAAATAACCCAAATATGGTTGTTTCTTTCACTCCTTTCTTCAAATTCACTCCTTGAACAAGCATTTGAATCCTCTTAGCATTCATTTGAGCTCCTACACACTTCAAGCATCCATTTTCACACCCTTGCACTCACTTTCAAGCTCTCAAGCAACATACTTGCACCCCATTGCAACAAACACAACACTCCATCACTTTGGTAGAGCAAGTTGGGAATGAAACACCATTGCAGCAGAGGCTCGAGTACTCTCATTTTCTCCCCCAAGCATCCTTGAGTGCTCTTGGTGGAGGTGGTAAGCTTCCCTTTTCTCCTCTCTATTACTTGGTTGAGTTAGCATTTTACTATTTTGTAGTGCTGTTTTGCTCTTTACTAGATTATTCTCTTTATCTTGCTTTCCTGGCTATTCGTGGAGGTGGAAACACCTAAACGAGGGTTTGACTGAGGCAAGCCCCTATACATCCACCCAATATTTTCCTCTCATTTTTTGTGCAGGTGCACGTGCCTTGCGAAGCTAGCGGCGAATAGGCTCTTCTATGAAATCGTCTTCGTCACCCTAGCTTTGGTACATTTACTTTATCACATTCATTATAATTCTCATATTTCAGAGTGTTGTTTTGCTTCCTTAGAAGTTGTTAGCTAGGCCGCTAGCTTGTTTTATGATCAATTCATATTGCAGTTTTCATCCTCTGGTCGTACGGACACCAGTGCACCTAAGAGATGCTAGCACGTCACGCTGTCGTCTTGAAGCTACACTCTCTTCCTTGCAAAGAGAGTTATCCAAGATATAGTGTTGAGCTCAAAAACTAGCTCACCTAGCCCCATTTTGAATCTTGCGATTGCAAAGTGGTTGCAGGACTTTATCATCCTCATCATTCTCATCCTCCTCTCCTAAACATCCTACTAAGTTGAGGTAAGTTAGGGAAGCCTTCCGCATCTTGGCCCTCTATCACTTGGGGCCTTGCACATGAAGGTCCCCCTATCTTACAAGTTAAAACATGATTTCAATGCCCCACTTTGACCAAAAAGTGGGAAACACTATTGTTGGGAAAAACTTCTACAAAAAAATGTTATTGAAACAACATAAGAACATCAAGCTTGCACTTATATTTTATGGTCCCTATAAGGTTCTCCACATGATCAACATTGTAGCTTATAAGTTGGAACTTCATTATCTTCCAAAATTTATCCTATATTTCATGCCCCTTACTTGAATAAAGTAATAGATAAGAAGCTTCCAATCAACTCAAAATTGTTCAAGTTAGATGAATAATGGAAGTCTATTTTATATCCTAAGGAAATGATGGAGGAATGGGTAAAGAAATTACAAAACCAAGCCAATTCTAAATTCATAATCAAGTGGAAGAATTTGTCAGTTGAAGATGCAATGTGGGAGGATGAACAATTCATATAGAAGCATCAAGAGTTTCTAAGAATTAAGGGTGACTCTTTTTTGAAGGGGATGTGCATGTTATATTTGTGATATTGTATCTTCCTAAGTGTCATAATGTAAGCACTTATAACATGCTTAATCTGAATATTTTTATTTGTTAGCTCTAATTAGTTCCTTCGGCTAACTAAATTAGGATGAAAGAGTGTGTCCCTACCTAATTATGTCTATAAAAAAGGAAGAGAATGACTATTCCAAACATCATTTAATTTATAATTAAGTTCATATTCTCATATTGTGTTTTATGAAGGTCATCCCATTGAAATGGTCTAGTTATATCCTAACAATATAACTGTGGTCAAGCACATCAATATTATTGTCCATAGGAGATATGGAAGCAACATAAGGAACATGGATAAGTGAAGTGACGATATCCAATAGGGAAGATAATAACTAAATCAATAAATAGGGAAAAGGTATATACATGGTGAACCAAGACCTCCATAATAATGTAACTCCATTCAAATGAGAAAAGGACATGAGTGTATCAAGTATGGTGGAATCAAATATCACAAACTATCTAAACATATCAAAATATTTAATATAGGCATGGATAGAGGCCAAGGACGAAGGATGATGAGAGATCAAGTTAAAATATATAACAATGAGGCACAAACAATGATGGGTGGGTATGGATGAAAGAAGAGCATTGGAATAAAGGCCCAAACCCTAATAAAGATAAATCATTGTTAATTAAACAAGAGTGGATCCAAATACTATCTAGATTTGATACAAGATAAATGTAAAAAGAGAATTAGATGTAAAAATTATGAGGAAGGAATAAACGATAAGGAAATCTCCCTAGGGGGTGTAGGAAAGTCAAGTCCACATAAAATGTAAAGTAATAAAATAAATCTCTTTTATAATAATTTACCTAGGAAAAAAACAATGATAAAAGCCTAAGATTCCAGAGCTAGGACTTATCATGGAAAATTGTAAATAATTATATTCCCAAACTAAATACATAAATTAAATGCATGGATATTTACTTCTTATTTTTTTATTTAGTATTTGTTGTCCAAGTGAAAGATTTGTTGATGCCTTAAAAATTTGTGTTATGTTGTTGAATTGTAGATTTAACTATGCACTAGTTTGAGATCACTTCCATGCGTGTAGAACTAATTTTGACATGCTTAAGTGAACCTATGACTTGTAAACTTGATTTGGTTGTTTTATGCAAATAGGGACATGTTCATCTTGATTTCTAACATTTGGATTTATGTAAATACAAGCGATGTTTAAAATTTTTTTTGACATATCTATTAGATTGGGAGGTCAAGTTCTTAGTCAAACCTCGAGTAGACTAGATTTATGGATCAAAGTGAAAGGTTTGAATACAACAATCAAGCATATTATAAACCCATGATGATGTCATAAGCAAATAAATTCATAATATATGTTCCTTTAAACTCTTAGATGCATATTTTTTCTCACACTCCCAGATGCCAAATAATTTCCAAATGAAAGAATGCATGCCCTTAATACAACAACGAATCACACAAATTAACACTAACATATGTTAGGTTTCCTCATAACAATTAGTAAAATTGTTAACAAGGAAATAATTTAAATTTAAAATTTAAAAAATTCAAGATTTAAAATTGTTAACAAGGAAATAATTTGAATTTTAAAATTTTAAAGTCTAAGTCTACGACTACAAAATGACCCATATATCAAATTCACAGCTACAAATATAATGTCATAATAAATAATACTCTACAAATCATATCAATCTATAAAAATCAATAATAATATAGATCAAATAAATAAAATATCAAATTCATATAAAAATATATTCTTACATTTATAATACTTTAATAAAAATAAATGAAAAACATGAAAAAAATATATGAGATGTTGAACTATACCCTAACCTTAACAACCTCATTATTTGAGATATAGACGTATTTAAACAACTAACAACCTCAACTCGCTCTCAAAAGATACCATAACGATCTCACCACTTAGTTCAATAAATATTGAAAACGAAATATTTCCCCATTAAAAAATTATAAAAATCATTTGATTTATTCTATTCTTCGTGGAAATTTGGTATGCTGTTCGCTGATGGTGAAGTTTAATTAAAAAAAAACAATGTGTTAAACAAGGTTACAAAATTAGAACAAGATAGGCCTCTTACCATTGCTTAACAATCTTAATATATCTTTATATAAAAAGGGATTGGAGAAATTCTAGTATATTTCAATTCTTAAAATAAGTTGTACATTTCCAATGAAATTGAAAAAAAATCATTTTTGTCTTAACATGCACTTTATTTAATGATCTATAAGACACATTTTTGTTAATATATGTAGTAATAATTTGGTTCACAATAATTTGTGTTAAGCATCTTTTAGGAGAAGTCATCTATGGAGTTTAGGAGAAGTGGGTCAACAACCTTTGACGAAGTGTATGTGACCCTGATCTTTTAAGTGCGGTGATAATCTATAGGAAGAACTTATGTTGCATGTAATGTGTGGCATGTTGATGTCATGATATGGCCATGCCATGGTTGTATGATTGTTGATATTATATGCAGATGTTAGACAATTACATGGTTGCAATTCCTTGTTGGATGGTTTTGTGGCTATATCATTATACTTATACCAATTTGCTAAAGTTGGATGTTGTTTGATGTGGTTGGATTAAATATATCCTAAAAGTATGAAGTCCTAGTTAGAGGTTGTATGTTGTTACTCTACAAATTAAGGTTGTGTGTGAAAGCGACCTACTGTACTAGATGTAATTTTCTTAAATAATGCAATTATGAATGTCCTTTGCTAGTGGATTTTATACATAAGAGTTTCCCACATAAATTTGTGCTTCATGTGTATATGTGACTTGTGTACTATTTCATGTGCTTCCTTTAATGTTGCTAAATTGAATTGTATAACATAATCATTTTACCCCTTAATCTTAAGGTGTTCCAACATCCTAATAAATTAATTGTCCATATTATAAATTTATTCCAAACATTTGGTATCATAACATGTTCTATGGCCAAATACCACATTGTTTGGAGTTATATCCTTACATGTGCTGTGGTGTAACCCTCAACTATTTGTGAAACCCTAGGTGTAAGGTAGTTTAATATATTTATAACTAGTTGTCATAGGAGCCTTTGAAGAATCTATAAAAACATAGAGCAAGTGATTTGTTAGATTCATAATGAGCATGTCAAGGTCTAATATTAAGAAGTTCAATGGTTAGAAATTTGAGTTACGAAAGTTATGACCTCTTAGTAGAAAGGGATTAATGTATGGTGATATTATTCTTGCTTGTAAACACACCTCATTTTCCTTAAAGAAAATAGGGACCCCCTCTTTTTAATATCTTAATTCTTTTGGGATCTTGATTGACTTAACTTTTAATTATTAATTTTAAGTCATGGTTCAATGAAGATGATCACTTGGTTAGTTGAGGCATGGTTTGATGACTATTTAGTGAGAATTCAGTTTGAGGAACTCATTGCATTATTTGACTTGATTGCTTGATTTGTCTTTGTACTATGGGTAGTACAACTTTTAGCTTATGATCCTAATTGATCTTTTATTGCCCTAGATGATATTGCCCTCATTGATTTGATAGTCTTGGTGCCATTTTGGTTACGGTCCTATCATCCTTAAGCTCTTTACATGTTTTTTAATCCTCAACCTTGTAGTTTGGATTGGACTAGATACACCCTTGGATGATCTAATCTTTATGTGTGGTCTTAGAGATTAGTTTTAACATTATATTCTTGTTAAAAGATTTTGGTCATGCCTTACTTGAAAAGGTACTTGGTCCTATAAGTTTACACATAGCTAAAACCTTAGGGAAGGTGAAGTTCATGGTCTTAAGCCTTTGCATGGTTGGGAATACCTTTATAATGGTGGAATTATGTGCTTAGATCCATTGGAAATTATTTACAAAGCCTTATAAAATATTTTAGACGCGAGAATTTGTATTAGGCTTGGTGGGAAAGTCAAAAATGCATGCCACAAATCATGGTTGGCAAACACACACCTAAACCATGAAGGGAGGAATCTTTAAATTAGTTGTTAGGACCTCCTCTATTGGATCTCCACCAATTGATGCCCATCATTGGGTGATTATTTAGTAACACAAGATTGTTTTCCTTTTTTCCATTATTATTGAATGTAACTTTGGCAGGCACTATGCTTTGTAGTTGATGTTTTAAGAGACTATAGGAATATAACCTTCCTATGTGTCACTATAGGACCCAACCATATGTACTCCATGAAATAAATTATGTATCATATATATCTATGTTTGTATTTAGGACCCCACCATATATACATGTTCAACACTTGGATTGAAATGATGTAGCACATGTATGGGATATTTATTATTGACATGGGTTTTCAAAACTACAACCTATGATGTGATTACAACCCTATTTCCTTAGACTGATAACATGCCTTGGTTAACAACACATGGAAATCCATGGTGATGAGTCTAGTTATTAGTTGGTTTTTTGATGTTTTTATGCATACTCATAGATATTTCCAGACACTTATATCATACATATTCCTAAACTTTACTCTTTTATGCTCATTATGCAAACCTGGACCTAATTTGAAGTAAATGGAAATATGGTTATAATGGGTAAGTGCACAAATATGGTTCCCAAAAAGGGGGCTTAAGTGGCCACCTTTTTTTTGAAATCAGGAAATATTGACCTTGGACGTGAAATTGAGGATAGTTACACTCAAAATTTTGAGATGGAACAAAAATAAGGATTGAAGTGCTTTGAGTCTACTTTCTAAAAAACTAATTTATTTTGAAAATGGTTGAGATTAAGGGGTTCAAAAGAGGGACGTGCACAAATTGGTGACATTTTTTCTTTGAAAAACATAACATAGCAACTCTTGTATGTCCCTAGCACGGTGAAATTTTTAAAATCGCTATGGTGAGATGTTGGCTAACGGTATATAGTTGGTGGATGATTTTTCTGATAATTTTTTAATGAATATTTGATTTTTTACTAATTTTCTAAGTGGACACTTCCTAAAAAATAGAATTTTGGCCGTGCTACCCCTACAAAATTTGAAAACTAATTGATTTTTTTCTTAAATTTGTAGAAAGGAGTCTAGTTTCTAAAAATGTAATTTATTTAAAATTTTGATGAACAGTTAATTTATAACGAAAAAAACACCAAACACTTCTTTTTGACAAAAAAGAGACACACAAACAAAATAAATTATGGATGAAAGGCTTAACATTGTCAGAAAGTGAAAAAAATTACTTCGTTAGATGGCTAAGAGAGAACCTAACATTACTGAGATGTTTGATTTGTTCGGCATTGAACCACGCGCAATCCCGATGGTGAGCATGAACCCAATTATGTGTAATATTGTAGAATTGCAAAAACATGTCTCTAGTCATTGGGAATTCCCTCCAAGCCTTTGGGTTGGTAGTCCAAGGAAAATACCAATCCTAAGGCTTGGGGATTCCCAAAGCAAGATATAACACAAGCACATTATAACACAAGTGTGTTATAATGCACTCACGTTATATCTTAGTTTTGACATGGCTTTTGTGTTTTGTGAATGCATTGACAAAATGCGAGCACGTTATAACATGCTCATGTTTTGATCTATATCGAATTTATTTTTCTTCTCTTTTTTTTCTTTCTTCTTGTTATCTTTGAGGAAAACTATATACATGAAATAAACATTTAAGTATAAGTTGACATTTACATATGGACATTTACTTTCTTATACTTTAAGTTATATTTCATGTATATAGTTTCAGGATGTTTGAGAGTGGTTTCAAATCTCTAGGAGTTATAATGCAAATTCTAGTTTTTGGAAGATCTCACAAATTTTAGACTTAGTAAAATTTCAGTAATTAGGACGTCAAGTTTCAGTAATTAGCAAGTTGTATTATTTCTCTCTCTATCTCACTCATTTTTATCCCTTACACTCTAGACCTCTCTCTCACTATCTCCATCCCTTTATCTGACTCTCTCTCCCTTGATCTCAAGAACTGTCTCTCTCTCTCCCTTGCCCTCTCTCTCTCTCTCTCCATCACTCCCTACCACTCTCTCTATTTCTCTCTACGTCGCCTCTCTCTCCCTCCATACTTCTCTCTCCCTCTCTTCTTCCCTATCTACTCTCTATCTCCCAATCCCTCTCTCTAACTACCTCTACATCCATCAAACCTTACCATTCTCTCTCTACACCTCTCTATCTCACCTTTCTCTCCCTCCCTACCTCTACCTCCCTCCCTCATTCCCTCTCTACTCTCTATCTCTCCTCTCTCTCTACCTCTCCTTCCCTCTCTACTTATCTTTATCTCCTCTCTCCCTCTCTCTACCCACCTCTCCTTTCCTCACTCTCTATTTCTCTCTATCTCACCTTGCTCTCCCTGACTACATCTCCCTCCCTCTCTTTCTCCCTCTCTACTTATCTATATCTCCCCTCTCCCTCTCTACCTAGCTCTCCATCCATCACAACCTACCACTCTCTCTCTATTATTCTCTATGTCACCTCCCACTCTCTCCATCCATACCTCTCCCTCTCCTTCTCTCTCTACTCTCTATGTCCCTAATCCCTCTATACCTACCTCTCCATCCATCACTCCCTAAGACTCTCTCTACCCTCTCTATCTCGCTTCTCCCCTCCCTCCCTCATTCCCTCTCTACTTCTCTCTACCTCTCCTTCCCTCTCTAATTACCTTTATCTCCCCTAGCCCTCTCTCTCTCTCTCTCTCACTAGATGTCTCCCTCCCCACCTTTTCTCCTATATAATATCTATCTCTCCTCTCCCTCCCTCTACCTCTCTCTCTCTCTTGCTCTATCTCACTCATCCCTCACCCTCTTTCTCTCACTCTCCATCTCACCATTCTCTCTTTCCCTCTCTATAACTCTACTTCTCTATATGTCACCACTCTCTCTCTATGTATTTTTATCTCACCTATCCCTCTTTACCTCTCCCTTCCTCCCCTCTCTTTCCCACCCTCCCTCCTTCTCTCTACCTCTATTTCTCTCTACTTATCTCTATCTCACCTATCCCTCTCTACCCGCATATCCCTCTATCACTCCCTACCACACTCTCTTTACTACTCTCTATCTCACCTCTCTCTCACCTCCCTCTCTCTCCCTCCATA